>OU696576.1:395000-920000 GCA_916048095.2 Sacculina carcini | reverse complement strand
CAAATCCAATCACTGGAAGAATAGTGAGTGGAAAAACTAAAAACCAACCCGGGAGAGCCCCGGTATCATAAATACATGCCGTTAAACCACTAGAAGCCAGAAACTATATGTTTATAGTATCGAGAAGCGAAGAAAACATTATCGATATCATTACCGATAAATACCCTCACTGATTCATTACACTTGCAACAATAACAAATAATTCCGCACTATATTTATATTTATATATCCGCACTATATTTATACGATCAAATCGAAACTATAAGATTCAACTGTAAGATTTGCTCGTGAATTTTCACTGCGCTAGTAATATCGTTCATGATAAAAACTCTTAGCTTTAAGCATTCTAACCCGCACTGTATAAGTGGCAGTTGCGGTAAATTTCAAAAAAGCATGTCACCATTATAACATGCATCAAAATGCCGAAATTTACATAAATTGCGATTCCAAATTTGCAACATTATGGTCCAATTCTCTCCTTTATCCTTCATTTTCCCATTCTTTATTGTTATTATTTGTAAAACTTTGTATTTAAAACACTAATGAAACGACAAAGAAAGTATACACCCAAATATCAACACACAATTAATTATGCACACTAAATATCTTCCTATCTCAACAAATCTCACCATTTTTAATTCAACCACCGAACGACTGCAACAGGAGCCAACCCAGGTGGATTATCGCTCCTTAACAACACGAATCTCATCAACAAAATCCTCACTCCAGCACAATCCACAATCCAATTAAATTCAAATATCCGCTCTCAATGAAGAACTAACACTAAATGTACGAACATTAACATCACGTGATAAACATGTTCGTGATACGCCAGACATCAATATATATTTACAGCATTATTAGTATTATGAACAACAGGCAAATTCAGTAGCATGGGAAGAATGCATGCATTACTGGTGGTCCCATGTGCCGGAAGCGCCCAAATGATGTAGAGCAGTGGTTCCCAACCTTTTCAGCTTGTTACCCAATTTAGCATCCCATATTAAGCATGTTACCCCTTTGTTACTGTACATGTTACTGTAAGCCTTCACACACACACGCACGCGTGCACACACAACTATATATAACACGCCATATGAGCAATACAACATCCACACAATGCAAACAATAAACATAATATGCTAAGTTAACATTAATCCCAATACAAGGTACCGCAATGTTTTCTTGAATTTCAGAATTCTTAACGTTTTCCTGTCACCCCTACATTACCCCCGAACAATTGCTAAATTACCCCCAGGGGGTAATTCACCCCCAGGTTGGGAACCACTGATGTAGAGAGTTCAAAAACGAAGGAATTATGGAGAGAAAAAGTTTGAAAACAAAATAATAAATAAAAATAAACAATACATCCAATAATGCAACCAAGTTTCAGTCGCGTCAAATTTTCTGTTTCTTTATTTATTTTGTGTTGCGTTTCTACTAGGCTAATTTAGCAGCTATACTAAATATTCCCACGCGCGTGTTGAATCAAAGGTAGTGTGTGAATTAACAATAGGTGTAGTTAGTTCGTAGTTAGGTGTGTGCGTGCATGTGCGTATGTGCGTGTGTTACATTGTGTAGAATCGAGAAGTGCTTTTAAGCTTGACTGATTCAAAGGTTGTGTATTTGCAACGTCGTATCATTAATCTACTTGCGTCGAGCTGATTTCGGAATAGGTGCACATATGTACTAGCAAGCATGCTCTGAGCGCTTGCTACTGACTATGTGTTGAAACAGGGCGTATACCTGCGTATCCTCAGAAGTAAAAACACCACTAGGGCCTATCGTTAATTACTGCTTGAGGTAGCCCTGTACCCAGGTGGCTGACATTGTGTAATGTGTTGTCTGTAGAGCCGACCCACAATGCGTGCACTGCGTGCGTGCGTGAAAAGGCCCGAGGGTCCGTATAAAAGACGGTGTCGACTAGGCATAAGGGAGATTATTAGAACAGAGACATTCGAGATGTTAACATAGGAGCGTAGTAGGGCGTTGGGAGGTGTGGGGGATGAGAATATAGGCATTCAAGATGTAAACATAGGGCGTTAGGAGGTGTGGCTGACTAGGACTTTGTGACACAAGTATAGTGGCTTGTGAGCATTTTGATACCTCTTCACTATTAGTTGTTCGGATTGCCTGTGTGGTCAACAATATATTCATCATTGAAGTCAGTATTTTAGAGTTATCGCGGTAAAACAACAAGAGCAACTAAATCAGACTATCACTGTAAGCAGTGTCGGAAGGACTACAAATAACAATCCGCTGATAAAAAATCACCGCTGATATAATATCCTTCAGTCATTCAAAACATATCAGCATTAAATATTCTTGTCAAAAAATCTAAAAATTTACTATGTATTTATTCAAACATAGCGAAGGACTTGCTATATCTTTGCACCATCAACATTAATCCAATTTCATATTGATAGATTTAACTATTACCAATGACATCTGGAGCCCAAAATAAAAATATTGTTCAATTATCTGAAGATATGGGAATTCAATATAAATTTTTAAATATATAACTTACCGACTAACACAAGAAACAACCAACAAGCCGACATGCACTATAGCCGCTTGTAATTCGCAGCCAAAAATCCCACCTATTTTGACGTTGTTGCGTGGGTGTTGTATTATCAAGAATGTCATTATAATATGCCTGTATTATTGGCGGTTGTTGTTGTGCTATTTTAATCCAAGTGAATTGATAATTTTAAAATTATTCAAAAGGCAAATATATGTATTAAAACGTTTTAATTGGCAATATATATATCAAACGTTCTATATGCACTCTCATTTTCACGCTCATTTTCTACTCCCTCTGCAATAATGTAGAAGTTATAGTCAATTACTTTTAATCTGCTTATCATCATCATGCTAAACCACAAGGGGTTGTTTTGGGTATAAACACGTGAATATGATGTAATGTAGTTTTGTCATTATAAAATGTCTATACGATTATCTGTAATTATACACTATTATTTTAAATATAATCTGTGTCACGACATATAAAACATCTCAAAACATATCACTCATCATTGTGACTCATTTATTTCTGCTGTCGAGACTATTGCGTGAAAAATACAGTTGTCCGTGACGCTCAAATACAAAGAGTGGCTACAGGTCCCCCTTTCACAAAGGAAAGTATTAGCCGCTCAGAGGCGGGGGTATCATAGCTGCCAAGCTACTCATTGTCGCCTGCTTTCAGTGTCTTCAGAGGACGGAACTTGTAGGAAGTGTTATTACAAGTTACATCATTGGCTCGACCAGAAATACGGACTCTGACAGTAGTGATGGCAATAATAGCCGCTGCCACCATTCATATCCTCGCCCTGTCCACACAGCTTGAGATTGCGGCAAGAATATCAGAATGAAGAGAAATGCAAGAAAGATAGAAGGAGTAATAGAGAAGCAGCACAGATGTCACAGCAAAGCTGCAATTCCATGTTTGTGCTAGATGACCGTTGGCTCTTGTGAGGAGCTCATCCGCTCTTTGACAGGTGTTTTACTTGTTCCTGCTGGGTGTCTAGCCACCCTCCACACTGAATAAATCCAGCGGGGTTGCCGGTTTAGTCGCCGACAGTCCGACCGTCCATTAGTCGCCTTTCACGACACGCCGGAGATGCGGTGCAAGTATTGTGAGCCCCTTCCACAGGGTAACAGCTGAGAGTTGACTCATGTTTGTTGTGTCAATTACGATTTGCCACCAGACAGCATAGCGATGTTAATGTTAGTTAATGCAAGTTGTTGAGAACAATTGTGACGTGTGGCAAGTGGTGTCTGGTGCGACACAGTGTCCAGTCAGTTTTCACTGTTCACTGGAAACTTCAATGTCAGCACTATTCCCGACATCTTGGTCCAATTTAGTGATTGCGTCATGAATCACCTTGCTGACAATATTCGGGGCCGTCTGGACCACTACTGCGTCACGGATCACCTTGCTTACAAGATCCTTAGCCTTGTTTTTCCTCACTTGCATGTCTTCATCACTGGGTTGTTTAGTGAGAATTTCGGCATCAACCATGTGACCACCAGTTAAGTCATGCTCACTAACAGTGTGGAGCTGACGATGCAAAACTTCATCGTTATTGTGAACACATCGTTAATCAATTCAATCGTTAATCATCGTCATCAATTCATCGTTATTGTGCCTTTGTTCCACTTGTTCTCGATGGTATGTCGGAATTCCAACATAATCCATCATTCGGAGGGCCTTGTTTTTTCCCATTGTGATTAATGTATCTATGATGAGGCTGGCCGTGCTGTTTTGACCAATTCTAGCCAGACATCTCACCAGAAAAGAGAATGTACTATACTCGGAGACAATGCTACTGCGCACTGTCTTCACACCGACCATCGCCTTGATACACAAGACGTACTTGTGAATCACTGATATGACGGTCGTCTTGAGGGCAGAGTACATGGTGGTTGAGCATGTTGCGTTCTCACTGTCTCTGCTCCCACACTCACTGTCGGTGCTTTTCTCAAACATTTCGGCCACTCGTAAAATATTCCTGATGCACTCCGTCATCACGTACAAGCCTTCGTACTCAAATACGAATTCGTACAGCCATTGTATATCATACATACGCAGGCTGATTTCTAGGTCGCAGAGGATTGAAATATACTTTTCACAAAGTTTCAGCATGGCGGCAGGCTTTGTGAAAGCCCTTCTGGGTATCGGTTTTTGCAGAGCCTTCATGTAGTGCTGAGGGCGTTTTCTGGAGACTTTCTTGCGGTTGAGAAAAAGGCTCCACTTTGCTTGATCGCTGCAGTGGCCACATATTTCATCTTCTCTCGCTGCCAGTCCGACTGAGACCAGCAGATGAGAAAACGCTTCATCAATCACTTCACTTGGAGGAAGCATTCTGTACAACGTTGGATCGTGCAGAATTATTGCAGGTGTGAGCGAAGATTGTGCAAGTAAACGCGAAGTTCACCGACCGAAGCTCAGATCAAAAGTGATTTCACTAATCGAAATGCATATGTTGTTCGTTCATATTTTAAGTTAGACTAAATTATCTAAATCTCGTGATAAACACTCACAATGAACTCTCGGTTTATAAAACACGAATTATTAATTAATTAGAAATTTTACGAAAATAACGTGAATTGTTCCTCATATTTCTTCCACATACGGACAAAATACATAGCTAGGCTTGATAGTGACTACCATAACAAAGCAGTGATCAGCGGTGTTTAATTAAATCAACCTTAATTAATACCACCACTGGCGTCACGACCACACGAATGAATTAAGCAGATAATTTCAGTTTGGCTAAATCAATGCACTCACACAACGTTGGCAGCGTATAAATGTATTACAACATTTCTGCACAATACAGCACAATATGCTGGACGAACAAGAACTTCAAATAATGACTATACTGACACACAACATGCAAACACCATTAACACCATGCTGGCGGATTTGTATGTGTGCGCGTGTGCATGTAACAGAAAGAAAAAAGACGCATATGGAGCAGATATCAAGCAAGAGGAAAAACATTGAATGTCACATATAATATGAATAACACATTGAAAATAGCACACAGACAGGGACAGAAAAACAAAAAAGCAAGTACAATAGAAGTACCGCACTCTACTACTTCAATTTAGAGAGTGGAGTAGTGTGTGTATGTGTGTGTTTGTGTGTGTAGTCGTAGTTATAGAAACACAGATCAATGTTTGATTCAAGCTGTCTGGTGTCAGCATACATAGAAACTGCACACCAAGTGTCCACCCGACAAACACACACACTGACACACACACAGCCACTGACACACAAACACAGACACTGACACACACACACAAACACAGACACTGACACACACACACACACACACACACACACACACACACACACAGCCACTGACACACACACAAACACTGACACAAACACACTGACACACACACAAACACACTGACACACACACAATCACACACACACACACACACACACACACACACACACACACACACACACACATAATTCAACATACATAGACTACTTGTGTGTGAGTTTCGGGAAGAAGTGGTCTTTGAAGTGCATAATAGCGCGCCTATCATTGTTACCAGGTATACTTTGATAAAATTTATATAATCCATAATGATTGCTCGGAGATGAAATTTCGCTTGCAAACAAGCTGATCCACTGGCCCGAAAATAACTCCATTTCCACGTGCACAAGTGTATATTGCAAAAAGACGCCTGCATGACGATTGCAACACACGAAATAAAGTGGGATTTGAAGTACACTTTGATTATCAGAGCACATACACACACACACACACACACATATATATTACCTCTGATTATAAACCCACACACATCTTCACGTACACAACAGCGCACACAAACACAAAAACACCGAAATTCACGGGAGAGAGGCGCAAAGCCGGAAAGACGAAGGAAAAGAAGGAGGGGAAACAAAGTCTATGGGAGAAAATTGAAAATAAATTAATGAAGGACACTAGATGAACATACACAAATAAACACACACACACACACACACACACATACACACACACCTAATTGTCAAATTTGACCGTTTAGTGCATGTTTGTAGCGACCGGCAGAAACACCATATTGCCTGCTAATTTGAGACAACGCAAATGAAACGGCGTTACCACATGTTACCACATGGTAACGGCTCGTGTTGGCGGGACAACTGACAGCAGCGTATGGCAACAAGTGGGAACAAGTGGGAACAAGTGGGAACAAGTGGGAATGACGTCAGTTACCACTCGCTAAACACCAGAAAGCCCACAAAAACAGATAATGTGATCACCACCAATGACAACACATTGTATGATGATAAGATCTGAAAACACAAACAAACACACACACACACACACACATTTTGTCTTCGTCAATATCATTATATATTTCTATACCTTTTACAATTTCATTTGTCCCAACTGAAATCAAAGTTGTCCCAACTGAAATCAAAATTGTCCCAACTGAAATCAAAATTGTCCCAACTGAAATCAAAGTTGTCCCAACTGAAATCAAAGTTGTCCCAACTGAAATCAAAGTTGTCCCAACTGAAATCAAAATTGTCCCAACTGAAATCAAAATTGTCCCAGCTAGAACCACAATGTATGTTATTGATTTTACATTAAATATCAAACTTAATTGTTATCAGTACATTTTATTGTATTTCACATGAAAAAATTAGCATTAGTCGTAAAACATATATATGTACTACTTACTATGTACTATACAATGATGTGCTACGGTATGTACTACAATTACAATGCATATATGTACCGTGCGTACTTACTTTATGAGGAACTCTATCAGCCAATATATCAATGTCAGCGTATATACCACCAGCGCGTATACTTAAATTCTAGGAACCAAGCAAGATATCTCAACTCAACACAATCACAACGCAGCATGGCCCACTAAAACACCTTCACTAACAAACACGCACGAACGTTTTGCGCTGACAACTGCCCTATGGCGCGCAATCTATCAGCCAATATATCAGTGTCAGCGTATAGAGCCACTGTTCTCGGAGAGCACTCGCGATCAAATCGTGCACACACACACACACACACACACACACATCTACAGAAACATCACACTTTCAGAGACGGTACATTCCGTCTTATGGCAAGTGTTCAGGCATCACGTGTGTATAGCGCTTGTCGTTGCTAGCCATCTGTACTATGTTTAATATTGTACGTTATATATATTTGTGTATGGTGTCTATTTGTCTGTGTGAGGTAGTGTGAGTGTGTGTATGTTGTATGCACGTGCTATGAGCGAGCAGGGGGATGCAGGGGGTGGGCAGTGCGCGCCATGGGGCAGTGCGCGCCATAGGGCAGTTGTTTGCGCAGAACGTTCTTGCGTGTTTGTTAGTGAAGGTGTTTTAGTGGGCCATGTTGCGTTGTGATTGTGTTGAGTTGAGATATCTTGCTTGGTTCCTAGAATTTAAGTATACGCTCTGGTGGTATATACGCTGACATTGATATAATGGCTGATATAGCTCCTCATAAAGTAAGTACGCACGGTACATATATGAATTGTAATTGTAGTACATACCGTAGCACATAATTGTATAGTACATAGTAAGTAGTACATATATATGTTTTACGACTAATGCTAATTTTTTCATGTGAAATACAATAAAATGTACTGATAACAATTAAGTTTGATATTTAATGTAAAATCAATAACATACATTGTGGTTCTAGCTGGGACAATTTTGATTTCAGTTGGGACAATTTTGATTTCAGTTGGGACAACTTTGATTTCAGTTGGGACAAATGAAATTGTAAAAGGTATAGTTAATGTTTGCGTTACTGTATTAAATTAATCATTGTGATGTGCGATTTTGTGTATACATTTATATTTAGCATTTTGATATTTGATAATTTTATTTGATTAATCGTTTATTTGTTTTGATTCCTTCTTCACTTCACTTCACTCTTTCTCTCTGCATATTTTTGGTTAGCTTCCAGTACACGAGGCCACTACAGGGCGGAAATACTGCCTGCATTATTCCCATATCACTCGATCTACCTGTAATTAATAATAATACTGATAATATCACGCAAGTCGAAACAAAATCAACAATTGCACGCAAATTATATCGTCGCCAGAAACAACACTATCAATTGCATCTGATTGACAGGATTGTGAGTGTTTGTATGTGAGTGTGTGTGTGTGTTGGTGAGTGTTTGTATGTGTGTGTACTCACCTAGTTGTACTCAGCTAGTTGGGTTACAGGATATGAGCTATGCTCGGACTGTCCTGTCTTTCTTCCAATATTTGTCTAGTTTTTCTTTAAACAGCGTTAAACTGTGTGTGTGTGTGTGTGTTGGTGAGTGTGTGTGTTTGTGTGTGTGTGTGTGTTTGTGTGTGTGTGTGTGTTGGTGTGTGTGTCTGTGTCTGTGAGTGTGTGTGTGTGTGTGTGTATGCGTGTCCTAATGTGTGTGTTAGTGTGTATGTGAATGTGTTAATGTGTGTGTGTGTGTGTTAGTGTTTATATGTGTGTGTGCTAGTGTTAATGTGTTAGTGTGTGTGTATGTGTGTGTATGTGTTTATGTGTGTGTTAGTGTTTATGTGTGTGTATGTGTGTTAGTGTTTATGTGTGTGTATGTGTGTTAGTGTTTATGTGTGTATATGTGTATGTGTGTGTTAGTGTGTATATGTGTGTGTGCTAGTGTTAATGTGTTAGTGTGTGCGTATATGTGTTAATATGTGTGTTTATGTGTTAATGTGTGTTTATGTGTTAATGTGTGTGTGTTAATGTGTTATTGTGTGTGTGTTAATGTGTTAGTGTTTAGGTGTGTGTTTGTGTGTGTGTTAGTGTTTATGTGTGTGTATATGTGTATGTGTTTGTGAGTGTTTATATATATGTGTGTGTGTTTGTATTAGTGTGTATGCGTTTGTGTGTGTGTGTGTGTGTTAATGTGTTAGTGCTTATGTGTGTGTATGTGTGTTAGTGTTTATGTGTGTATATGTGTATGTGTGTGTTAGTGTGTATATGTGTGTGTGCTAGTGTTAATGTGTTAGTGTGTGCGTATATGTGTTAATATGTGTGTTTATGTGTTAATGTGTGTTTATGTGTTAATGTGTGTGTGTGCTAATGTGTTATTGTATATGTGTATGTGTTTGTGAGTGTTTATATGTGTTATTGTGTGTGTGTGTGCTAGTGTTAATGTGTTATTGTGTGTGTGTGTGTGCTAGTGTTAATGTGTTAGTGTGTGCGTATATGTGTTAGTATGTGTGTTTATGTGTTAATGTGTGTTTATGTGTTAATGTGTGTTTATGTGTTAATGTGTGTGTGTGTGTTAATGTGTTATTGTGTATGTGTTTGTGAGTGTTTATATATCTGTGTTTACATGTGTGTGTGTGTGTGTGTGGTACACTTGCCCGCTCAATGGAGTCGTGTTCACGCTCGTCCCCAGCTGCCAGGTGTGTCACGTGATCATCACACACGCTCTGCCGCGCCTGCTGCTCTTGTGTCACGTGACTGTCAATGGTTGAATCACTAGTGACGGGCGTCGACATCACTGACATCTCACCATCAACAAGACAGTCAGACCGAACCGTCGACGACGTACTGCCGTTCACACACACATTTCATTTATTGAAACATTTATATTGCGCAATCTCTACACAATGTCTCAGATGCGCAGACAGTACAATATTTACAATGCGGCATTGTACAAACAGACACAAGTACAAAAAATTGACAACGGGTACAGACACACACACACATACATTCAGCGGAAGTGCGGATATATCACTGTCACCGACAGGTCAGCTCGCATTCTTCGGCATTCCGGCAGGTGAACATGATGTATGGGCAAAAGGACCACACGCACATATATACAGGTATAAGCGGACAGACAGGTGTAAAAACATCGCTGACAGCCACTAATCCTTCTTCGTTTCAAAACAGGTGTTATTTACACCATGCATGACCAAAACATCACACCAACACACACACACACACACACACACACACACACGAGGTTGTCTTATATGTTCTTATGTCTTGTGTGTGTGTATGTAATTATTTGTAAATATATTTTTAGTGTCACACATAGGCAAAAGACACATTTTACAAAGTAAGAAAACAGACTAATAAGATAACAGTTCGTCGAGCCATGCTTCTTGGATGAATGGAAAGTACAGAATATAATACACACAGAAAAACACAAACATACAAACATACTTGGTCATTCCTCTTATATTCGTTCCATCGCATATATTCCTTATATCGGTGGTTCTCAACCTTTCCATCGTTCGAAATTCTTCAATTATATATATATATATATATATATATATATATATATATATATATATATATATATATATATATATACCATATCATAAATGCATATCTATCAGTGATATTCCACTTACGACCGATTGATGGGAACTGAATTCGGACGTAAATCGGTTATTGGATGTAGTGTTGACATACAATATCATGCATAGCTAATGAGACGAATCGAGTACACACACACACACACACACACACACACACACACTAGGCCAACAAACAGCAGAAAAACCAAGCGTGTAACATATGAACAAGATGAACAATACAAGTGCGAAATTGTTTGAAAATAAACCAAGTATGTGTGTGTGTGTGTGTGTATACTAGGTGCAATACAGAACGACACTAACACACACTCACACATCCATACACTAATACATAAATATATACATTTAGACATATACACTCATGTGGGTCTATACATACACACACACACACACACAGACACACACATAGACACCGACCTGGTGGAGGCAGTATGAGGCTGGTGTTGGTGTGAGGAGATCGACATGCTGAGATCATTAGTGCTGGACTGTGGTGAAGGCTGATTCGGTTGATCAGCCGAATTGAGCTGTGAATCCAGCCGACGCTCCACTGCACACACACATACACACACACACACACACACACATACATACATACACACACATTACATTGAAACATTTATATTGCGCAATATCTACACACAATGTGTCTCAGATGCGCAGACAGTACAATATTTACAATGCGGCATTGTACAAACGGATACAGACACATTCACACACACACACACACACATACACACTGACACATTTTGGTATTGACCAAAATAGACAAAATAAAAAACTGTTAAATGCTGCTTGCATAGTGGTGTGTTTTTGATATTTTAAAATGTATAAAAGTATTGTTTATAAAAATATGTTTGTGTCATGCAAGTTGGGTTGGACTGGCATGTATGTATGTGTATGTGTGTGTGTGTGTGTGGGTATTGTATTAGTGACCGGAATGAAGCATATTTTGGTGTGCGGCACTTGATGGGAATAACAATAAATATTATTACGCGGCACTTGATGGAAGACAAGCGCGTGATGTGTGGAAAATAGCAAGCAATGATATTTTACTGTTTGCCACGGGGAAACACATCAAAAACACAACACAAACCTGACACTCGCTGGCCACACAAGTCTTCGGCTTCCTCTTTGATGTGTCCATCTGTTGTCGTCGTCGTTGTCGTCGTGTTGTGTGTGAGCTGTTGTTGCTGTTTGAGAGAGTGAAGATGTTGTGAGGCCTCATCACGACACACAATCACACATTCGATCAAATGTCGTGTGTGAGCCACACGCATCACACTCTCCTGCACAAGCACGCCAACCTCCTACTCGCACACACACACACACACACACACACACACACACATGTTTGTACGACAGACAGGCAGCAGCTGATGCGTTGTATGTTGGTGAAAAAATTCACGCATGCGCATGAAGGTGTCTTCCTGCACTGTGCGGAGTGGCGCCGCGCTCTCGTCTCTATTTCGCACGGGAAAAATAAAGGTAGGATACTTTTAAGACAGGCCTCGTATGTATGTGTGTGTGTGATTGTATTAAGTAATGTGGTGCACTAGTGATTAACGCTGTCTCACTATATGAACTAATTGTATGTACCTGTCGGCTATATGTAATGTTTTTTTTGTAGAACTCCCCCTGAAAATCTAAATGAGAGACATTCAAAATATATTAATACATGAATATGAATGAATATATGCACACGTTTATGCATATGTTTGTATATGTACGTGTGTGCATGTATGCAGATGTGTATATATGTATGTATGCAGATGTGTATGCGTGTGTGTACTTGAATGAATGTGTGGGTATGCGTGTACCTAAATGAGTGTGGATGTGTACATGTACTTGTATTTGTATGTGTATGTATTCATGTGTATATATGCATATATGCGGATGTGTGTGTGTGTATGTAGATGTGTATATATGTATGTATGTAGATGTGTATATATGTATGTATGCATATGTGTATGTGTGTGTGTACTTGAATGAATGTGTGGGTATGTGTGTACCTGAATGAGTGTGGATGTGTGTGTACTTGTATTTGTATGTGTGTGTGCGTATTCATGTTTATGTATGCGGATGTGTGTGTGTGTATGTGTGTGTGTACTTGAATGAATGTTTGTATGTGTGTGTGTGTACTTGAATGAATGTTTGTGTGTGTGTACCTGAATGGGTGTGTATGTGTGTGTGTGTGTGTGTGAGTGTGTACTTGTATGAGTATGAGTGTGGATGTGTGTACTTACTTGTATTTGTATGTGTGTGTATGTATTCATGTTTATGTATGCGGATGTGTGAGTGTGTGTGTGTGTGTGTGTGTGAGTGTGTGGTAGCTGACAGTGATACGCGTGTTGAGAGAGAGCACACAGCTGTTGGCTCGCTGACAGCTGTTTCTAGCCTCGTGCAGCTGCTGACTGCATCGTTCCATACGACCGTCAGCTGCCGCATGCTGAGACTGGGCCTCCACCAGCGACTCTACAACACACACACACACACACACACACACTAGTAGCGACACACAAGTAGCACACATACAACTAACGACTCTGCAGCACACACACGCACACACACTAGATTGATTAGATTATTGATTGATTAGATATAGAGTTAGATTGATTATATTTAGAGTTAGATTGATTAGGTTTAGAGTTAGCAACTATTGACTAGATTTCAATTTGTGTAGCCTGAATGCCCTGAACAGCCAGAGTGTGCAGTAATATATGAGATATGCAATACGAAATGAGCGGGGTATAAAATATGACGTAAACCAATGTATTGATTGTGAAAATCCCAATGATTCCATTGACCCTGCTGTATATATGATATGATCATTGTGCATGTATGTGTGTGTGTGTCCTACTTGTGCTACTTAGGACTTCTCCCTATTAAGGCGCTTATTGACTACTGCATCTGTTTGATCATCCATTCCACTCTTATTCTCCGTAAGCCCTCGTACTTATTTGAACTTCTATCCTTCAAGAAATCTACTCGTACACTTAGGTCAACTGATGATTCTCGTCTCTTACTGGAACCTGCTTTTCCTTCTAGACATACTCACTATAATCGTTGTTTCTCTATCTTAGGACCCCGTATTTACAATAAGCTCTCCCCAACACTACGTTCTATCATTTCTATCCCTGTCTTCAAAAAACACCTGAAGAAATTTTTCATGGTTAAATCGTATTATACTCTAGAGAACATTGTCTATATTAGTGATGATTATAAGGTGTAAATTATATCTCTTCTTTCTTTACCTTTCACTTTCTGTGTGTGTTTGTTTGTTGCACCTTTAAGAGCGTTGCTGTTTCGTTTGGCTTGCTCAGTTTCGACCTCCGAGACCTCGGTCTGTTCGTCGTCACTGTCAGTCGTGATCGCCAGCAGCGTCGTCTCACACGCCTCATTATTGTCGCCCGTCAACTGACACACACACACACACACATACACGCATACACACAATGTGCCTCAGATGCGCAGTACAATTTACAGTACAATTACACAATGCGGCATTGAATAAACAAACACACATACATGTACTAATATCCATAACCGTACACAAACATACGCACACATACATATATTTGGCGGAATGGGTGGATTGATCGTAATATCTGACAGTGCACTGATCCACACACGCACATACATACACATATATACACACACGCACGGCTATTTTGATTTGTGCAGCTATGCAGTGAGCAGAAACCTTCAAAACAGAAAGCTGAGAAGGAGAATAGGAAATAGAAAAGTTATTGAGAATTTCACATGTAGACACTGGGGGTATATATAAAGGTTAAAGACCTCAAGTGACAGCTGCTACACGGGAAGAAGTCGAAGCTTATGAACACACACAGGTGTGTCCCGTGCAGCTCGCTGTCACCGAAGAACCGACCCTCTCCACGCTATGGCGCCACAAGGACGTAAGACGTATTAGAGAGGGTCACCTCCCCAGAATGCATGACACAACACATGACTGATATCTGGTACCATCATTTAATGCTGGGTGGACAGGGGCTGTTGGATTGTAGAACTTGCACGGTCATGAGCTTGCGATCGTTACCTGCTCATGTTGCTGCACAGAGTTGTTCAACAGCTGGTCTGACTCGGCCAGCTTATCAATGAGCTGTCGTACCAGCTGCTTGCGGTCCACCACCTCCAAGTTTATGTCCACCAGCTTAGCTGCCACACACACAGACAGACATATAAATCAACACACAGCGGACATCATATTGTCTGGCAGGCGATGCAGCCCTTAATCACCAATTAGCGTCATCAAACTAACACACACCTACATACACACACATGTATACACACAAACACACGCAGAAAAGCAAATAATACTACAGTGGCGCATGCTACTAGTACCTTCTAGTTCGGAGCATTGCTGATGATATAGAGAAACGTCTGTTTCAGCCAGTGATAGCTCCTCTGAATGACACACACACACACACACACACCGACAAATATACAGTGATTAAACACACACACACAAATACACACACACACACACACACAAATATACAGTGATTAAACACACACACACACACACACAAATATACAGTGATTAAACACACACACATACACACAGACAAATATACAGTGATTAAACACACACACACACATACACAAATATAGTGATTAAACACACACACACATACACACACAAATATACATTGATTAAACAGACACACATACACAAATATACAGTGATTAAACACACACACACACACATACACAAATATACAGTGATTAAACACACACACACACACACATACACAAATATACAGTGATTAAACGCACACACACACACATACATACACAAATATACAGTGATTAAACACACACACATACATACACAAATATACAATGATTAAACACACACACACACATACACACACAAATATACATTGATTAAACAGACACACATACACAAATATACAGTGATTTAACACACACACACACACATACACAAATATACAGTGATTAAACACACACACACATACACACATAAATATAGCTCCAAAATCAACCCCAGCACCAAAAAGGTGATAAAAAAGTGATTAAATTTAAAGACACAAAACGTACTTAACACGCACTCACATAATAATGTGCGTGTATGCATTTTAAAACAACAAACACATATTTACAAACGTTTACGCATATCACTAACACTATAATACAATGGAGGCGGCGTTGCCACGAATGACGGCCAGGCTTATTCGCTGCCGAAGCCAGGCCGTCTCTCGCGGCTCCCCTGAACGCTCACTTATTCTTCCGCCCAGGAGCTTGACGAAGTCGTCCAGTCTGGTATGTATGTGTGTGACATGAAGTGTGTGTGTTAATGTGTGTGTGTGTGTGTTAATGTGTGAAACATGAAGTGTGTGTGTTAATGTGTGTGTTAATGTGTGTGTTAATGTGTGTGTGTGTGTTAATGTATGTGTGTGTGTGTGTTAATGTGTGTGTGTGTGTTAATGTGTGTGAGTGTGTTAATATGTGTGTGTGTATTAATGTGAGTGTGTATTAATGTGAGTGTGTGTTAATGTGTGTGTGTGTGTGTTAATGTGTGTGTATGTGTTAATATGTGTGTGTGTGTTAATGTGTGTGTGTGTGTGTGTGTGTTAATATGTGTGTGTGTGTTAATGTGTGTGTGTGTGTGTTAATGTGTGTGAGTGTGTTAATATGTGTGTGTGTGTATTAATGTGAGTGTGTGTTAATGTGTGTGTGTGTGTGTGTGTTGATGTATGTATGTGTGTTTGAGAGAGAAAGTGTGGATATTTGTCATGGTACATGTACCATGCAGTTGTTTGAGCCTGAGTTGTCGCTGATTTAGCTGGCATTCAGCCTCGTTCAGTTGTTCTTGCAGACTCAACAGTTGAACATGAGTACGCGGCATGAAACACTCGCCATCGCCGACTCTGTCATCACTGTTACCGTTACTCTTGTTACTATTGCTGTTGTGAGTAGGTTGCACGTCCGGCTTGCACGGTGATAAGTGATCAACATTGTTGCTCTCTGCAACACACGCCCACACACATGCACTTATTAATACACGATGAGTATTTTCACGAAAGAGCCGAGGACTATTTTTAACGAAACAATCAGCTTGCCTTGTAGCGCACTCTCGAGCCGTGTGGCCGTCTCACTACAAGACTGCTGAAGCCGCGCATCAAGCAGCTTATTATCCACCGTCAGCTGCTCAATACGGCTGGCCTGCTCGGCTGCTTGCTGCCGCATCAGCTGAGCGTCGTCGAGCGCAGCCTGTCGCTCGCCGGCCAGCTTCTGTTCGGCAGTTGTCAGCTGCAGCTGCAACTGCTCGTGTCTGCCGAGCAGCTCGGACAGCTCATGTTCAGCTTGCTTGCGCAGTCGCTTCTGCAGGCCGAACTCGCTGTTCAAACTGGTCACGCGACTGCCAACACACACACATGAAAATACACACACACACACACACACATGAGAACACACACACACATGTAAATACAGACACACACACATGCAAATACACAAACACATGAAAATACAGACACACACACACACACACATATGTAAATACACACACACAAACACTCACACATGAAAATACAGACACACACACACACACACATGAAAATACAGACACATGAAAATACACACACACACACACACACACACATATGAAAATACACACACACACACACACATGTAAATACAGACACATGAAAATACACACACACACATATGAAAATACACACACACACATATGAAAATACACACACACACACACATGAAAATACAAACACACACACACACACACATGAAAATACAAACACACACACACACACACATGTAAATACAGACACACAAACACATGAAAATACACACACACACACAAACACATGATAATACACACACACAAACACATGAAAATACACACACACACACACACACATGAAAATACAGACACAGACATGAAAATACAGACACACACACACATGAAAATACACACACACACACACACATGAAAATACACACACACACACACATGAAAATACAGACACACACACACACACACACACAAAAATACACACACACACACACATGTAAATACAGACACGCACACACACACACACATGAAAATACAGACACACACACACACACAAGAAAATACACACACACACACACATATGTAAATACAGACACACACACACACACACACACACACATATGTAAATACAGACACACACACACACACACACACAGAGATGCACAAGTACACATGCATACAAACATATACACCATAAAACCTCTATTTGAGTGGCATGCCATTCTATTCTTCAAACATTTCCCCGAAGTGTCGTGCAATTAGAGGGTGACGCTCTATTTTTTCCACTAGCTAGTCAGAATTTTGAGAATATATGGTAAATATTATGGATGAAAAAACCAGGTAGCATATGCGTGTTTATTTAACAAAAACAAATACAAGTTAATTACTGGTAATCAGTCACAGATTTACTAATAAAAATATGTCAGTCATGGATATTGCCGAAAAGGAAGAATCAAAGTGTCATTACACCGGTTTCAAATTCGGAATCAAATTACACCGGTTTACAACAAAATGGTGTGAGGCAAGAATGGGGGTCTTTAGCTAATTTGGATGTGCTGATTTCAAATTTAAAAATAGTTTTGCTCTATCACTTCTAGTTTTCTGGCTGTTAAATAGCCTCATTTTAGTATAAACAGAGAATATATGTGCACATTTCAAGAGTGACAGCAGCTTATAACAGATAAAACAGGATAGATAAAGAACACTGATTGATTCAATATACCTGGATGACAGAATAACACAATTCATAGTACTACAGTACCACAGTGTGTTTTCTTAGATCTAGTGTGTTTTGCCTCCGGGATGTCACGAAAGAGCATGCAGAAAAAGTCTCCTATCATGCCGGGGTTTCATTTGTCTTGATAGTTGCTCTCCATCTTCGTAATGTCTCGGTGAAATATTTCTCCATCTCCAAGTACACTCACTGCTCCAAGGTTTGGCGGGAAGAAGTTGAGGTGGGAATGGAGAAAGTGAATCTGGATAGGCATTCGGCACCCTATATCCTCTTAAGACTTTAGCAACTTCTCAATACAGGCCTGGTAATTTGGTACACGTGTTACCATGCTCTCAGTTCCTTCAAGTTAATAAGCTCCTCAAAATCAGTATCCTTCAACAATTCTCGGATCCGAGTTCCGACAAAGATGGTCTCTTTGAGTTTAGAAGCACTAAGACCTGGGAACACAGTAGACAAGTGTTGGAAGGCAGCACCATATTTGTCCACCGCCTCACGAAATTCTTCATCAAACCAAGCTTGATGTGAGGAGGTGGAAGAAGCATCATATTCATGTCCACCAGAGGATTTTCCTAGACGATATGTTCGCCAGAAACAAAAGTGCTTCTCCCAGTATGTCTGCTTGTAATGCTGGGATACAACTCGACTATCCCAGACACGAAGAAAACAGCAGTACTTTGTGAAGCCCGCTTGCATGCCCATAACGAACGAACGAACGAAAACAATATATTTGCAATCCACATCTGGTTTTTCGTGCAAACATTCGTGAATATAGCCGAAATCACGTGTAAAAAATGGCATAAGTTAAAAATAATTTCGCAGCATCGTGTTGTAGTTTTTCAGATAAAATAGATAGATAATTATATTTTAAAAATCGAAAACTATACAATAAGACAACAGTTTTCAGGTAAAACTAGTCTAGCTAACAAATAGGAAACCGGAATAGTTTGAAGTGACTGAATATTGTGACGAAATTAAAACTGATTCTTATATGTTTTTACTGTTCTTGTGCGGAAAAGCGATGATGTGCGTTCAAGTCTGAAAGTCGCCCATAAAAAGATAAATGATCTTGAAGTTCCCACACAGACTCCATTGGAACTCGCTATACCTAATAGCTTCTAAAAGAAGCTCCATATTGGCATAGGACTCATTTAGATGGACACAGTATGGAATGGGAATTATGGGAGGTTTATTCCAGTTGTGCAGAAGCACAGCCTTGAGACTTCGCTTGAAAGAGTCTATGAAAAGACACCAGTCTGAAGGAATACGTGGCAAACCAAGAGACGTGAACAAGCCAGGTATATTTGAGCAATAGCACAACTTGTTTTCCATGTTGAAAAAGGAGGCAATGTATTTGTTCTTAATTATCCCAACATTTAGAACTAGAACTAACCCTAAATGCATATACGCCTTTATGTACCGTATATACACAATATGCATATCTAAAACAACTAAAGATGAAGAGTAAGAAAGATTTCAAATTTGAATTCAGCACTCCCAAATTAGGTGAAAACGGGTATTTTTGTGCTTGCCCCAATTTCGTTGTGAGCCAGTGTTAGAGTAGAGGTTTCACGATATAGACATGTATGCACACAGAGACAAGTGTCATATAGTGCGAACAATAACCAGCGGCGGGCACCCACCATTTGAGATAATTGACTGTCTGAACGGCCTCTAGTTTGTCGTGCATCAGCTTGGCCAGGCTACATTTGGCTGCCTGCTGGTACAAGTCGTTCTGCCGCTGCAAACTCAACAAGTGATCGCGATACTTCTCCTCGCTGAATATCTGCCAGTCAACAGTGAACACAATGAGAGAGAAACAGGGATAATAAGAGAAACAATGAACACAATGAGACAGAGAGAAACAGAGATAATAAGAGAAACAATGAACACAATGAGAGAGAAACAGAGATAATAAGAGAAACAATGAACACAACGAGACAGAGAGAAACAGAGATAATAAGAGAAACAATGAACACAATGAGAGAGAGAGAAACAGAGATAATAAGAGAAACAATGAACACAATGAGAGAGAAACAGGGATAATAAGAGAAACAATGAACACAATGAGACAGAGAGAAACAGAGATAATAAGAGAAACAATGAACACAATGAAACAGAGAGAAACAGAGATAATAAGAGAAACAATGAACACAATGAGACAGAGAGAAACAGAGATAATAAGAGAAACAATGAACACAATGAGAGAGAAACAGAGATAATAAGAGAAACAATGAACACAATGAGAGAGAAACAGAGATAATAAGAGAAACAATGAACACAATGAGACAGCGAGAAACAGAGATAATAAGAGAAACAATGAACACAATGAGAGAGAAACAGAGATAATAAGAGAAACAATGAACACAATGAGAGAGAAACAGAGATAATAAGAGAAACAATGAACACAATGAGAGAGAAACAGAGATAATAAGAGAAACAATGAACACAATGAGACAGAGAGAGAGAGAGAGATAATAAGAGAAACAATGAACACAATGAGAGAGAAACAGAGATAATAAGAGAAACAATGAACACAATGAGACAGCGAGAAACAGAGATAATAAGAGAAACAATGAACACATTGAGACAGAGAGAAACAGAGATAATAAGAGAAACAATGAACACAATGAGAGAGAAACAGAGATAATAAGAGAAACAATGAACACAATGAGAGAGAAACAGAGATAATAAGAGAAACAATGAACACAATGAGACAGCGAGAAACAGAGATAATAAGAGAAACAATGAACACAATGAGAGAGAAACAGAGATAATAAGAGAAACAATGAACACAATGAGAGAGAAACAGAGATAATAAGACAAACAATGAACACAATGAGACAGCGAGAAACAGAGATAATAAGAGAAACAATGAACACAATGAGAGAGAGAGAAACAGAGATAATAAGAGAAACAATGAACACAATGAGACAGCGAGAAACAGAGATAATAGACATTTATCATATATCGGTTGTATAAGACGACTGCTAAATGACGAAACCATGTTTGTTTGATTTTTGATATTGATGATGTTGTACTGTAACAGCTACTCTTATTGAGAAATAAAGGTGTTTGTAATCAACCATTTCTATTTACAATGAATGTAAATGTAAAATGAAAAATTCTGTACGCAGAATTCAAGGTATGACTTTTATATCGGTTGTATAAAACAACCCACAATTTTTAAGGGTGATTTTTTTACTTTAAGGGTCGTCTTATACGCCGAAATATACGGTATATATATTCATATTCTTATTGCAACTGGTTGCTTTCAATTTCCTGATATACCTTCAATAGAATGTGTGTGTGTATGTGTGTGTGTGTGTGTGAGTGTGATGGTGGTTAGTACTCGACAAAACAGTGCATTCTGCGCCTCGAGCAGCTCCAGACGGGCACGCAGCTGTTCCTCGTTGCGCTGAGCCTTCCAGCTGTTGGTGACCGCCGTGCGACACGTGGTCAACAGTCGACACATCACACCCAACTTCTGCTCCAATAAACGCACGCGCTGGCCGGCCTCCTACACGCAACCATTTCCAACATCCCACCCAGCCACACACACACACCCACACACACACACACACATTACTGTGTTTATATTGCGTCATACACCTAGAGCAAGTCCATTTTCTAACAGCTGCGATAAATAATGTGAAAATTAAAGCACATATATGTTTTTACCTATGGTTTATACTTTTGCTGGGAAAACATTTTTCTTACAAGAGCTTTAAATTGTATGAATTAATATTGAATTGAAACAAGGTTGTGTTATTAAGTCGTTAGTATCCTTACCTTTACCTACCTTAGTTACCTTTTTCATATAGTTCAGGGGTTCAGTTAGTCAGTTAGTTCATATAGTTGTCAAAAATTCAGTCACATATTCGTTATTAGTAGCTAGAGGGTCTCCAGGGCGCTACACACACTAACACGCAACACTCACACATAAAACTGTACGTGTACACACACGCACGCACACGTTTGCAAATACACAAGTAGACACATGCCAAACTTCACCAGACCAGATTGTGTTAATGAAGTGGCTAATGATGTATCGCAAACTGCAAGACACACCTCTAACAGTGGCAAATAACTATGAGCGGAAAATAAGCCAATCAAGTGCCAAATAAGCCAAGAATTAGACAAACGAGTGTCAAAGAAGCCAAAAATAAGCCAAGAATTAGACAAACGAGTGCCAAATAAGCCAAGAATTAGATAAACGAGTGTCAAAGAAGCCAAAAATAAACCAAGAATTAGACAAACAAGTGCCAAATAAGCCCAAAATAAGCCAAATATTAGACAAACGAGTGCCAAATGAGACAAGAATAAGCCAAACAAGTGCTCACTTGCAGACAAGATCGCAGCAGACAAAGTTGCGACTGATTCACAGCGTTGCCAGATACGCACGAATTCCTGCCAACACACAAGCATACATGGAGATTTTCATCTTGAAAAATCGTCTGAAAATCCGCGAAAAAATCATTGAAAAGTTTACAAGGCTTGATTGCCGCTGATGTGGACTCAATAAGAACACATGTGTGTCTAACACCTGACAAAACCACAGTGCTCTTCATATCACTTAATGAAACGCTATCTCTCTCGTTTTAACTACAATACAACCATGAAAACTGGGATAAACAATCAATATAATTGTTATAAATATCCAATAACACTAAAACCCGTGATAAATAACATAAATATTAGAATAAGACTATAAATGTTGGAAATATTAGCGGGTCGCCTCAGAGGCACTCAGCCAGCGTACAAAATCCGCCGTGCGGCAAACATGAAGGAGCAGGCCCAAAAGTTTCACCTCGCTAGGATATCGAGCCCGAATCAGCCGTTATGCATCGTAGCCAATGTGTTCGAATGCGTAATTATAAATTTATAGCAGTTACTAATAACAATCAATGTTGAAATGGCAACAGTAAGAAAGAGAGAACGTACCTGGTTTTAGCCTCGCTACCGTCGGGAAGGAACAGTTTGAGCATGGCGATAATACAGTTGTGCATCGCTGTCAACAGCAACAGTAACAATAACAATAACAGTAACAGTAACAGTAACAACGGTAACAAGGAAAGTTAAGAAACGTATCAATTATAAGAGGCAATTCAATATGGGAACAATTGAAGTACTTCATATTGATGCAAGCAAATGTAAAAACGCAAAATCATTATGTGAATCATTATTGAAATCAAAGAGAGATATGAAAATGGAAGAGCGCGAATGGTTTTGACTGCATGCCTGCAACTCGCATGTACCTTGATCATCCAGAAACAGAGAGAAGAAACAGAGAGAAGAAACAGTGAAAATTAAATCAGATGAACTAGCGGAACCGGAACTGCTCACAAACACTCAGAACACAGAAAAAGTTTAGCAGAAAAAGCACGCCTGAATTACCACAAAACATAAAATGATTTAATCAATTACCCCTGTCCAGATTGCAATTAAGCATCACACATACACACACACACACACACACACCGTGCAACACTGCACAGCACACTAAACTCAGACGCCAATACAACATCAAATCCACCAGGAGGACTTGTACAATACCCCGGTCCCAATGCCGTGGATTCCCTCAGCAGCTCGAGATTATTCGGTGCCAGACATCCTGAACAACGTACACACGTACAATGTACACACGTACAATGACGATATCACATCAGACTTCAAGTGACCGCGTGTTTGTGACGTCACCATGAGCCGTCACTCACCCTGGTTGGAATTGTCGACAACATCGACGCCGAACTGAACAATATCGCCCGAGCTAACCTCGCAAGGCGCCGACTCCTCAGAACTGGACGACACCAAACGCTCCTTGTTGACATACGTGCCGTTGCTACTCTTTGTGTCCTTCAAGTAAAACTGACAACACACACACACACACATGAATGTATACTTATTATTATTTATTAATTACAGGCAAGTCCAGTAGCATGGGAAGAGTGCAAGCACTATTACCACCCTAAGGTGGCCCCATGTACCGGAAGCGCCCAAAAGATTAAGATAGAAAGAGAGTTGGAAAAGAAAAAATTATAGAGAGTTGGAAAAGAAAATAATGAATAAATACACGTAACACGTGTAACAATAAATACACGTGTAAGAACACTCACATCACACAATACTTGTACAATTAATTAGTTCAGAACAATAAACCTCACCGGCGAATACCACATAATGTTTGACTGAATTTCGTCTTGGCCCTGTAGGAATGAGAATAAACGAATTATGATTGATAAAACACACACACATAGTTGTCCTGTTCTGTCCGACCTTGAATTCCTCACTTGGCAATCCCTTTATTGCCCACAATTTGCGGAACAATGGATTAGACCAGTGGAGCGGTGGAAAGATCACATCAGACCACAACCCTAGGAGCGGTGGAAAGATCGGTGAAGGGCGGTGAGGGATGAAGTGTGAGACAATGAGGGTTACTGGTACAATATTTATTTACCATTCCATGTTGTTGAAGCGGTCAAAACTGCTAAACAATAAATTGGTTTATTAAATTGGGTAATATTTGTGGAATACACATTTGTTTTGTTTTGAATATATGAAATACACGTTTGTTTCTATATGTGTTTGTGTGGAGGTGGGGGAGCTAGGAATTAACCGGGGAACCAAGGAGGCGCCAGCCTGCAAAAGTTTGGGAGCCACTGTACTAGACAGAAGAGGTCAATTATAATGCGTTTTGCCAAAGCCAGCGCACTGTCCGGGAATCGAACCCAAGATGCTGGATTGTGCGTGAGATGCGCTGGCTACGAAGCCAAACTACTGTCTAGCGAGGTGAGTTGTTGGCTACCTTGCCGTCTTCAAACCAGAGCAGCGCATGGTTCCTGGACAACACTTTGCAGTCGAACAGAGCATCATTGGTGGACGCGTGGCCGCGAGATACGGCCCGTCCGATCTTCTCCGGTCTCTGCAAGTTCAGGTAACGCTCCTGTGTACCAACACGCACACACACACGCACACACACACCCACACACACACACACACACACACACAAATAAGAAAACACGCAAAAAAGATATAATTTATCCTTCAATCAGAACTGAAGCTGGAAGAAAGCGGCTAAATTATGATGCTGCTAGATTCATGTATGGTGTATTTTCATCCTAGTATGTGCATATGTTTGTGTTTATGTTGTTTGTACTGAAAAGCCAACTTATTGGAGTGCAATAAAGCAATTTACTTTACTTTACTTTAAATAAGCAGCTTACTAGCAGAACACAACACACACCATACTGCGTTTTCAATGTCGGCACAACCAACACGACATGGGATCAATTATATATTGGCAAGATTGAAGAGAAAATCGCTCTGAATTGCGGCGTCCGATTGGGACAACGTGCTTGTGCTATCAACCGAACACGCCCAATAAAAGACCAGCCACCGTGCCTGACAATTACCAAAGACACACCACGTTTGTCACGCGGTCCCAGTGGTCTAGTAGCGAATCGATCCCGGTTCTTCTGGGTTTTTATGCTGTTGCTCTCTAGTGTAAGCCAGTGGTGCCCAGTGATAGCAGGAAGAAGTTGGTATTTGAACGTTCCAATGTGTTTCAATGTGATATTGTTCGGTGATCACAGACTAACCTTCTCCTCGTGTGTTGCGCACTGAAAACGACATTGAAACACTACCAACTCAACAATGCCTGCCTGTCAAGCCAGGGCTGAATGTCACTGTCCGGATAAAACGAAGGGCGTGAAGGAGGAAGCCTTTTAAATGAAACTAGCACGACACACAGATGAACCGATGAATACCGCACCGTGAAAGCCAGCGTCACCTGAAATGGATGAGACTTGGGCTGGCCAATGAGCGCTGCACGAGGTCCCATGCTCGCGTCATTGGACGCAGCGCCGGCCGCCGCCGCCACCGAGGATCTCTTGCCACTAGCGCATGACGGCAGCTGATTGTGATCGGCCGTCAGTCGTGTAATTGTCGATGACGAGGACGAATGGGACGACAACAGTGGACACGATGACGGAACGAGAGAAGACGGGCGCGCTGCACACTCGTCGCAGCCGGCTCCAGGGCGAACGACCACCATCAGCAGCGCTATACACCGAGAGCATGCGGTCGAAGCCAATCATGTACCTGTTGATAGAAGACACGGGGCTACAAATGGAGCAAAGTGACACAATATTTGACCTTAGATAGTAATATTGGGCTAAGGACCAGTATGAAGACTATATAGGCAGATTCTACCAGATATCACGCGCGCGCATAATGCGTTCTATTTTTTCACCAAGAATACGGTACAACAGAATAACAGTGCGCATCACAAAAATCCACAATGTAATGGGACATAAAACTCGAGTGTAACTTGCATAAAAGTTACTGAGAAAAACAAGGAATGTTATACGGAGACTATAGATAAAAGTACAACTCGCACGAAGCCGCTCAATGAATGCAAGCTCAAATTATGAATCTAAAATCGGAAGAACAAGGAGCTAGTTCTACGGACGAATTTTATTCCACTGACGCAAACAACATATTAGCAGCATACAAACACCAAATGAAGCAAATAATTGCTACAAGTCTCACCAGAAGCATGATAAATTTCGGCGAGTACCCCTAAGCAATAAACCCAACGAGCACCGAAATTTTGCTCAAAACAAGCGAGACATTAACAACGCAAATGGTACATTCAATTTTTCAAGAACTATATTTTAAGCACACCTATCACGAGAAACCACTTTTTAAAGACTACTTTTTGTGTTGAGAGCTCTGATTACTGTGATTTGATCCATGTGGTACATGATCAAATCGAGTGTAATTTCTAATTCACAATATTAATTCACATCACACAGACAATTACGAATCACAAAGAGAACATGAACACAAGAGAAAGGGAAAAGAAAGTGTAGTATGCAGTTGTGACCTTGGTGCTTTTGTTGGTGCTGTTTCGTGGTAATGTGCGTTTAATCGTGAATTTAAATATGGATACCGTGTGTGATTATAATTGCTTTTAACACTTCAATAAACTGCACCTGCGTAAACGCAGTGCTTTCTTTCAGTCATTTGCGTTGTGGTTCCCTTCAACCGTTTGCTATCGATTCGTCGTTGCTCAGCTGATAATGATGAAGGATAGTATAGCTGGTGCAATGAAAACGGACTCTAGTCCTGTCGCCATCTGGGAGGAGAAGTTCAACAAGGACACTCTAATGTGTCGAGATTTTCGGTGAGTCTTGACAAGGGTGCTCATATGGCTCACTCCTGTACTACTCATTGGTTCGGAAAATATTGTTACTGTTACTTGACTTGTGAAACAATTACATCCGAAGCGAGTCTATATGCAGATTGAGCCCTAATTTAAGCGGCCCGTCCCGACCGTAGCGTTTTTTGCATGGTATGCACTCAACAACAACATATATTTACTATAGCGCACACTACACAGAACAGAGACACGACTAACGGAATGTATCAAAACACAAGCAAGATAGAACATGCAAGTTTTCAGTGGAATTTACTCATTTCCAATAGTACTAAACTTTTAATAACTGCACACAACGTTCCCATTTTGATCATTTTTTGAACATTTGTGGACCATTGAATCGTATAGTTTGATGTCGTTTATTGCATAAGACTTGTCGTTTTCAGTGTGTGTTTTTCTAATGTTATTGCTTTTCTCTCTGTGTATCTGTTACTGGTCAAGATTCATTGGGGTAGCAACTATGCAGTTTATAACGTTCACGCTGTCTTGTCATATCGCCATTTTATTCAAATAATTGTAATCATAATGAAAATATGCTCAAGTTGTCATATTTTAGGTATGATGAAAGTTAATGTCAAACATATAACAATTACTTTCAACCGAATTATCAGCTACAACTGGGCATAAGCTTGATATGAATACCTGAACATTCTGAAAAGCGAGTTTATTTCATCTGTATTTGAGTTGTATCACCCAAAATCTACACTCGTTTTTTGTACTTCTCATATACTTATATAAAATTTCTGCTCAGCTTCAGTTATAATTCAGTTGGAAATAAGTTTTTGAATCTAATTCATATTTAAGTTTATAATTTTCAAGTGAATATTTTGCTGATATGGAAACGCAAGTCACTGTGACATTTGGCCGCCGACGTTTGTGTGTCTGTGTGTGTCTGTGTGTGATTTTCCTCGTGCTATTTCGAGATCCGCATTGATACGGCTTAATTTTCTGTTTTTTGTCATTGCTGTTTTATTGCGGCTTTGACGATGTATCATGTACCTTCGATCAATACTGCAAATGCCTTGTACCTTACATGATACATGTACCTTACATACCTTGTACATGTACCTTGAATACCTTGTACCTTACATGACACTTACAGGATACATGTACATTCGATCACAAAGCAAATACCTTGTGGCTTTCAAACATGAAAAAAGTACGAAATAATTGCGTGGAATCGTTTTTCACTTTCATGAATTTCAACCTGGGATTTTGACTAGGCTTTCGAATGTAAATGTTGTGCATCAGAAAACCGCATTACATGGCGCTGCAATGATATTGTTCAAGTCAAATCAAACGGCAGTATCAATTTGTTTCATTTTTGCACTGCGTTGTTGCAATAATGGACCACATAATCGAGGCAGCCAATGTGTGTGCTGTGATGCTGGCTCTATCAACTAACTTACTAACTTACTAACTTACTAACTTGTCACCACCTGGATTGCTGATGTTTCGTTCGAATTGTACGATGTGTATGTGTGATGAAATGCGTGCACTACACGACTCAATCTGGTGTCATTGTATATGTATATATATATGTGTGTGTCGAGCACTTAGGCAGGAACAGTGGCGGCGCCAGGCTTGAGGAACTGAAGCCCCGTAAAAATGTGCCAAGCCTCCTTAGTCCACTAAAAATTATTACCATGAACATTTCGAGTGTTGCTCCTCATGTTTCGCTAGGCCGCGGTATCTTTTCCTCAGCCCCCACCGGAAAATTCCTGGCTCCGCTCCTGGCCAGGAGGGAACGGACGTGCTCAAAATTACACTTAAAATTATACTCATTCTCATTGTACGACACCGCGGAATATAAACACATGAGAATAGAAACACATGCGTGTTTATTCGACAAAATGAAACAGTTGTAATAACACTAGTGAATGTGTAAAAATTTGTAAAAATTATGGTGAATGAAGGGAAAATGGAAGGTCAATATTGAAATATTGAATCTGAACAACTACACTAAACATTCAACCCCCCAGGGAGAATATTTCCTGATCCGCGCCTGGTCTGTGCGTGTTTGTGTGCACAATTATTGTGTGTGCGTTTTTATATGACTTAATTAGTTGCGTTTTTCTGTGCATTTCTCTAGTGTTTTTTTTTCACGATACGAGCTTGGCTGAAGTGAATGTCCGTGTATGTTGTGTGTTATGTGTTTCATCGTTGTACCGTTCAGTGTGTGTGTGTGTGTTTGTGTATGTGCTCCGTTATTACGTTTGTTTATACATGCATGCCGTCTCCTTGAGCTAACAGCAAAGATCGCATGTGAAATTAGTTGGGACTGAACGCATAAGCCAATACCTCGTCGTCAGTGGCTTAGCTCTGTCGCTCGGGGCGGTACAGTTCTTAGTCAAGTTTTTACTGCCACAACCATGTATGATTGTGGGTCATTTAGCCGCAAGAGAATGTGTGTGTTTCAACACGACTGTAATAGGGAATTAACAAGTTCATATGTTGATATAGCTGAAAACACGAACCTCTTATAATAGTGCATGCTTCCAGTCATCTAATCGGAGAAGATCAATATTTTTAATCGACCTTGTCTTCAATTAGTTATTTGAGACTAAATTAGAAAATATGAAATAGTATATTGAGAAATGTGAGTCAGATATAGCGATAATTCAACATTTTGAGCAGTTCTTGTGCCGCCTACTAAAACATGCCATCTCTCTCGCACCAACCACACTCTACGCTTATATACTGACATTATGTACCACTCACGCTCAATCACTGACACCTGGCTAAATCTAATTGCGTTGAATATTTCTCAGATTATTGGATAGTTTGCATTGTAAATGCTGGTTTATTTTTAGCCGAGACAAATGTTACATATTGGTCGCATAGAATGCAAAGACAAGTCATTTCCACACTATTCGTTCAGACAGATTTTCTTGTTAAGCGGGCTTTTGCCGTCAAATTCCAGACTTGCTACAAAATGGCTCTTGTGTGTGTGTGTCTGTCTGTCTGTGTGTGTGTGTGTGTGTGTGTGTGTGTATGTGTGTAGTGCATAAACATATGCCATCAACGATGTGGTATATGCACACACACACACACATGTGATTGCGGCGATGTAAATACTTGAGTACATGGATACTCGCTGTGTAATAGCATAGAAGATTACTCATCATTCTATATTTTCATACCGCCAATAGATTGTCGAATATGGTTACATACCCCTGACTTTACATGACTGTTCAAATAATTATCACCAATCCTATTATTTGCCAGTATGTTTCGATCGCTTGAATTTACTGTACTTTAGATTACTTGAGAAATTACATAGCCATTGATAATGTTTTTATCTATAAACCATTGATGATTTTTAGCAGCACGCAGAAATGTAATCCTAGACTCCCGGTCCCATATCTCCAAGGGTATTGACACCTCTGCTGTTTAGAACTTCTTGTTTAATTGTTGTATTTTCTTGGTAATATTTGGTAATTGGCGGTCATTGTTCATATCTATTCTGACGAATACATACGCACTGTTTTTTCATACGCAGGTCGATAATTTCCTTACATATAATTTCATCAACATATTCTCTGTTAAAATATAAATGACCGATATTGTGTTTAATTATTAGCAGAAATTATTGTCTGATGATTTCTCAAAATGTGTGTAAAATTTTATCAAACCGATATAACTGCAGCAAGCAAGTGTGATATATTTGACGTTATTCGTGTATGTTTGTCATTTTCGTTGTTCAGTGTTCAAGGTTGTGATTCGTGTGTGATGATTTAGTGACGCAATCATAAACGGTCATACAAAGGTCAAATACGTAATAATAGGGCATACGTTATCACAATGTTATTATAGCCTTTATTGGTAATTATTTCAGCAACGAACATGCAATGTGTATATTGCGATGCATGTTCTACAATATTGCAATTACAGCGTATATTGCAGCACGATTTTTGCGCTCAATAATGTCATGTTAACGTTTAGCCAACGTGCACGTTTTCAGACAGTGTTTTGACCCTGTCTGTCTCTCTCAATACACACACAAACACACACACACACACACACACATACACACTTGCGAGCACAAACACACACACACACACACACACACACACACACTTGCGAGCACAAACACACGTTGTTGACAGACAAAATATTCTAGTGCAGGGTACAGATAGATAGCGTGATTCACTGATGAGCCAACAAATGAAATGTTCGCCTGGTTGCAATGCAAGTGTGTGTGTGTGTGTTTGTGTGTATGTGTACGCTATCATTGGCAGATGTTTTTCAAGTGTTTTTTTCGTTGGTGCACCATTGCACGGTTGTGTGCTGTAAGTCGGAGTGAAGTTGTCAAATATAACTTTTATTCTGACAGAGCGTGTCGTATTTGGAAAATAACCAGGTGCATGTTGCTGGGACAACATGTCTGATGTGGGGCAGTGGCGGCGCCAGGTTTTCTCCGGTGAGGGCTAAGGAAAAAGGTGTGAGGGCTTGGCGAGACATGGACTTATCATGTTCCGAATCTCTAAAATGACGACACTTTTGTGAGAACAATTTTGTATTGGTAAATGACATTTTATTGAAAATTGACGTGTTTATACGGCAGGGAAAATGTTCTCATTGACCCTGTTTGAACACGGACCAATGCATTATACACTGGCAGAGGGAACATATGGAATTAACTACTGAAACTATATAAATCCCTTATATTTGAATGATTTCACAAAAAGAAGGCGGACAGGCCCCAAAAACAGTGCATGTTCGGGTAAAAGAGGACGTATGATCACCCTACTAAATATGAGCAACTATACTCTATATGTTCATACCTGTCCTGTATGTTTTGTAACGTTTCTCAGCTATCATTCTCCATCTTCATACATTTGGTAAAATTATGAACATTCTGTATGTGTGTGTTCGTATTATATTGTCGTGTGCTTATGTCAAAACGTGAATGTGTACCTGAATTAGTGCATGTGTTTGTGTAAAATATTTATACAACGCATTCGAGACGTCGTGTATTAATTGCGCTGTATTTATGGTTCAGTGTAGTTGCTCTTGAACCTTTTGGCCGCGAGCCAAAATTTTGCACAAAGCAATTCTACGTAGATATACTAATATAAATGGTATATATGGATATGTGAATTTTATTTACGTTCATGAATGCAATTACTATGCTTTTAATCGTAATTTAATTTAATCATAATCTGCTAACACTATTCATCATGTTTTTTAATCATTACGCTAAATAATTATCATATATTATAGGCAAAATCTTAGCGACCCAAGCTTGGCTTGGTTTGAACGAACGAGATGAAAATGTGTATGTGTGTGTGTATGTGTGTGTGTTGAAACAGCGAGTACTGGAGGCTGCACGTACCGCGCATATTCGCACCCAATGAGCGCACCAACTTTTTGCATGTGACATTTGACGACGCTCTGGCACAAGCCGTCTTCTTTGACACGCTCAAGCTGTTCATTCTTGTGGAGAATCCCACCGAAACCCTCGAGGTTCGTGCCAATCACAGCGCTGCTATTTGTATGTATGCGTGTGTGTGTGTCCTATACTTATGTGTGTGTTAATCTCTCCGCGTGTATATGAACGTAGGTATATTTCTTGCGCGTTTGAGTCGTAATGTGTGAATTGCGTTATATAAATGATTTAATAATTGAAATGTGCGTGTGTGTTTGTTTTGTTTGTTTTTGCGTGCATGTGCGTTATACGTATTTGTGTGTCCATATGTATGTCTGCGTATGTGTATGTGTGTCCATATGTATGCCTGCGTTTGTGTATGTATGTGCTCGTGTACTCATTTATGTTTGTGTGTGTGTGTGTGTGCTCATATGTTTGTGTCTGTGTATCTGTGTGTACGTTCATATGTGCAATATGTGCTCATTTGTGTGTGTGTGTGTGTGTGTGTGTGTGTGTTTATTCATATACTAGCGACAATAATCGCACCAAGTTCGGAATTTAGAAATGCAATGACGCTTGCATTCTGCTGCATTATGTATGTGTCTATGTGTGTTTGTGTCTGTGTATGTGTGTGTGTGTGTGTGTGTTCAGCACTTGAAGACATTGACGACGCCGGCGCCGCTGTGTGGCAAGGTATTTCGCATGGGCGAGGCGACATACAGTTGTCGCGACTGTGGTCAGGACAGTACGTGTGTGTTGTGTCGTGATTGCTTCAAGGCGTCCATTCACCAACACCACAGGTTCCACGACATACACACACTAACACTAATACACTAATACACTAACACTGACACACACACTAACACACACTGTGGTCAAGACAGTACGTGTGTGTTGTGTCGTGATTGCTTCAAAGCGTCCATTCACCAACACCACAGGTTCCACGACATACACACACTAACACTGACACACTAACACTGACACACACGCGAACACTTACACTGACACTGACACACGCGAACACACTGACACTGACACACACTAACATTTACACACTAACACGTACACACAGACACCAGCACACACACACATTAGCACACTAACGCACACACACACACACACACATTAACACACATTAACATACACACACACTAACACATACACACACACACTAACACATACACACACTCACACTAACACACATACACTAACACATACACACACTATTACTACACACACATACACTCACACTAACATTCACACACTAGCACGCATTCACACTAACACACACACACACACACACAAACTAACACACACTAACATACACACACTATCACTCACACACACACACACTAACACATACACACAGAGGCTAACACACACACACACTAACATACACACACTAACACACACTCACACTATCACACACACACACTAACATACACTATTACTCATACACTAACATACACACACACACACACACACACACACACACACACTAACACAGACACTAACAAACTAACACACATACACTAACATACAAAAACTAACACACACACACACACACACACTAACACACAGCGAATAAGCCTGGCCGTCATTCGTGGCAACGCCGCCTCCATTGTATTGTAGTATTGTTAATATGTGCACGCGTTTGTAAATATATTTGTTTGTGTCTCAAAAATCTAACTAACACACACACACTAACATACACACACTAACACACAAACACACACTATCACACACACACTAACACATACACACAATTACACATACAGACAGGTACACTGACACACACACATGTGCTTGTGTGCTTGTTCATGTGTAAGTGTACCTGTCTGTATGTGTAATTGTGTGTGTGTGTGTGTGTGTGTGTGTGTGTACGTATTCATGTGTATGCTCATGTGTGTGTGTGTGTGAATGCGTGATGTGTGGTATAGATACAAGATGAACCAGTCCGTGGGCGGTGGTTATTGTGACTGTGGTGATCGCGAGGCCTGGCGCGACGGTGCCGCTTGCTCAATACATACTGCAGCTGCCGCCGCCGTCGCTGTTGCATCGCCCACGTCCACATTGCACTGCAACAAGGATGATGATGCATCGGTTGCAGCCGCTGCCACATCGGCACCCACACCGACCGCAGCCGCCGGGGCGCTGGCCAAGTTCCCCATACAGGTGCAATGTTATTTCAACCACTTGCGATTACATTGTCGTTTAATGTTCTACAAAACACACACTTCAGATACAACACTCGCATTTCACACAATACACATTTTATCACAGTTCGAATTGTTATTATGATTTTTTATAATTTAACAGGCGTTTTTGCTGTATACTTAACTACGTATACAATAACACGCGCGTTTTCCACTTACACCAAGCCATACAGAATATTTGTGATAACCATTTCTTTAACTATCAGTGACTGCATTCGTGAAATGTCAGATATAATGTATGTGGATGAATGTTAATAGAATTTCGTTGGGCGAATTCTACAATCCCACAGCCCCTGTCCACCCAGCAGTAAATGATGGTACCAGATATCAGTCATGAGTTGTGTCATGCATTCTGGGGAGGTGGCCCTCTCTAATACGTCTTACGTCCCTGTGGAGTCATAGCGTGGAGAGGGTCGGTTCTGCGGTGGCAGCGAGCTGCACGGGACACACCTGTGTGTGTTCATAAGCTTCGACTTTTTCCCGTGTAGCAGCTGTCACTTAGGCATTTAACCTTTGACCATTTGAATAGGTGGTACGGCGGGCTCGTGCGGTGTTTGCCGCGGCGCTCAACTACGCCCTCGACGTGCTGACTCACGACAACAGCATGGACCTGCCGCATGATCTGCGTCGGCCGATGGACGCGGCCGGCACGACTCCTGCCTCTGTCACCTCATCGATGACAGCGGCGGCGGCCGGACATCATCACGATGATGAGGATGATGGCGAGGAAGATGAGTTTCTGGCTGGCGCCGGCATGTTTCAGCCTCCGCTCTACACCACCGTCTTCTACAACGATGAGACTCACACCTTCGATCAGGTGGGGATACGTGTGTGTGTGTGTGTGTGTGTGTGTGTGTGTGTGTGTCTGTGTGCACTGTGTGGAGGAATAGAAGTCGGGCCAGTTTAGGTGGCTCTTGTCGCTGTAACGTTCGTTATTCAATTATTTCTTGAACTTCGATTCTGAAAGCTCGGTTTTGTTCTACTAATATTCCTTCCTAAGTTATTCCACACATATATTTCCAATTGGAAAAGTGTGCTTCTTATTTGTGTATATGCATCTATACACATACACACATGTGTGTGTGTGTGTCTGTGTGTGTGTGTGTGTTGGGCAGGTGATTGAGTGTTTGCGCAGGGCGGTTGATTGTTCGCAGCGTGATGCCGTCGATTACGCCACGATCATTGATCGCGTCGGCCGGTGTATTGTCAAATGTGGCGACTTTCAGGTGTCTACCTGCAAACACACACACACACTGATACACACACACACACTGACACACACACACACACACACACACACACTGACACACACTGACACACACTGACACACACAAACACACTGACACACACTGACACACACACACTGACACACGTACACACTGACATACACACACGCACACACTGACACACACACACACACACTGACACACGTACACACTGACATACACACACACACACACACACATACACACACACACACACACACACACACACACACACACACATACATGCACACAGGAGCTCATCTAGTTTATGCAGTGGATATTGTTTGTGTGTCTTTTCTGGTTGGATTTTGTCTCCCAATCTCAGCTGTGCAGTTATGCCTACTCCCTGCGTGTGCTTTCAATCTTGGTATCGGCGCTGCCTTGCAGTACATGAAGTACTCTAGGTATACTCTATAAGCTTGTGACTTCATACGCTTATTCCGGCTGTTAAGTTGCCACCAAATCCCTTCTCTCGAGGTTTCATACGAGTTTCCCCGTGAAGAGTCCACACAAAAGTGGCTCTGTGTCTGTTTGTCCGCCTCGTAGCCGAGTGGCTAAGACGCTTGCGCTGTGCACGAGAGCTCCAGGGTTCGATTCCCTGGCGAGGTGAAACGGTTGGGTTCGTTTCTTAAAGAGATAGCCCAATTGCCACAGGGCGGGTTTCGTGTGCGCGCAGCCGTGCAGTTTTCTTTATTGGCCGTGACTGCGAGATAACCTGTGTGTGGCGGCCGGACCTGCTGTGTGTCAGCCGGGGCCGTGAAATTCACGCGAACATTAGCCTTTCCACTACTGCTGTGTTCAAATGCGCATAATTTTTCTGTGTGTGTGTGTTTGCATCTTTACAAATCGTGTGTGTGTGTGTTTATTATCTCTCACACTTGCTGTGTGTGTATGTGTGTATGTGTGTTTGTCTGTGTCTTGTCAGACGTGTAATCGCGCCAAGCAGGTGTTTGACACTCACTCCAGTCGGCTGTATAGTCGGCCTTACAAGGTCCTCGTGATGCACACACATGTGGTGGCGCACCAGACGTTCGCCATGCGATTGTTGCTCTGGCTCAAGAAACTTATCGAGGAAGTGGACGGCTTCAAAACACTGTTTGCCCAAATTGTTACCGAGGTGTGTGTGTGTGTGCTAATGTGTGATTATTGTCCATATTCACAATGGTATCAAATCAATGTTTGCTTGAACGAGTATTTCTATAGCGTGTCTATTTTTGGGACACCACTTGCTACATTGTCCTTCTTTTCCTTTTATATTTATGTCTTGTTTCATTGTCTTCTATTTGTTTTGTTTGTCCATTTTGTATTGTCTTTTTGCCATTATTGTCTTGTCACATTTTCGTATTTGTCATTGCCTGTCTCATTGTTTCATTATGCCATTTTCCGTCTGTTCACGAACGATGAGTTACGAACCATGGGTTTTTCTGCTCATCATCATGCTGTTGTTGTTGTTGTAAATGTGATGGCAGCCTGCGGCCGATGGACCGTTGTTGGAGCGTGTGATGAAGGGCGACACATTGTTGTGGAAACAGGCGCGCAACCAGTGGCATCTGCTGCTTATTCAGGGCATGCTCATGGAAAATGACAGCAAGAAAGTGTTCGCCAAGGTCACCGTCTATTCACTAGCATTCTGTCTAGCTGGCTTGTCTCGCTATGGAGTCTTTCAAACAACTGCTGATAAAATATATTGATGTTATTCAATGCAAGTTCGTTTGTCTACTTCATTTTCTAGTTTTATGGGCGATTTTTTGTTGTTTACTAATTGCCTACAAACATGCACACACACACACACACACGTTTTTCAATTACACTCTTCTCTTAACTCGTCCGTGTATGTGTGTATGTTTGTGTGTGTTTATGTATGTTTGTGTGTGTTTTTTTGTCATGCAGACGTTCACACGGTTGTACCCGAATTTGATGCGCGATTTCATGTGTGACGATCACAACCACAGTGACAGCGTAACCAGTCTGTCGGTGCAGATCTACACAGTGCCCACGCTCGCCTATGTGCTCATCACCAGCGAAGACTGTTTGTCTGTTGTCACGCGCACATTCTACCAGGAGTGCGTGACTCGCTGCAATACTCGTACGTTGCATCATACGATCATTTCCATAAGATCATTTCCATACGATCATTTCCATAAGATCATTTCCATACGATCATTTCCATAAGATCATTTCCATACGATCATTTCCATAAGATCATTTCCATACGATCATTTCCATAAGATCATTTCCATACGATCATTTCCATACGATTATTTCCATACGATCATTTACATACGATCATTTCCATACGATCATTTCCATACGATCATTTTCATACGATCATTTCCATACGATCATTTCCATAAGATCATTTCCATACGATCATTTCCATACGATCATTTCCATACGATTATTTTCATACGATCATTTCCATACGATCATTTCCATATGATCATTTCCATACGATCATTTCCATATGATCATTTCCATACGATCATTTCCATACGATCATTTTCATACGATTATTTCCATACGATCATTTCCATATGATCATTTCCATACGATCATTTCCATATGATCATTTCCATACGATCATTTCCGAATGATCATTTCCATACGATCATTTCCATACGATCTTTTCCATACGATCATTTCCATGCGATCATTTTCATACGATCATTTTCATACGATCATTTTCATACGATCATTTCCATACGATCATTTCCATACGATCATTTCCATACGATCATTTCCATACGATCATTTCCATACGATCATTTCCATACGATCATTTCTATACGATCATTTCCATACGATCATTTCCATACGATCATTTCCATACGATCATTTCCATACGATTATTTCCATACGATCATTTTCATACGATCATTTCCATACGATCATTTCCATACGATCATTTCCATACGATCATTTCCATACGATCATTTTCATACGATCATTTCCATATGATAATTTCCATACGATCATTTCCATACGATCATTTCCAAACGATCATTTCCAAACGATCATTTCCATACGATCATTTCCAAACGATCATTTTCATAAGATCATTTCCATACGATCATTTCCATACGATCATTTCCATACGATCATTTCCATAAGATCATTTCCATAAGATCATTTCATATGATCATTTCCATATGATCATTTCCATATGATCATTTCCATATGGTCATTTCCATATGATCATTTCCATACGATCATTTCCATACGATCATTTCCATACGATCATTTCCATACGATCATTTTCGTACGATCATTTCCATACGATCATTTCCATACGATCATTTTCAAACGATCATTTCCATATGATCATTTCCATATGATCATTTCCATATGATCATTTCCATATGATCATTTCCATACAATCATTTCCATACGATCATTTCCATACAATCATTTCCATAAGATCATTTCCATACGATCATTTACATACGATCATTTACATACGATCATTTACATACGATCATTTCCATATGATAATTTCCATACGATCATTTCCATATGATAATTTCCATACGATCATTTCCATACGATCATTGTCATACGATCATTTCCATACGATCATTTCCATACGATCATTTCCATACGATCATTTCCATACGATCATTTTCAAACGATAATTTCCATACGATCATTTCCATATGATTATTTCCATACGATCATTTCCATACGATCATTTCCATACGATTATTTCCATACGATTATTTCCATACGATCATTTCCATACGATCATTTCCATACGATCATTTCCATACGATCATTTCCATACGATCATTTCCATACGATCATTTCCATACGATCATTTCCATACGATCATTTCCATACGATCATTTCCATACGATCATTTCCATACGATCATTTACATACGATTATTTCCATACAATCATTTCCATACGATCATTTCCATACGATCATTTCCATACGATCATTTCCATACGATCATTTCCATACGATCATTTCCATACGATCATTTCCATACGATCATTTCCATACGATCATTTCCATACGATCATTTCCATACGATCATTTCCATACAATCATTTCCATACGATTATTTCCATACGATCATTTCCATACAATCATTTCCATACAATCATTTCCATACAATCATTTCCATACAATCATTTCCATACGATCATTTCCAAACGATCATTTTCAAACGATCATTTTCAAACGATCATTTCCATAAGATCATTTCCATACGATCATTTCCAAACGGCTCTTTCTGTGCTGTTGTTCAGCCACTACAGCAGTGGTTACCAAACTTTCTACAGCAACTTTCTACACAAAATCAGACACGGCGACCCAATCCTGCCTAGATATATGCAAATTGGCTTGCAATATGTAAGGATAGTGATTCCAATCGTAATTCAGTTTGATCGTGGTCTGCTTTGATCAAATCGGTATTGTAATTATAATCCTCACTTTAAATAGCTCATCATGATTATACTCAGAATCCTAATAATCCTAATACTAGGCATCATGTATTTTATTTATTTATTTCACTAATTACATTATATTCTAGCGGGGGAATAATCAGTATGCTCCATGAATTTTTAGCGGCGCAATAAAATGATATGAGCAACAGTCTATATTTCGTGGGAATATAATTCAGCTTTAACTTGTGGAAATATTGAACGAAGCACAAAGTACCTCAACTAACCACTTGGTCTGAACATAATGTATCAACACAGTCTAAGCCATAGGTGATGTCTGTTAATGTATCAACTTTACCCTCTCAATCTACACGCGCCTACATACATACATGCATCAATCAATCAATCAATGCTTTATTGCAATCGCTGGGCACGCGCTTTTCATTGCAATATATACATACATTATACTAACATACATATATATATAAATACACACATACATACATGTATGAACATACACACAAATACATACATACACATACACAAACATGGTAGCATTTATCGTTCAAATATATATTACAAAATTTGGGCCGCTTCATAGTTTATACGTTTGCGTGCATGTGTGTGTGTGTGTGTGTCAGAGGGTGTGTTGAGTTTTGATCCGCGCAGCACCGATTTAACATGGCGACGAATCAACTATTGTCTCAACGACCTGCGCTATTTGCTTAGCGTGCGGCCTACAGATTGGGATGACAAGTTGCGACGTGGATTTCTGCACGGCTTCACGTCGATCCTGGACGTTCTGTCCGTTGTCGAGGTAACTAGCTAGCACCTGTCTTTTACGGGCTGGGACCAGTGGTGGAAGATACGAAATCTTGTTTCAAATTGTCTTAACATAACTTCTCTGGTTTGTTTTTGAGGTTTATTGGCGACTAAAAGGCATTTACATATTGGTTGGTGTTTTAGTTTCATATATTTATTGTTTATAATTTAATAGTATTCATTTTGTGTATTCATTTATTCATTTTTTGGTTAGGCTAATAAGTTAGTTTAATAGTACAGTTCACAGCAATACATATGAGTTTGTCTGAACGACAAGATTCTTCCAGACTACACCGCACTGTTTGTGTGTGTGTGTGTGTGTGTGTGTGTGTTGTGGCAGGGTATGGACGCGTCAGTACGACAGACAGGCAGTCACCTGGAGTTCGACCCCGAGTGGCAGACGGCGTTCACTCTGTTCGGCAAGCTATCACTGGTTATATGTCATCTGATAGACTGGTGCAGCTCGGACAGGCTGGTTATGATCAAGGCTTACCGGCAAGTATACTAGTTTTGTTGTTGTTGATTCGTTCGTTACGTCTTATACTTGTATTTTAAAAGCGCATTGTTTGTTGGGTAAAAGTTTTCTATCGTGCCCTCTGTTTCTTCACGCTGACAACTTGTAAAAAGTTTCATTCTTTATGTCTTCCCTGTCGGTTAAGTATTTTTAATAAGCTATTTATGTGTTGGACTTTGTTTCGTTATTGTATTCACCAGTGTCGTTGTTATCGGTTATGTAGGGCTGTGTTGCGCAAATTGTACGGCAAATTGTCAGCTGAGCGTCGGCGGCCTACAGTGACATTATCATCATCATTATCATCATCATTATCATCATCTGGCGGTGGCAAGCAGTTCAACGTGATAGACTTCAACATGTGGCAAGCGCCTGTGTCACTGCATCTTCCTCTCAGTCGACTGTTAGCCGGTCTGCATCTGTGTCTCGGTCGTTTCTCGTTGACGTTCAACTCGCACGAGTTTCAGATCGACGACCGGCCGAGCATTCAGCAACTGGTCGAGGCGTCCATGCGAGCCGTCATACTCACCACGCAGGTGTGTGTGTGTGTCCCTGTGTGTCTGTGACTCTCTGTGTGTTTGGGTGTGTGTGTGTGTATATGTCTGTGACTCTCTGCGTGTTTGTGTGTGTGTGTGTGTCTTTCTCTCTCTCTCTCTCTCTCTCTCTCTGTGTGTGTGTGTGTGTGTGTGTGTGTGTGTGTGTGACTCTCTGTGTGTTTGTGTTTGTATGTGTGTGTGTCTGTGACTCTGTGTGTTTGTGTTTGTGTGTGTGTCTGTGACTCTCTGTGTGTGTGTGTGTGTGTGTCTGTGTGTGTGTCTTTGTCTGTGTGTGTGTGTGTCTTAGTCTGTGTGTGTGTGTGTGTGTGTGTGTGTATGTCTGTGACTCTCTGTGTGTGTGTGTGTCTTAGTCTGTGTGTGTGTGTGTGTATGTCTGTGACTCTCTGTGTGTTTGTGTGTGTGTGTGTGTGTGTGTGTGTGTGTGTGTCTGTGACTCTCTGTGTGTTTGTGTGTGTGTGTGTGTCTTTCTCTCTCTCTCTCTCTCTCTGTGTCTGTGTGTGTGTCTTTGACTCTTTGTGTGTTTGTGTGTGTGTGTGTCTTTGACTCTGTTTGTGTGTGTTTTTTACACAAACGTATTACACATCGTGAACATTGCAGGTACACATAAATGTACACAGAAATGTACTATATGTATGACACACACACATAACAAAGACATCACACATATCAAAGACACACACACCTACTCACCACACAGGTGTGTATGTGTGTGTGTGTGTGTCTTTGTCTCTCTCTCTCTCTCTCTCTGTGTGTGTGTATGTGTGTGTGTGTGTGTGCTTTATTAGTAATGTAATACTGTACTGTACTGTACTGTGTTTTATACAAACATGTATTACACATCGTCAACATTGCAAATATATGTATACACAGAAATGTAATATATGTATGTGTGTGTTCAAGTTCAAATATGTATGGCCAAAACAAACGCTCACAAACACATTTCAAATATTAACTTGACAATAAATTGTCAATGTCTAACAATATAAATCTCATAGTTAGGCATGGAAAAATTAACTAGCAATTATGTGTGTGTATGTGTGTTCATATGTATGTGTGTGTGTGTGTCTCTATCTGCGTGTGGATGGATGGATGTGTATGTATGTGTGTGTGTGTGTGTCTGTATCTGCGTGTGGATGGATGGGTGTATGTTTGTTTGTTTATTTGTATATATGTACGTGTGTGTGTGTATGTGTGTGTTTACCAGGTGCGAGCTGGTATGTGGCGTCGTAATGGAGGATCGCTGGTCAGCCAGGTACACTTCTACAGCAACGTGCGTATTCGCTCCGAGATTCAGGACAGAGATATTCAGGTATCTGTCCACTCCCGACCTGCTACTGTGCGTGTGTGTGTGTGTGTGTGTGTCAGTGTGTGTGTAATAATAATAATAATAAATGCGTTTATTTCAATCACATAATATGTGCTTTTTGGTTGCAATATTGATATAACACACACTAATGCACTGAACTACACACACACACACACGCGTAAACACACGAGCAGATATACACACACACACACACACACACACACACACACACATAAACAAACATACACACAAGCAAGCAAGCAGACACACACTCCCACACACACATGTGTGTGTGTGTGTATGTGTGTGTGTGTGTTTGAGGTAGAAAAGCATTCCGAGGAGACATTGTTGATATTCGATATTTGATGAGATATTCGAGCTATGATTGACAGCTCAATATAGCTAGATGTTGTTGATATCAATGTTGTTGTTGTTGTTGTTGATGTGGCGGGGGGCAGATTCTGCAGATAGCCGCTAGTCTGGAGGATAGTGACGAGTTTGTGTTGACACTGTTGCATCGCTACGACGTGCATCATTGGCTGTCTGACCGCTTCGAGTCCATCATGAGAGCCGTAAGTTGCAACACGCGCTCCGAGTCCACCTGACTCTGCAGTGGCTCATACTTGCTGCTCGTATATGTGACGGCTGCTCATCTCTTTCTGTATACAATAACTTATAATTGAAAGATATTGTACTTGAACTGTGAATATCAAGTTTACATACAGTTATATCACATACAATACTGCATAATTCGAGGACGAGTTTTGTTATTTTCACATTTATCTTACTCAATCACTCGCTTTGGCTAGCATATGTCACATATGTGTGCATTTATACATACAATAACATACGCTCACGTTTACACATATATATGTGTATGTACTCGACTATGTGTATGAATTGTGTATGTATGTCCGTGCGCGTGTGTGTGTGTGTTTGTTCATGACTGTGCCTCACAGAGTACGGACCCTGAGGGCGAGAGTCTTGGTACCTATTATGTACAGAGCGTGCAGGAGTTCACACACAATCTGGAGGAGTTGATGTTGGTGCTTGTGCAAGTGTTTGGCGAACGATACCAGCCGGGCGTGGGCGTCGTCACTCGCGAGGATTGTCTCAAAAAAGAGGTGCCTTTTCTCATCCGTGTCCTCTCCGTTATTGACTGTAATGTATTTGCCTGTACGTTTTTTTGTTTAGCTTAGTAAAGCTTACCTTAACGTATTATGACTTGGTATATTTTGGTATTGTTACTGTGTGTGCTTATTGGTGTAACCTGGTATTCACTTCAAATACGCCATTATCAGTGTTTAATGTGTGTGTGTGTGTGTGTGTGTGTGTGCGTGTGTGTGTGTGTGTAGATAATTCAGTCGTTGTGCATTGAGCCGACGCCGCACTCGAAGTTGTGCAAGCTGGTGATTGCAGAGAGTCAGGATGTGAGTATTGAACGAGTGGCTGAGCAAGTGGCTGTGTTCCGACAGCCCGCCAACAACTCAGGCAAAGGCGTCTACGAACTGAAACCAGGTCTCTCTCATACACACACACACACACACACACACACACACTCACACACACACACACACACACACACACACACACACACACACACACACGGAATGGTAACAACGGGAACAATTCAGTCGTTGAAAAATGTGGATAAGTCATGATTTGGAGACGGGAAAGCTCGAGCGCAAGCTGATATCCCATAATTCACAAATATGTAGGCACACACACACACAGACACACGCGCACACACACACATTTGCGTCTATGAGTAATAGCTCGACGGGTCTTTTTGCCAAATGTTGTTATGTATTGAAATTGTTTATTTGCTAATGGCAATACATGATTATAATTTAAAAAAATACACACACACTCACACACACATTCACATCTCTAAACACACACACGCACACACATATAGATATATTCACAATGTCAGACCAGGACTATCACTAGTATTTGGATGTTGTTCTCGTTCTGCACCCCTGTCCTGTCACAACTAGCTTCAGTAACATTAGCAGTACCAGATTTTATGGTCTGTGGTTTGTGTGCGTGTGTATATTTGTTATTTGTTATTTGTTCTTATCTATGTAAGTATTCGTTTGTATGAGTGTGTGCTTGTAAGTCGTTTCTCGCCATGCTTCTGTACTTAAACCTATGTGTTTGCAGGCGTGTATATATTTATGTGTGTGTGTGTGTGTGTGTGTGTGTGTGTTGGTTTCAATGGCGGTTGTAGAGTTTTTGCGCGAGTACAACCCGTTCTGGTACCATTACACACGCGAGGAGCAGTCCCGCGCCGAGGAGGCACAGCGTCGGCGCCTACGAGCCGCCGGTCGGCCCCCCTGTCTGCCTCCGCCCATGCTGCCGCCGTTCAGCGCTGAGTTTCACTGCGCGCGCAACATCGCCACCTGCCAAACAATGATCGAAGTCATTAGCACCGTACTCAAACGGTTTGTATGTCTGTGTGTGTGTAGGTGTGTGTGTGTCTTTATAAATGTTTGGCTGTTTATGTTTGTGCTTCTGTGTGTGTAGGTGTGTGTGTGTGTGTGTGTTTGTGTGTGTGTGTGTGTGTGTATGTGTTTTATACAAACACAACAATATATTGGGCAAATCAAGCAATCATACAGTCATACAAAACACGATTTTTAACTGACAAACACAAACACGCAAATATCAGTTTAGCGATCTGGAGATGGCTGCCGCGGTTCTCCAGATCGCTCTGTAATTCACCGACCGATGGTCTTGATGAAGTCGTCGAATGTGGACCCCAGCACACCGGTTGTATCGATGGCCAGCGGTGTAAAGTCATACCGCTGGCTCAGGTCCGAGTAGCGGCGTCTTTTGGTCTCCTCGGCCGCCCGAGCCGCTGCCCCGGGAGCGACTGCACCCTCCAACACGTGTAAACTGCTGAATGTGTTGGTGCACGTCACTTATCAGACATACCAGCGATTTGTCGCGCTGGAAAAGAAAGACGGTGATCCCATTCGGCCGGCGGCCGTCGCCTCGATTTAGTTTCCAGGTGGTGCAGGTTTAGTTTCCAGGCGGTGCAGGTTTAGTTTCCAGGTGGCGCAGGTTTAGTTTCCAGGCGGTGCAGGTTTAGTTTCCAGGCGGTGCAGGTTTAGTTTCCAGGTGGCGCAGGTTTAGTTTCCAGGTGGCGCAGGTTTAGTTTCCAGGTGGCGCAGGTTTAGTTTCCAGGCGGTGCAGGTTTAGTTTCCAGAGCAGATAGCGCCACGTCGATCAGCCGCCTAACCCCGATGCATTACTTGCTCAGCGCTATTAGCTATTTGCTATATAACTCAGCGCATTATGTGCATTCATCCAAGAGTTAAAAAATGACTGTTGAATTTGTTAGCAACTTCATGCCTTGCAATTGACTTTTCGGGTGATTTGTTTATGTATCCCAAGACTTCATATATATTTTCCCAGGTTTATTTTGGATTTTTTTGTATGTCTCCGAACTGTTTGGTATAATACGCATTTCTGGTACATCTGAGTACTTGTGTCAGCGTACTTCTGAACTGTGTGTGTATGTACTTGTGTGTGTGTGTGTGTGTTTGTGATGGCGTTTTTTGTGTGTCGCACAGCGCACTCGACCTCCATACACGCGTGTTCTCCGAGACACTGGTGCATCGCACGCTCTTCTTCATGGGACTGGCGCTGAACGAGGAGCAGCGTGATGCGGCGCTTCTGGCCGCCGGTGGCGCCATCTCGACGGACGTGCCGGCAAACACCGACGTAACCATGGCAACTGGCAAGCCCGGCGGCGGAGACAAATCTCCCACGTCCGTGCCGTTGGACCTGAGCTTCCGTTTCTCTCATCTGTGTCGACAGTCGGGCATTGTCGGTCTGCTTGAACAACTGGTTAGTTCATTTCTGTCTCACGCACATCCTTTTAAAGGTTAAAGGTTAAATGCCTAAGTGGCAGCTGCTACACGGGAAGAAGCCGAAGCTTATGAACACACATGTGTGTCCCGTGCAGCTCGCTACCACCGCAGAACCGACCCTCTCCACGCTATGACGCCACAAGGACGAAATACGTATTAGAGAGGGCCACCTCCCCAGAATGCATGACACAACTCATGACTGATATCTGGTACCATCATTTTCTGCTGGTTGGACAGGGGCTGTGGGATTGTAACATTCGCCCAATGATATTCTGCTCCGCCGGGTTTCGAACCACGGACCTCCCGCTTGTGAGGCGGGTGTTCTAACAACTGCACCACGCAGTCCAACAAAGTTTTGCTGTCCCTCTTCTCAGTGGGATTCGGTTGTCTTTTCAGTGTCTTTAGTTTTGTTCGCACGTCTTTTTTTTGCTGTTTTCCATTTTTCTCTAGTGTTTTTTTCTCACTGGAAGAATTTTATTTGTTGTACTGTTGGAAAATTAATTTGATTATATTCCCGTTAGCGCTGTATTGAACTGTTCAGCTAGCTGTTTTGAATGCTAATTCAACTGGCTGATATTGAGCAAGCAGCCTTACACATGTCACACATGTGTGTGTGTGTGTGTGTGTGTGTGTGTGTGTGTGTGTGTGTGTGTGTGTGTGTGTGTGTGTGTGTGTGTGTGTGTGTGTGTGTGAAGGTTGGCAGTGAGCGTATCAGCGGTCACAATGACTTGTTGTCGTGGACACTAGCGCAGCTCAACCGCCTGCTGCTCAACACGAGCGGTGTATCTTGCACCTCATCTTGCTCAATCGTCGGCACTGCCGTTGACGCGTCCGTCACCAGCTGTGCCGGTCGTGCGGCCGATGATAGTTGCCGGAGCGGCGGCGGCGGCGGCGGTGGTGGAGACAGAACCGGCGAAGCTGCGGCGAGCGGCGGTGCGTCGGCGGCCGATGAGGCGCTGCGACGCCGGCGGTCGGTGGTGGCTGCCAGACAGGCGCGAATCATCAGTCAAATGCGAGCCAAACAGGAGCGCTTCGCCGCCGCCGCCGCCGCCGCCGCCGCTGCGTCGGACTGCAGTGCCGTGTCGACCAGTGCGGCAGCCACCACAGCCAGTGTAGTTGCGGCGGCCGCCGTGGGTGGCGCTGCTGTCGCCGCTGTTGCCATGGAAACGTCGGAGGAAAGCTCGGCACAGCATCAGTCAGCCGTCTCAGTCGGCGTGCACAGGTGAACTTGCTCTTCTCCACTGTATTGCTGTATGTGTGAATTAATTGCATTCTAATTGACTCCAGTTGTTTCTAAGTGTTTCGTTTGTATTGTCTGTTTACAAGTGTATTTGCTGTATATCATTTGAAATTTGCTATACACCATTTATGTCTACCATTTGAGGACATCTTTCGTGCTGCTATAATAGAAATATTTCTCTCACACTTGCTTCACTGCTTGTTTTGCTATCCCATATTGTCTTTGATCAAGTTTGTCAATTGGCATTTTTCTTATTTTCTCGACATATTTTTTCGTAGAACGTTGATAATGTTTACTATTGTCTCCTCTGCACATGTGTGTGTGTGTGTGTCAGTGGTGTGGAGCATAGCAGTAGAGCAACCGACGCGACCATACCCGCCAGTTCTATCTCGACCACTGCCACCGCATCGTGCAATGTGTCGAGTGCCAGCAATCTGGGCGGCTCATGCATGGATCTGTCGGATAGCAGTGCCCTGTCGGTCGGCCAGCCATTGTGCGCGTCGCCGGACGCTGGACCACGCTCGCCTGTGTGTCTGGGCGCGCGACAAAGCATGCGGCACACGTCGACCGCCGTGCACGCCGCCTCCGCCACCGCAGTTATGTCGTCGACGGACGTCAGTCAGACGGACGCGTCGACCGAGACGTTCACGTGTATTTTGTGTCAAGCCAGCGAGCCGGCGACCCCGCACGGCGGACAGCGTGAGCTGCTTGTGCTGGCGGCTTTTGTGCAGCCGTCGACGGTGTTATCTCGCCGCCGTCGCACTCGTCGTCTTCAGGCGGGACTGCAGTGTCATCGTGCCGGCTCCTCCACGAAGACGGCGGCTGATGAGCTGACAGAGGTGTGTGATGCGTCGCTGTGTCTGCCGGCCGATCTGCACCGCGTGCCTCATATCTCCAGCTGTGGTCACGCCATGCATGCTGGCTGTTGGAAGCGACACTTTGAGAACGTTTGTCTGCGCGAGCGTCGGCGGGCTCTTAGGTGACAACACAGCCACACACACATACATTTACATTACATTATGGAAAAATTTATATAGCGCCCTACACCTAGAGGGTCTCTAAGGCGCTGTACACACACACACACACACACACAAATGCATGCATTCACAAGGTAAAAGATGGAGAGGGAGAGAGCAGAGAGAAAATCACACCTTATATTCATCGCTAGTGTACACAATGTTATCTAAGATATAATTGGACTTCAACAGAAAAAATTTCTCAGAGAAAGAGTTTCTTACACTCACATACATACACACACATACACAGGTTTACGTGTGTGACTTTGGGCAAATAGAATATTGAAAGCGTCAATATTTAGGTAATATAAGATGTTTATTTATAAGTAATTTATACATTTGAAACTTACGAGCTATTCAATAGACATAATGCTATATCGAAGCAACATATCTGTCTGTGTGTATGTTGATGATGCAGATGCATGGGAATGCAATCACGTAATTCATAACATTCACGTTGTCTCCCAACTCCACCATGTTCACATTTAATAATAATAATAATAATTGGCATGTGTGTGTATGTGTTTCTGACAGACTTCGTCACAACAACAATTTTGATGTGAGTCGGCATGAGTTTCTGTGTCCGTTGTGTCAGTGTTTGAGCAACTGTGTCATTCCCCTGCTTCCTCCGCGAATAATCTCGCCATCATCACTGACCCCATCGCTCACCGGCGTCGCTCATCAGCACGACTTCGACGTCTTCCTCACCGGACTTCATGTGCTCTGCGCTCACACGGTAGGCTCAGTGAGTGTGTCCACTGGTGTCTTATATACACGCCTGTGTGTGTTTTGTGCATGTGTGTGCATGTGTGTGTGTGTGTGTGTGTGTGTCGTTGTACGAGTCCATGTTTGTGCGCATGTTTGTGTGTTTATGTGCTTGTGTGTTTGTGTGTGTGAGTGTGTTTATGTGTTCTTGTATAAGTATTTGTGTGTGTCTTTCGTAAAAATAGCTTATTTAGTTGCAAGCTCATACACATTTAAACAATACTACAATTTAATAGAGGTAGCGTTTATACATGTCATCGTCTATATGTTTGTGTCCATGTGTGAGCTTGTTAATTGGTGATGTGTTTGTATTGGCATGTGAAGTGTGTGTGTGCTTCTTGTGGGGACACAAGTTAACAACAGCTTATTGTGTTTGGTTGCCATAGAAACTGAGCGGCACAGAACTATCCGACCTTTCTCCGTCGCAGTCGTCTCCGGCGCCCGGCACTACGGAGTCCGGCGCTCAACAGGCCCGCTACATGTGTCCGGATATCAGCACACTTTTACAACACATGACTCCCGAATATGGCGAGTACATGCACTCATGCACACATACACACACACACACACACGGCGGGTTTCGCTGCACCTGTGTATATGAGTTTTGTCAAGCATACCGAGGTGGGCTGTTTGTAGAGAAATCGTTCGTGATCTTTTTCTCTGAGTCCCAACTTCTTCGTTGTTCTTCGAAGTTGTCCTACAAAATAAGATATCAGGAAGGCACTAGAAACGAAAATATAACGGATTCCTATTGATAAAAACATTAGTTCCAATGTCAGACATTTAATTCTCATCTTGACAACCCCTACATTTCCTACCAAATGCGAATTCTCCATGAGCGAATGTATTTGTAAATGTGAGTCAACGATTTTTTTTATTGTTGTAATATTTCTCGACTATATTGTACATTTTTTATGTGTGTGTGTGTTTGTTTACAGGCGCTAGATTTATTGCTCAGATGCACTTGGGAGATGAGGCCCCTGCCATGGACTCAAACACTCGCGAAATGCTTCGAAAATTCATTGTCATCCCACAAATGGTCTCTTTTTTTGGTCATCTCTTCTATCGCTTTCTCTTTTATCATTCATCTGTCGTTTATTTTCACTTTTGTTTTTCATCTTTTGAATGTCATTGTCGGCCTGAGGGTGTTAGTGTTAGTCGTCACGTGTGTTCAGTTTTATATCTTATTCAAGTCAATTCAGGCGATTACTTGTGTTAATCTGTGTTGAATCTTGGTTGAGGCTGTTGAATCCGTGATTATAAACAAGTAAAGTGTGCTATTTTTTACCAACCGGTGCGAACATTAAGTTTTATGCCACCTAAAAGACACCCCATAGCAACATATCGTTCATATATTTTGCTTTAGGACTACAAGAAAGATTTTCACCTGTAAATAGCGTGTTTACAACTGTCTTGTTTTTCTATTCTATGCTCGTGTGTTAACATATTTGTTCGTTTGTTACAAAGAAAAATATACCACATGTGGCTTAGCTTCGTTGAAAAAAACACATTCTTGTTTTGCCTCCTGACGCTATCTATACACGCCCGTGTGTGTGTGTGTGTGCATGTATGTGTGTGTGTGTGTGTGTGATATCAGGTAGCTGATGCCGACGCTCGCAGTGTGGAATCTGTGTGCTCGGGCGGCGGCGGCGGCGGCGGTTCAGCCGGTTTTAACGCGTGCACTGCGGCGCTTTCTCGCGACCACGCCAACCGAGCCAGTCGCGTCTCGCTGGCCGCCTTGCAAGCGGCCGCCTACACCGTGCACGCCACCGAACATCTGCTACGTCATCAACAACGGCCTCTGCTAGCGACGCTCGGTAGTCGCGCCGATACTTGTCTCCGGCAGTTGACGCACACGCTGGCGCTGTTGCCTGAGTCGATGAGTGTGGCGGCCGCGCAGCACGCCGGTCTGCGTGTACTGCGTCAACTTCTAGCTCTGCCGCAGCTAACAGTCTCCGCCGATGATTCACACGCGGACGGTGGCGTGGTTGTGTCGTCGTGCGTGCTAGATGTGGACGCGTTCGGTGGTCTGGTGGCGCTGTGCTCGCTGCTGCCGACGTTGGCGGGCGGCTCGATGCGCGTGGCATCTGGCTCGGAGCGCGAGCTGTTGTGCGTGCGTCTTCTGTTGCTACTGCAGCTGGTACAGATTGTGTTGAGTGTGGACGCCGCGTCGCTGCCGCATCAGCAGCCGCCGACGAGCGTCGATCACGATGCTGTTGCCATGGAGACGGACCAGTCGTGTGCGACGACCACGACGGACGCCGGAGTCTGCACCGCCGCCACTGCAGACGCCAACGAACGTGATTTTATCGTGCAGTTGTATCGACTGGCACATGACACAGTGTCTCGACACACTACTACCTCTTCTCAAGATCAGCAGCAGCGGCAGGAGGCTTGGCGACTGGATGTGAACGATCGGGCGGTGGCTGGCCGTTTGCTGAGTCACGTGCGACTAGCGGTTGCACCGTTTCTGCGCTGCTGTGCGCTCTATTTTCACTATCTGACTGGCGTGACGGCGCCTGCCGAACTTCAGACAAGTGCCGGCACCGTGGCGTGTGTGCGGCCGTTGTTGCAGTATCTGGGACTGCGCGGCTCGCTGTGTGTCGTGCCGGCCGCCGATCTGCTCGCTGCCACCAATGATCCCGGCACAACAGACAACACCGTGCGACAATTGGTCATCAGGTGTGTGTGTGTGTGTGTTGGTGTGTTTCTTTGATGTTCCATTTACTGACTATCTTTAGATTACAACTCGATCTTTTCGATCTCATCTCTTTAGATACTCGATTTAACCAAATCACACGACGCGTGTTTTCAGTTCAGTTCATACTGTATGGCCCGCAATACATGGTACAATTCGAAAACAAACAATACAAGAAGGGGTAAGAAGAAAGTGTGTTGAGTTTGCGTTGTTTAACGCTTGTTTGTGTGTGTGTGTGTGTGTTTTAGATGGTGTAGTGACAGTGAGTTTGTGGTGAGACGGCGTGTGTGTAGTGAACGTCACAGACTGCTCGAATATCCGCTGACAGTCAACACTCTCGTCTCTCTGCCCGAGGATTTTAGCGAGCTCATCAACAAGGTGCTCCATGGAAACACGCAAACAAACACACATTTCATATTCAACGACGACAGCACCAAATGGCTCAACAATAAGACAATATCATCTTAATCAAAAATATCAAAATACTCATATGATCTACACAGGTGTCACACACACTCTCTCTCACATACACACTTACACACACACACTCACACACACACACACACACTCACACTCTCACACACACACTCTCTCACATACACACTTACACACAACATACACACACTCTTACATACACAGAGCTTTTACTCAAGGGTAGTGGATGATGTGCAAGAAAGAGATGGTTGGGTGGACGCAATATATTTGCACCTGAAGAAAGCTTTTGACAATGTACCACACAGGAGGCTCTTGTGGAAGCATGAGGGAGGAATCAAAGGAAAGCTACTGGGGTGGATGAAGGATTATCTGATCGACAGATAAATGAGAACTGTGGTTAAAGGAGTATCTTCGGCGTGGGGACCAGTGAAGAGAGGAGTGTTACAAGGGTCTGTATTGGGACCCATCATGCTCCTGGTTTATGTAAATGACATGGTTGAAGGGATTAAGTTATATTACTTTGTTCGCTGATGATGCCAAGATACAAAACAGGGTTGTAAATTGTGATAGTTGCCAGGAACTTCAAAATGATTAGATAGTATATTAAGATGGAGTGTGAAATGTGAGATGTCATTCAATGTCAATAAATGTGATGTCATGGAAATAGGTAGAGGCAAAAGAAGACCTTCCAGGGTGTATAAATTGGGAAACGAAGAATTGAAAATGGTATCCGAGGACAAAGATTTGGCAATTGTTATTGAAGAAACACTTTCGACTGAGAAACATATAGGCAGGATTGCTGCAGTAGCCTACGCGTCACTGAAAAGACTGAGGTTGGCGTTTAACTATTTGCATGCCGTTATGCTAAGATTATTGTTTATATTATAAGAGCGAAGTTAGAGTATGCAGCTGTGGTGTGGTCTCCACATAAGACAAAAAGACAAAACGAAGCTTGAGAGAATACAGAGAGTGGCCACAAGGATGGTGGAAGAGCTGAAGGAATTGAGCTATGAGGAAATATTAGCTAGACTTTGTCTGTCGACTCTGGAGAAGAGGAGATTGAGAGATGACTTGATCAACGTGTATAAAAATAAGATCGTAATGGAGAAGATTGACAGAGAGGATTGCTTAGTGTGGGATGGATCAGATAGAAGAGGACATGACAGTAAACTGAAAAAGACGAGGTGTGTTAGAAATGTGACATTGTTCAGCTTGCCTAGTAGTTTGTGTGGACGCATGGAACGGCTTGAGTGCACAAATAGTGAGCGTAGAGTGTATTGGGAAATTCAAAGAGAGGCTGGATAATGCTGTATATTGACAAGGAGACAGCTCAGCTCGAGCTAAGCTCATTTCTTGTAGCTACAAATATGTGAGTACACACGCACACACATGTGTGCAAGTATAATTACGAGTTTTTGTTGTTTTGTTCTTATTGCATACTAGCATTAAAACCCGCCCGTTGTGCGGAGGAATTCATAAAATCAAATTAATATTTATATAAATGGATATTCATAAAAAATATTTCAAATTAAAAAAGAAAAATGACAACTCATAAGTGTCTTACTCAATAGAAAAGTCCAAGTGTGAATATTTTTATCTTTATTTTGACATAATATTTTCCCTCAACCCGCCTCATATATAAACCCACCCATTGTGCGGAATAATTCAGAACACAAACACGTAACAAACAATGAAAATTCTAGCATGTAAACCCGCCCGTAGTGCGAAACAGTTCATACTATTAAATTTGTGTTCAATTCATAAGAGAAAGGGAATATGAATTAAAAAAGAGTAGGGTAAACCCATAAAAAAGTCTAAATTTCTATATTTTCATAATTATTTTCACAAAATAGTTAGCCTAAACCGCCTCATATTTATACATGCGCGTCGTGCTGAATAATTCAGAACTCAGACACGAAACAATGAAAAATGACTACACTTTTTCATCATAATATTTCCAAAATATTTTTATAACTTAACATCACCGTCTAGCATTGAAACCCGCCAGTTCTGCGGAGCAATTCCTAAAATGAAATTCATATTTAATTCATAAACATATTGCAAATTAAAAAAGAAAACAGATATACTCATTAAAATCTTACTCAATTGAAAAGTCTAAATCTAATTATTTTTATTTTTATTTTGACATCATATTTTCCTTTAACCCGCCTCATATTTAAACCCGCCCGTCGTGCTGAACAATTCATAAAATATAATGCATATTCAATCCATAAAATAAACTGAATACAAATTGAAAAGCAAAAAATGTAACTTGTAAATACGTTCACCAATGAAAACTCTAAATGTGAGTATTTTAATTTTAAGTTTGACAAAATATTATCCCTTAATCCATTTCATATTTGAACCTGCCCGTCGTGCGGAATAATGCAAAAAACTAACACGTACAAAACAATGAAAATTCTAGCATGTAAACCCGCCCGTCGTGCGAAACAGTTCATACTATTAAATTTATATTCAATTCATAAGGGAAAATGAATATGAATTAAAAAAGAAAAGAGTAAACCCATAAAAAATCAAAATTTATATATTTTATATTATTTTGACAAAATAGTTTGCCTTAACCGCCTCTTATTTAAACCTGCCCGTCGTGCTGAATATTTCAAAACTCAGACACGAAACAATGAAAAATGACTAAACTTTTTCATCATAATGTTTCCGAAATATATGTATAACTCAACATCACCATCTAGCATTAAAACCCGCCCGTTGTGCAGAACAATTAATAAAGTAAAATAAATATTGAATTAATAAAAAACGATTAGAAATTTAAAAAGAAAAAGTAAACCCATATATAGTCTTATTCAATAGAAAAGTATAAATATGAATGTTTTTATTTTAGATGTGGCAAAATATTTTCCCTCGAACAGCCTCAAATTTAAACCCGCCCGTCGTGCGGAACAATAAATAAAATATAATGAATCAAATAGCAAAAAGCATATCCAATAGAAAAATCTAAATTTGTAAATTCTTGTGTTAATTATTGTGAGTTTTTTCCCTCAACACTGCTCAAATTTATACCCGTCCTTCGTGTGTAGTAATTCAGAACTGTATAACACTATCAAAACAATGAAGTGTCTAAGTGTCATAAGTGTGACACTATCAAAAAAACTTGCTGGCATCTCTATAATTCCAGATTTATGATTCCGCTAAAACAGCATATGCATATAGTTGGCATTACATGATATTGCAACCCATATCCTTATGCAACTTATGCTTATGCAACTTGAAATTAAACTAATTAAATTACACAGTTAAATTATGTAGTTTACTTTGTTCCCAGTAGCATTTTACCCGCCCGTCGTGCGGAACAATTCATGTGTAAATATTGAGGACAATAAAGCCTTTATATTCAGTATAGTGTAGCATTAATTAAACTGTACGCAATAAAACCACACCATCCATGCTTGGAGCTAATATAATGCATTCTTAATTGTGATTGGGCTTCAGTGAAATTTAATCAGTGTATATTCCTGTGTAATCGCAAGTGCGCATAATAGCTGTCAATTTGGCAATATGTCCTTTTGAATTTACACCGCGGTAACTTCCTTTAGGTACACTTTGGAAAATTAAAAATTATAACGCATTGTAGAAAACAAAATTTCTAGCACGATGGTATACTTTATTTTAATGTGTAACTAATAGTTATTGAGAAATAGGTAGAAAAATGAATTAATTTTAGTCGCCCGGTGTTCAAGTGAAATGTTGGATGTATTGGATGTATGTTGGATTTGCCAATTTTACTCGGTTTCTGTATCATTTGTGCGTATAAATTATAGCTTATCTTGTAGAACACAAAATTATCTACACAATGGTATATTTTTTATAGCTTTACCATTGCTGGTTCATGAGGAGCAGATGGCAGAATATTGACCAAAATATTCACGGTTTTCAGTGCTAATTTTGCCTTTTTAACTTTGTCATTTTGACTTCACACAGCCGTAACTTTTTTTAAATACACTTTGTAAAATTATTATGTATACCGTGCTGTAGAAAACGAAATTCCCAGCATGATGGTATAATTTATTTAGATGTGTCATAGTTAGTTGTTAAGAAATAGAGAAAAAAGTAAAGAAAATCGGACGCCCGGAGTTTAAATATAATTTTGAATGTAGATTTAAATTTTGTCATTTTTACATCTTCTATATTTAATTTTTGGATATGAACTATAGCCTATCTTCTGGAACACAAAATTCTCTACACAGTGGTATAATCTGTATTGTTGTACCATTTCTGGTTTAGGAGGACTCGATGGCAGAATATTGACCAAAATTTTCGCATTCTTCAGGGTTCATTTTGTCTTTCCACCGCTATAACTTTTTTTGATTTTATTTTTAAAAATTAAAGCTCAGCATATCGTGTAGACAAGAAAATTTCCAACGTGATGGTATAAATTGCTAGCGGGTACGCCAAGTGGTGGCCGAGTAGTAGCTGATAGAAAATGAACCAAGGAGGGTGGGACACACAGACAGACACACACACACACAGAGGATCTCTTTTATATATATACTAGCATTAAAACCCGCCCGTTGTGCGGAACAATTCATAAAAATATTGCAAGCTAAAAATAAATAAGGCAAACTCATGAAGACCTTAATCAATTAAAAAGTCTAAATTTCATTATTTTTAATTTTATTTTGACAAAATATTTTCACTCAACCCGCCTCATATTTAAACCCGCCCGACGTGAGGAATAATTCAGAACTCGAACACCATCCGTTCTGGTTCTTGAAGTCAAATCCATTAGTTTTGTATATGAATTCATTCTATACGGTGAAATTGAACGTTTTATTGCTGCCCGCGGGACATTTTTATTTAATAAAAATGAGCCATCGCTTCGTTTGCGTTTCAAGCCCCTGATCATTGAACCAGCGAACCATGAACCAGCGCAATTATGTCACCTCATATTCAAGCATACATACACAGACAGACAGATAATTTCTTCTTTATGTATATATATAGCATTCAAACATTGAAGCATTAAAACCCGCCCGTTGTGCGGAACAATTCATAAAAATATTGCAAATTAAAAATAAATAAGGCAAACTCATGAAGACCTTAATCAATTAAAAAGTCTAAATTTCATTATTTTTAATTTTATTTTGACAAAATATTTTCACTCAACCCGCCTCATATTTAAACCCGCCCGACATGAGGAATAATTCAGAATTCGAGCACCATCCGTTCTGATTCTTGAAGTCAAATCCATTAGTTTTGTATATTAATTCATTGTATACGTTGAAATTGAACGTTTTATTGCTGCCCGCGGGACATTTTTATTTAATAAAAATGAGCCATCGCTTCGTTTGCGTTTCAAGCCCCTGATCATTGAACCAGCGAACCATGAACCAGCGCAATAATGTCACCTCATATTCAAGCATACATACACAGACAGACAGATAATTTCTTCTTTATGTATATATATAGCATTAAAACCCGCCCGTTGTGCGGAGCAATTCATAACATGAAATTCATATTCAATTCATAAAAAAATATGGAAAAATAAAAATGAAATAGGGTACACTCATAAAAATATTAATCAATTGAAAATTATAAGTTTAATTATTTTTATTTCGACAAAATATTTCCCCTCAGTCCGCCTGAGTCAAAATTTGCTAAAATTTATAAATATTGCTAAAATTCATATATTTTCCGCTATCATTAAAACCCAATATAACCTGAGTCAAACCTACCCAACCCAGCCCAACAATCCAATCTTGACCGCACTCAGCCTAGTCTGAGGTGATTTAAATTATTAGTTTGTGATCACAAAATATACTGATGCGATCATAATTTGTAATCAGAAGACTGAGATTATCTACCACAGGGGTCCCAAACACGCGGCCCACAAATACTTATCTCTCAACCCGCCAATATAGTATCGGAACCAAACTGTAAGGCAGCTAAATTCACATTTGTTGCATAATGCGATATAATTATACACCATTATCATATTATCTCATAATTCCCGGTTAATGCTTCCACTAATGCATCATATTCATACAGTTGTTATTTTTTGGATTACACCGATATTAAAGCCCTTGATATTACAGCCGATATTATATTATGCAATCTATATTCTGCTACGTATTATTCGTAATACATATATCATCAGATCGCAAAATATATTTAAAGGTTCACATCATTCTCCAAAATCATTTGCTATTCTACTTTTATCGCTAGAATATTTACTGCTAGCAAAATATCATATACCTCGCTATCATTTAAACCCACTCTTTATAGATACATTTAATTCGCCCGTCGTGCGGAACAGTTCATAAAATATAATTAATATTCAATTCATAAAAAATTAGTGCAAATTGAAAAAGAAAAACAAACCCACAGGAAAGTTTTAGCTTATATAAAAGTCTAAATGTAAAATTTATGTTTCAATTTAGAAAACATGTTTTTCCACAACCCGCCTCATATTTAAAGCGGCCCGTCGTGCGGAATAATTCAGAACTCAAACACGAAACAAACAAAAAGAAAATTGATGATAAACGACCAACAGAAAAGTCAAACTTGTAAATTCTTGTTTTAATTATTGACGATGTTTTTCCCTCAACACTGCTCAAATTCACACCCGTCCTTCGTTTGTAGTAATTCAGAAGTGTAACACTATCAAAACAATGAAACTTTCTGTCATCTCTAAAATTCCAGATTAATGCTTCCGCTAAAACAGCATATGCATATAGTTGGCATTGCATGATATTACAACACAGCTTATGCAACTTCAGCTTATGCAACTTGAAATTAAACCAATTAAATTAAACAGTAAAATTCAGTAGTTGACTTTGTTCCCAGTAGTATTTTACCCGCCCGTCGTGCGGAACGTTATTGAGGACAATAAAGCCTTTATATTCAGTATAGTGTAGCATTAATTGAACTGTACCCAATAAAACCACACCATCCATGCTTGGAGCTAATATGATGCATTCTTAATTGTGATTGGGCTTCAGTGAAATTTAATCGGTGTATATTCCTGTGTAATCGCAAGTGCGCATAATAGCTGTCAAATTGGTAATATGTGCTTTTGACTTTACACCGCCGTAACTTCCTTCAGATACACTTTGGAAAATTAAAAATTATACCGTATTGTAGAAAACAAAATTTCTAGCACGATGGTATAATTAATTTTAATGTATGACAAATAGTTCCTGAGAAATGGGTAGAAAAATGAATTAATTTTAGTCACCCGGTGTTCAAGTGTAATTTTGGATGTATTTGATAATTTTGCCAATTTTACACGTTTTTTGTATCATTTGTGGGTATAAATTATACATTTTTTTGTAGAACACAAAATTCTCTACACAGTAGTATATTCCTGTGTAATCGCAAGTGCGCATAATAGCTGTCAAATTGGCAATATGTCCATTTGACTTTACACCTCCGTAACTTCCTTCAGATACACTTTGGAAAATTAAGAATTATACGGTATTGTAGAAAACAAACTTTCCAGCACAATGGTATAATTTATTTTTATGTGTAACAAATAGTTCTTGAGAAATAGGTAGAAAAATGAATTAATTTTAGTCGCACGGTGTTCAAGTGTAATTTTGGATGTATTTGAGAATTTTGCCAATTTTACACGTTTTTTGTATCATTTGTGGGTATAAATTATAGCGTTTCTTGTAGAACACAAAATTTTCTACACAATAGTATAATTTTTATAACTGTAACTCTGCTGGTTTAAGAGGAATAGATAGCGGAATATTGACCAAAATATTCGCGTTTTTCAGTGCCTTTTTGACTTTGTCATTTTGACTTCACACCGCCGTAACTTTTTCTTAATACGCTCTGGAAAATTAAAATTTATATTGTGCTGTAGAAAACAAAATTCCCAGCATGATGGTATTATTTATTTAGTTGTGTGATAATTAGTTTTTGATACATAGAGAAAAAAGTATAGAAAATCGGACGCGTGGAGTATAAATATAATTTTGAATATAGATTGAAATTTTGTCATGTTTACATCTTTTATGTTCTATTTTTGGATATGAATTATAACCTATCTTGTAGAGCAGAAAATTTTCTACACAGTGGTATAATCTGTTTGGCTGTACCATTTCTGGTTTATGAGGAGTAGATGGCAGAGCATTGACCACAATTTTCGCATTTTTCAGGGTTCATTTTGTCTTTTCACCGCTATAACGTTTTTTGATTTCATTTTTGAAATTTAAAATTTAATCTAAAGTGTAGACAAGAAAATTTCCAACGTGATGGTATAAATTGTTAGCGGGTAGGCTGAGTGGTGGCCGAATAATAGCTGATAGAAAATGGACCAAGGAGGGTCGAACACACACACACACACACACACACACACACACAGACAGACACACAGAGGATCTCTTTTATATATATAGATACATTCAGCGAGTGACTTTCATTTGTATTCACTTCTATTTGTGGCAGGTATTTTTCGTACCAGCCATCACTTAGCATACCGTGCTACCATACTACTAACCGTTACTTTCGAACTGTACTTGAACACAATTACACGTGTGTGTGTGTGTGTAGATTTGTATTTATTGTCATACACAAACAATCACTTCAATGATAACAAAAGGAGATAAATGAAAATATGACAAATGTCCATCGAGCATAGGCTCCTTAATGGACATGAGAAATATTACAATGTGAACATCATTTCGCTAAACAACAAGAACATCGCAAAACTAGAAGAACACGTGTGTGTGTGTGTGTGTGTGTGTGTCAGGTGTCTGACTTCACGTGTCCGAGCAGTGACGGAGAGTCGCGTGTGCCAGCACTGTGTGTGTCGTGCGGTCAGTTGTTGTGTTCGCAGTCATATTGTTGTCAAGTGCAGGTTGACTCGGTGGTGGGACAGGTCGGCGCCTGTAACGCTCATCTGGTTCACTGTGGTGCCGGCGTCGGGGCCATGCTGCGTATCAGAGAATGTCGCGTCCACCTACTGGTCAATAAAGTGCGCGGTACGTGCCCAAGCTGTGTGTGTGTGTGTTGGTATTGTATTTCCGCCTTTCAACGGTGTAATTCTCCTGATTGTCCGCGTTGTGAGGTGCATATACTGCTTGGATCTGGTGAATGTGTATGTTTCTCCCATATTTAGCTGTGTTAATTTCATCCAGTGTGTGTGTGTGTGCGTGTTTGTGTCATGCGCATTCGAGATGTAATGTGTGTGAATTGCGCTCTCTATATAAATGGCTTAATAAATGCAAATGTGTGTGTGTGTGTGTGTGTGTGTGTGTCAGGCGCGATATTTGTGCCGCCGTACGTGGACAAGTTTGGCGAGGTGGACCAGGGTCTACAGCGTGGCAACCCACTGACACTGTGGCGGCCGCAGTACGAGCGACTCAACGTGTTGTGGATGTCTCACGCGATCGCCGAGGAAGTCACGCGCCAGATGGAAGACTCGTTCAGCCAAACCGACTGGCAAAATCTCTAGCGACCATCTGACACCGCTTCGTGGCACACACACACACACACTTTGGCGAACTGAGTGATCTTGTGTGCGCTCAATTCCCATGGCGTGTTTGCAGTGAAAGTTGATAGCAAGGTGGTTGATGGATTGCGAATATCATTAGGCGTATGAGGTTGTGTTTTTAACGCTGCAACCATCACTGCACACGCCAACTATTCTGTGTGTATTTCTATGCATATGTGTGTGTGTGTTAGAATAATGTTGTTTAACTTGCTACCTCAGCGCTGAAGGTTATTGTGCTGGGTCGGGGTTGTTTTCGCGGCGTATTGGCGTGTAGGCAAACAGCGAGCGAGTTTCACTCACAATTGTGATACATAAAAGTGGCGATGTTGGTGTGATTCGGGGTGTGTGTTTGTGTGTGTGTGTGTGCGTGTTTGCTTGCGATTAATAGGTTGTCCCTTGTGGTTTAGATTTGTGTAGATGGTTTGGTTATTGTGCCAGAAAATGTTTTCTACATATGTATATATATGTGTGTGTGTTTCGTGTATAATTAAGTTAAACCACACACATACGCACATACACACTCTTGTCCATGGGCGGTATATGCGATGTGTTGAGTTACCTGGTCATTGCGCCTGTATGCGCGTGCGTGTGTGTGTATGTGAGGTCATTGTTTAATGGGACTGTTTTCTTGCCCGTTTGCTCGGCGACTCAATCGGCACGCGAGGCCACGCTGATTTGCGCGAAAATATCGAATATTATGTTTGTCTAATGCCAGCCGAATTCATCGACGTTTGCCGCTTGTTGGTGACGTCAGACGGTGAGCCATGCGTCTCTTCCATGCCACCTCTCCCAAATATAGATCAACAAAATATACCTTTACAAAAGAGATATCCAGTTTCAGTCGGCATGTTCCTTGTTAGTTCATAGACCAGGAATGCGTGCGCGATCACCATGGGTTTTCCGAGGAAACAGACAAATTATGTCCACATTTTGAGAAACTGCTGATTCTAGCATTATCAGTGGAATTTCAAAATGATTTTCCTGTGATTCAATTAACGCAGCAAGCAGTTAGTTTAAACACAGTTAGTTTGTATCCAAGATCACACGGCTCAACAGAGAATGTTGTGACCGGGGTTTTGGCAAAACGCCAAACAGGTACACAAATAAACAAGGTGTACACAAATACACGTGCAACCATACACCCACATTGTCACACACTATAACACGTTCATGCATAACAAACTTGATCACAGCGTAAATCCTTCAGCAACAGCGAGAAAACGTAGCAATGGAATACGTACAAATCCTACGGAAAACGTAGCAAATCCTTCAGCAACAGCGAGAAAACGTGACGCAGACGTGACGAGAAAATGCGACGCAGCAATGGAATACGAGCTTGCACAGTAGTTTGTGATAAATTTGTGATATTTCAGTATAAGCAGACGAGCAGCAATATTTCTCGCATAGTAAGCCACAATCGTTATGTCCCCCATGCGACCGCCGGACACCTCAAGCGCGCACGCTCCGCATTGAATCACAGTTGTATGAGGTTGCCGAGTGGGGCGTCTTGTCGTCTGTCCAACCTCCAATTATCTCGGTCGTAGCGGATCACTCGCCCCAATTCCTCGTGCAACGTGGCGAACGTCGCCGGCGCGTCGGCACACAGCGGCGCCACGCTGCGATGGAACGGATTGAGACGCGCCGGCCCTCGTGCTCGCTGCGCCGGCATTGTATTGGCAGCGTCAGTTAGTTCAGTCACTTGTCTACGCAGCTCACACACCAGTAGACGCATATACGTGTGACTGGCGGTGGACAGCGAGCGAATCCACGCTTCCATCAGCTCGTGCGTGTCGGCACGCAGCTGACACGACCGGCCCATCTCCCCCGCCGCATAACGGATGTGGAAACAATGCTCCGTCGCCGTGACCGCCGCTCCGTCGGGACACGACAACTCGACGCAGCAGTCCTCCAGCACGATGACGCCCAGCGGCTCGCGGTCCTGTCGCCGCTCAAAGTAGAACAGCAGATTGCCGTGCAGTACCAGCCAGCGTCGCTGCATCAGTCGACTTGGTTCGCAACTGCCGCCCATGCCGCCCGGCCGCATATACAGAAATCCCTGCCGATCGACGCAGTGTCCGCTGGCAGCCAGCGCTAGCAAGTTGCGCTCGTGAAGTTTCATAGCCAAAATGTTGCAAGCATCAAACAGCGTCGCCTGCATAGGCGCTGATGTACTCGGCGATGTGTGAGAACGAAGATGACATTAAGCAGACGTGTTAACCTGTCGAAATAGCCAGGCTTATCTGAAATTGAACGGAGCAATAGATTGCCGCATTGACGAACATTGATTCGTAAGAAATCTATTAAATTCGCCCCCTGCGAATAAGCAATGCTTCCGAGATTATGTTGTGAGATGTCTTGCATATATACACACTATCCCAGCAATTCGTCATCTCCCAGTTAATATTCTGGACAACGCCGCTGCAATTAAATCACGTGTTTTTAAAACTCCACCGTACAACTGGAAGCCGTATCGCTGTCCAACAAATATTGGCTGTCAAACATTGGCAAAACCACACTTAAAGTACCAGCAAACACACATTAATCACACTTTGTGTACATGTTGCAAAACAGCACGGAAAACAGCACATGTATTTTCTATTGACTGCGGAAAACCAGTGGGGAAGAGAACGCAGACATAACAACACTGGCCGAATGCGCCAACAAACGCCTCAAACTGTGGCTCGGTCAGATATCACAAGATTCTGGCTTGTCGCGTGCACGACAACGAGTCATAATCTCTGTTTCTTCGGTGGTGGCATCAGATCCTGGTCGGATGGCTTTTTAGCATGCTGGCCAATATAAGAGAGCAACATTTGCTCTGTGACCGGGTGTTTGATCGAGTTGCACACTGCCTGGGCGGTGCTCAGGGCATTAGGGAAGCTCTTATCTGTGCGCTCACGCATGAAATCCCACTGTTCATTGTGCCAGCGACACTCAATGATCTTTCCGTCCATCTCCTTCAACTGGCGAGTGATCTTCATTGAGGCGAACGGCTGCGCCAAACTGCCCACATACAAATGCCCGATGCGCCGCGGCAGCAACCCCTCGCCAGCCTCTGTCACCACCTTGAGTCGAAAATCGACCGAGTTTTGCGACGGCGGCTTCCACTTGAGCACCAGGTCGCAGCGGCCGCACACGTAACCGTCCTCGTACGGCTGAAAGATCAGCCCGTCGGGCTCATGTGCCAGTGTGCTGCGAAACTTGGCGCCCAACAGACTGGTAGTCTGCTGTACGTCCCAGAACTCCTTGGCACGCACCGAGAACGGCTCTTGATCGCGCACAATCTGTCCGCTCTCCATGGCCTGTCGCCGCGGCTCAATCAACTCGCGCCTAATACACAGTAGCCGCGTGCCGAAGTTGGTCTTGCCGACCTCGGCGCCGCAAAACTTGACAATATCATAGATGAGGAAACGCGGGTAGCGACGTCCTTCACTCTCGTCAATCACCATCTCACCGTCGACCAGCGTTTCTTTGAGATGCTCGCCGGGCAGTTTGCGGTGCGGGAAGGTGAGGCGGTGTGCCTGGTAGATAGCGTTGTCGCGGTCGACCAGGTACACCTGATCGGCGCCGTCGATCAGCATCATGTAGCGCGTGCCATCTGCCTTCCACGACACCTTGTAGCGCACATCGTGCAGCAGCTGCATGTTGTCGCGGTCCATCGACACTGGTTGACAGCCGGGAAATCCGCCGTCGCTCCAGCCACACAACTGCTGGATGCGCTTCTGCAGTCGCCGCACCAGTTGATTGCTCTGCACCACACTGACGCCAGGCACGCCCGACATGAAGCGCGGCTGCTTCTTGCCTCGCTTGCGGCCGGTCGGTGCTGAACTGGCCGCTGCATCGTCGCCGCCGCCACTGACATCGTCGTCAGCGTGGTGGTGATTGTTAGCAGTGGACACGGCCGGCGTGGAGGAGGCCGGCTCTGACGCCAGCTCGTCACACCAGTCCGGCAGCTCGGGCGGCTCCGGAGCGTCGTCCACGTCTCCGTAGCGACGGAACAGCTCGCGCAGGTAGTCGGCCTTGTAGATGCCGGGCGGTCGGACGAGAGCGAACGCCTCGACGGCAGCCTCCACGCTCCAGTCCATCTGGTCGACGAGGAAACTGCAGATGAGAAAACCGGTGCGGTTGAAGCCGTGCGTGCAGTGAACGGCCACGGCGTCCAGTGGCTTCTTGGCGATAAAGCGCGCGCACACGTGACTGAACCAGCGCGTCTGCTCTTCGGAAGGCGCCTCGCCGTGACCGCGACAGTTGATCTTGACGTAAGATATGCCGGCATCTTCGACCGTCTGTCGATCGTAGAAGCGGCTTGTGTTGGTCAGGTCGACCCAGAGGCCGATGTTTAGACGGTACTGCTTCACGGCTGCAATCAGCATGGCCGGCGTGAAACGACACTCGACGGACACGAGCGAGTCAAACGCCGACGACAGCGGGGTCTTGAACGCCACGAACTTGCCGCCGATCAACTCGACTGATTTGCGCGGGCAATGCAGCCAGCGCGGTGGCAATGGACCGCCACCTCCTCCGCTACTCATCTCGCCCTCGCTCACTCACTCACTTGTCCACAAACCACTAACACACGGCTACACGCGCCGACTCGATAATAAATACTACACTTTTTGGGGGACACCACAAACCAACAGCAGTGCGCGAGTTAGCAGCGGCAGCAATCACTTGAATACCGGGCGCTTGCCGTTTCCCATATAGTTTTATGCTAACATCGATCACTAAGATGGATCGACAGTCCAATTCGTGCCGTAAGCTAGTATAAACTAGAAACGAATAAGGAGAGACTAGGAACAGAGTATAAGGCCTACATGACAGCGTCTCAAAACCAGTCTGGCTCACATATCGACTGGATCAAACAGCAAACACTGCCTCCTACATCGTCGAGTGAGTCAGCGTGTCTGAAAAACAAACAACACTATCTTCAGCGATATTCTCCAAGAACGACACTCGTTTGACATTCGCGCAATTTGCACACGCCCAGTAACAACGGAAAAATGGGGTGGAAATGAATAACTGTATTCTGCATAATCAAAACACAAATATGAAATCAACAATGTTTCACAGATGTGCCGAACCCTGCTAATGTCGAGTTTGTAAAAAATCAGAAAGCATATTGTAGTACAGCGCCGCATTGTATACACGATACATGCACATACATCGCATGTTTTAGCTGCATATATCAGTGATGATATAGGCAGGAAAACGCACCAAAAACTTGCATAAAACTCTTGAACACTGATAATAAGGAATAGAACAGAACGTGCATTTCAAATATAAAAACAACTGCTGGCACTACTGGCTTGACACTTGGCTCGCAATATTTCATTCAATCTCATCGCAAAATTCAACCAACTGTTTTGAAGCACGCCAATGAAACCAGGCAAAAACCAAGAAAACTTTCTCAACAACTCATTTCATTTCAGTGTATTTGTTATACTCGGGATTTCACTGGAAATTTTCGACGCAAAAAGAAGACAAACAAAAAGAATCGTGAAGTACACCGTATCTAATCATCTAATGATAAAATGAATCAACAATGAAACTTAATAATACTAAAATAATAGAAATATGGACATTCGACGCACAACAAAAACCGCTCACCAGGACAACATCCACGGTATGTGACATAAGTGATATCTCAATTGAGGCAGCACTGAAAAACCCAAGAAGTAAAAGTATCTTAAGGTTGAATTAAATACGACAACATTTACACTTGAAATATTGTTATAAAATTTACTCTTACTCAGAAAAATTGCAATGAGTCATTCTTTATCAAAATTGAAATGTGGGTATACCGAAAATGTCGAAATATTTGCAACAACACATGCCTATAGAATTCGCCGAGCTAATAGTGTCTGTTATATGCTATTTTACTCTCAGTGGAAATATAATGATGATGAGTTTCAGTTATTTAGCGAGATTATCAAGCATTGTATGTGTGTGCACGTGTGTATATATGTGTGTATGTATGTGTGTATGTATGTGTGTGTGTATTTTTCACTGTAAGTTAATACGTAATTCCGTCTAAGAAAAATTATAAAACTCCTCTAGACCAGCGTATAATGGCTACACCGGTGTAAAAAGTGTGGCCTAGTCGTACATCATAATGGACAAAAATGCACACACATTGTATAACACACACACACCCACACACACTCACACGCACACACACACACACACACACATTCTCATCAATTTCTTTCCTTTCTTAGATGAGCCAATCACGATCCTCACCGAAGCCATGTATCAATACTGAGGACAGAATTGCGGAAGAATCTTCCCACTCGATCTCATTGAATTTCATTAGAAAATCCCTTTGAAAATCTATAGCCAAAGTTTTATGGATTGGGTGCAATAAATCGGCGTCAACTGTCAACAAAACACTAAGACAAGCTGTAAAGCTCATCAGTTTGAATTAATATGAATCTTCATTGAAATCGTAATGTCTCAGCAATTTCATTAATCTCAGGCAAAACAACAACAACAACATATATTTAATATAGCGCACATATTTATACACAGGCGCGAAAAATACACAACCGACAGGAACATCACAGCGAGCAGGGAGTAGGTACAAATATAAAAATGAAAACACGTTTGCAAACTGGAACATGCTAGATGGCCGTTGGCTATCAGATAGCTCATCCGCCCTTGGAACAGATTTTGTTTTTTTTATTCCTGTGGGGTGTCTAGCCACCCTCCTCGCTGCAGAACAGCGGGGGAGCCGGTTTAGTGGCCGACGACTCGACCATGAACCTGGTTGTACTGGAATTACACGGTTACCAGTAGCAGGGCAGAGCCTAACCAAACAACGGCAAGTTCAACGCGCGGTATCAGAGGTCAGGAGGTGTTTGTGTAGATCAGTCGATAATACGTTGGAATAAGACATTGCATTTACGGAAGAGGAAAGAGAATTATAGATTCGAGGAGCTGAGAAATTTGTTTTGGAGGACAAGAAGATTGATTGTCGGCGGTAGGACAAACTAGAGGGACAGAAGGCGGCAAAGGTGAATAGGAGAATAAGAAAAGTGAATATGTTTATAGACCATGCAGCAGATTTTGTATCGAATGCGAGATATCGAATGCAGGCAACCAAACAAGTTAACAAGTACGAGCTGATGTGGGATGTTCGCGGATGAAGCCTTAGCACAAAGCGGCAAGCAGGGTTGATTACTGTTGGAAGGTGACGAATGAATTTTAAGGAAAGGTGAACAAATAGAGAATTACAATAATATATTTTAGAGAAAATATTTGAATTGACCATTAGAATGACAGGTGATGTATCAATGAAAGCAGGTGTATGGTAAAATTGACGGAGTAAGAGCCGACAAGAGCAGGTTAGCTGGCGAAAATTTGAAACGAATGAAAAGTTAGGGTCAAAGATAACACCTAGATTGAATATCTGAGAGGTCAGAGGAGGTTGAATCACTACTGCCTTTACATATTTACTGAATCACATTTTTAATATTAGGAAACCGTGTGTTGGAAAAATACATGTATGAATTAATGAAATATGACAATGTTGTGCACTTCCGCTTTGATGAACAAAATAATATTTGAATAATACAACAGATACACTAAACGACGCACAATTAAAAGCGCCCCCTACTTCCTTTCACCCTGTTGTTCACGTGTCTTTTGCGACTATTTTGCTGGCCGTTTTCAACGTTGCTTTCCATCATAACTGCATATTCTTCTCAGGTTGGTGCGAAACCGTCAATATTTGATTACTTCAATTATAACATCTGAAATAATTCTTTCTGAAATGATAATTAATCATGTGTTTATGTTGCTATGCTTGGACTCAATCTCATCAGAATAAATTCAACAAAATGACGGAATGGGTGTCTATTGTTAGTGTTCTGTCGTGACTTCGCTATTTTTCTATTGAAGTGCTCAATTCATTGTCATCATGTCATGGCAAGTGTCATCATAATTCTTCACAAGCGGGCTGGGCTGGGGCTGGCACAGAATGAAACTGAAATGCGACTGAAAGCAATCGAAATGCTGTAAACCAGGGATTATTAACCTTTTTCTCTGATTCCCCACTTCTTAATGAACCATCTCTTCATTGTCCATAACAGCGCTGATAAATTCAATATATTCAGTTGTTACATCAAAGAAAATGGCAAGATGTCATTAGAAACTAAAATTCGAATTGATAAAAACACGTTTGTCTTTCTGTCCGACCTTCAATTCGCCACTTGGAAACTATTCCATTTCCCACCAGTGGGGAATTCCCACAACAACAACAAGCGTGTATTTGATATAGCGCACTAATCAACAAAGGCGCGATAAACATGAGATATAGAGATACAAGAGCAATAATAACATCAAAACGGGAGCTCAAAAAGAAGAAAACAAGAGCTAGCAAGGACGAAAATATAACAGGGAAGAAAAACACCGAATTATTTTATGCTGAAACAACCACAAAGACATGAACTGACAAATACGAACACTGGCGCACGTCACATACAAGCACGATTAGCACAAACATAAGAACGGGGGCTGTGAGCGGAATCAAAAGCACAACAGGAAAACAAAACACAAAGTTCAGTGTTATTAGTAAGAGTATATACATGGCGAGAATATGGAGATACGAAAATATGGAGATATATATATAAAAAAGTAGTGTCAATGCAATCTATAGGGAGGTGTAAGCGGCGATGGAAGAGAAAGCAGGTACTTATGCAGCGCAGAGGAAAAGGAAGAATATGATTTATGACGAAGGATATGAGGAGGAAGAGAGTTGTATAATCGGGGGCCGAAAAATAGAAAGACTTCGCGGACCAATTTGATAATTGGTCGGCGGGAGGGCAAACAAGAGGTGCAGGACGGCGGCTGAAAGGACGATCAGAGAAGGTAAGAAGTGAGAGCAAGTATGAGGGAGGAGACTATTAACTGATCCACTGAACCACTGATCTAAACATACTAACAACGAAATAAATTAGACAATCGCGCTTGACAGTACAGCAACAAGTCTGCATTCATGGTATTTTGTTTTTAATGAATTATGCATTATTATTATAATTTAATTGCTAATGGCGACTGGGCGGATGAGATTATGCGGTGATATTCGAGCTTTTCCAGACATGATTTCCGGTATGAAATTCTGCATTATTAGCATGCTTTTGATTCAGTTTTCTACAAGTACTGCGTGCAATGTAACGCTAGCCGTGTGTTGACCTGATTCATTATATAACCTCCATTTTTATATTCCGGTGGGAGATGTACAGAAGCACCAACCCAGGCGATTATTGTGCCGGTAGAACTTCCAGATGAGTTCAATATATGCATTTCGGTGATGCAGTAGTTGTTTACCTGGACTCGATCGAACCCCAGGGGTTTGGTCAGTCAGCTTCAGGAGTTCGGCGGTTTGGTTCACTCACTCGTATGATTCATGACGTCAAGCTCTGCTTGGTCATCATTGGCTGCAGTTAATCACGCCACATCGCTTGGCCTTGATATCTGTGCTGCAAGCAACTCGGTCCACTCAGTAGTAGCCTACTTGTGTGACTGTCTTGATCTTACGTGATTTGTGAGTTTTCTTATAATATTTCAAACACGAAGGCTTTGATGAATGCATGTATCGAACGTGTGGGGCTCAAGGTTGAGAACCACTGCGGAAATGCTTGTGTTGAATGTGTATGTGCTATTCGCAAACGATTCAAACAGTATATGTTCCTGGTCTGCTTGTTTCTCCCGAAAAGGTGATGCTGTTAACGCCTTTGTCAAAATGAATACACGTGAACTTCATATGTATAACTATATATGTGTGATGTGTATCAACAAATTATGTTGTTACAATGGAAATGACAGCAATATAATCCATGACACTCGAATTGTCATAGAAACACACACACACACACATGGTGAAACTTGTTCACACATTCTCTTGTTGTGTGAGTTATGTGAGTGTGCCAGCTCGCTCATGACTGGGGGAAACGCACAAGACACCACCACAAAATGCGAGCCAGTATAAGTTTACAAATCAAACATAACGTAGACCGTGATTAATTAGCACGGAAGATGATGTCAGATGCAGTGAAGCGCCGCTGTTTTGGTGCAATAATCCGGACTGTGTAATTCAGTGGTTCTCAACTCTTTTCAGTGTTTGCACACCAATTCTGGATGATTGATGGATATATGAAAAAGTTAAAAGTACAGACGACTTATGAAAATTATTTTTATTCAATATTCATTCATACAATTTCCTTTTAGTTTTTTTCTCGGGAAAATGTAAAGCATAGGCAAAACATATTCTCTTTATTTTTTTGCGAGAATTTTCGCACATTTTTGGAACCAGTCTCGCACGCCCTAGGACATCCAAGCACCCCCGGTTAAGAACCCATTTTGTAATCTGGCACAGGCGCACGAATGCTATTTGAACTGTGTCTACTACAAACTATGTCGATTTGTTCAACATTTGCTTTCCGATAGAAGCCAACATCTTGGTCATACATCTTGTCTGTGTCTGTAATCATTACTGGATTGGGTCGTCTTCACAAGGATTATGAGGTTTTACACCGTGTAGTCTAGATTAGTATTGAAATAATATACGCGCTTGAGGAACAAGTGTTGTGTGTGTGTTTTGGACGTGAATATCGCATGACGATATTTGCACACCTAGTTACATACTAGTTACATCTATTTAGTTTTTAATTAACCTCCCATGCCCGTGACTCAACAGAGAACTGACACAGTGCTCTATGAGAGTACAAATTGATTGCCAGGGAGAAAAGGAAAGCTATTGTTTGTTTTGCTAGATCAGATATTTATAATTGCTTATTGATTGCTGGTGCTGGCGGTGTTACCAATAGCAATAACATGGATTTATTAATTGTATTGGTGAATCGCCAATGTGACATGGATCACCACAGTGTTCGCTACAAATGTTGAGGGATAGATCAGTGGATCTCAAACTATTTCAGACTGCTAACTTTTTAGCAGCTTATATCCAACGTGTTTTGTGTATGCCCAAATATATGTTGTATTTCCATATCTGGGTTACTCATAGGGGTAGATTGGATTACCCAAATGCGTAATATAATCTGATTAACCTTTATATTCCCACGCACAGAAAGGCTTGAGGTTAAAAGATGAAATTTTGTTGGGAATGTTGTGGCAACACATTGTATATTTTTTGAAAATATTATCAAGATTCATCAAAAGATGCTCAATGTTCCCATGTGGGAACATTGAGCGTTATATGACGAAAAAGTTACAGTTTTCACTCAACACTGCTCGAGTCTTGCTCCAAATGGACAATGCAGACATTGATAGTTCAAATAATTGTTTATTGAAATGACAAGAGTACAAAAACAATTATAAAGCATCAAAATTCACAAATAAAAGTTCATCTTTGGTGATATATCTCCGTACACTCAGTGTTCTTATCGTAGTTTAGTCGAATCAAGCATTTGGAGCAGCGATACCTTGTATTACTCTTGCATACTACGCATCTACCTTGCTTGCAGCTTGATGTTTCATGCCCGATCTTGTCATAGCGGATATCAACAGGCGGGTTGACTGTGCGGTGCAATCCGTGTCTTGACCGCTTTCTGACGATTTCAGTAAACAAATTGCCACTTCTCTCCTGAAATCAAGATGGTAAAGAGCATTCTCGACTGAATTGGTATGTAAGCGCCAAGCAGCAACAACCGATAAATTGAGAGCGTTTGAAAACAGAGGCCAGTGCCATTTTTTCCTCAGATTCCAGGTCGATACGTTGCCAGAAGGCGATTCATCAAATCAACGCCTTCCATGCCTTCGTTGTAATGATGCTTCGTTCTAATGATGCTTGGTTGCTTCACTGTGGTTCTTCCAACAACTTTCACACGCCGAACTGCTTCTTCCACAGGAAAATGTGCTTCGTGATTGCTTGCAATGGTGACAATAGAGTTGTCATGCCATTTGCAGACATACACTAGTCCGTCACTTCTGTGATCAAAACTACCTCTCGAAAGTTTTTCCATGTCCTTGTCAGATTTCAACAGTCGAGACGCTCCAGCAGTTCTTTTTTCACGAACAGTGCCGGTGGTTTTCATATTTTTTTCTGCCAGTGACTTCAGTAGGTCGTATGATGTGAAAAAGTTGTCCAAGTACAATGTATGCTGCGTAGGCGAAGAGCTGTTCATAATCTTATCGACCATACGATTGACAACTGAGATACTGGGAGGCAGTTTTTGTTTCTGTTCCTTGCCAGCGTAGATGTCCAGTCGATACGGATAGCCGGCATTGCCACACAGTGCCCAAACTTTGTAGCCAACTCGTATTGGTTTTCCACGTATGAACACTTTCGCGGAGTGCCTTCCATAGTATGGCACCATGGACTCGTCGATGCTCAGTTTTTCGTGGAAAATACCAAGGTTCAAGGATTATCAAGATTTTTTATTTTTCCTCGTTCCATCCTTGTTTTAATGTCTCCTCGTTGCAACGTCACTGGTGGGAAGATTCGTCATAGTACATAATATTGCTAAGTTAGTGCTTACCTCAAAATACCGTATATTATCATAAGCCAATTTTCGTCTGTAACCCTGATAAAGCGTAGAGAGGCTCGACATGTCGCAGTGATCTGTATTTGCATTGTGTATTGTGTATTGTGTGTACTTGAATATTGACACAGTTATGTATTCCAACTATCGCTGAATGTACAGCTTTATGTACAATGTGATTGAAAGTGTTAATAGCTCTGATCGCGCAATTGTTTTGAAAGAAATTGCCGTCTTTTCACGTTATGACTGACTGTGTACTGAAATTATGACTGTGTACTGGATTCTTAAAGTGACTTCATCACTTTCAAAACGCTATGACTTAGTTTGAAAAGTAGCTCTTTTTAAATGATGTTTTCTTGTCGTTTCATGTTTGCTTCTTGTATTTTTCTAGAATTCGTGCTTCTCTGCAGTTTTGCTGAGGGGCATATTTGACATTCACGTGTCGGTGTGCTGTTATATTAGGGTTCTAGAAGAGTTGTTGGTAAATATTGCACGAGCCATTTCGATCATTAGTGATTGGGCCTGTTCGTATTTGCCTCAATTCTGCTCGTAAGTGGTGTGTATTTGTCGTGCATTACTGTCGGTATATGCCTAAACGCCAATAGTGTTTTGCTGTGTTTCCGCTGAGAGGGCGCTGTAATTCAACATGGCGAATTGTGGGGATTGTGAGACGATGTGCTTGTGTTTTTCTCTGACGATTTCGTTTTGGTGTTGTGGTCGTATCTTATTTATTTCCTATTGTGTGTTTATGTGTGTGCTAGTTGATGTGTGTCTGATTAAGCCATCGGAGAGAAAGTCCAACAGAGTTGCTGCAGAAGTTCGAGACTTTAATTTCAAGGTGAGTTGTTGTTTTTGTCATACTGACGACTTGCTTAATGTGACGTAATAAAACATGTGTTGAATTAAACTCGATACTTTAGTTTGGTGTTGAGTTTTTTCACATGTTTTTAAATTTGGTGCCTTATTTAATTAATCCTGTTTTGATCTATTTGTTTTCATTGATTGAGTGGTGTTGTTTTCTAGTTAACACCTCTAGTAGTTAGGTGGCAATTGTGTAAAATTTCGGCACTATTACAATTTTAGACTATGCTGTTCATATAAGTCCCGGATGTTTTGATCTTTGAATCAGTGAGATGATGTTTATTGTATGAAAATGCTTATTGTATGTTTATTGTATATATTTCTTCGTTGTTTTTGTGTTCTAGCTTGTGACGGCAAACGCTATAGTGTTCAGCTACCGTGGTTTACTTTTTGTTCTAACTTAACTATTTCGTCTTAGTATTCATATCCTGTTGAAAGATTGTGGTAGATTGGACAATGTCTACGCTATTCCGTTTGGTTCAAACTGGTCTAACAGAATGCATGAAAATATCATTTGTATGGGTCAGAAGTTCTGGGCAACTTTTACCTATCGTCTCATCTCGTCGATATCTTAGCTGAAGGTCGAGATGCAATTATTGCTCTTAGGTTTTTATTTCTAGAAATTTAGACAGAAGTCATAATTGGCCCAGTGATCACATCTTTCATTACTGAGTGGCGATTCTATGAAATTCCCCACCTTTTGTGTTGGTTGTGTTGCAGTAATGTTGCATTAATAAATATTATTGCGCCATTTATTATTTTTATTAATTACAGGCAAATCCAGTAGCATGGGAAGAGTGCAAGTACAATTTCCACCTTGCGTTGGGCCCATGTACCTGAGACGCCCAATTTCAGGCTCGCGCAATAATATTGATGGTTTGTTGGCGATATTGAAAGGTTGTGCAGTATATTGCACGATTTCCAGAAGCATGACATCATATTGTCAAAGTTGGATGATATTTTGTCGTTATGAATAAATATGGTTGGTTATTTGTGCGGGTGCGAGTGGAGGTGTGACGTGCATGTATGAGCGTGCGTTTGAATGCGGTGAACTGTTTGGTCATATGGCGCTGACTGCGCGTGCCACGTGGTGGCACCATGTTTCTGGTCATGAAGCTCTGACACGGACTGGCTGTTTGCACAATAACGTTGTGCTCGGGATTGTGCAATACATTGTACACTCTTCAATATCGCCTCCACAAGGCATAAACCAAAATATTGTAGAATAATATTGAACGCCTAGGGATCATGGTCAACGTATTGTTCGATCCACATCGTATTATAATATTGAAAGTCTAGGGTCCGCTTTATATTCTTGGTTGAAAAGAATGCCAACTCGGATGTCATTTGTTCAGTTGAATATTGGAAATGCACAACATTAGGTGGAGTTATACAATTTTAGTCATCCTCAAATACAATACCTTTATCGAAATATTTGAGGGGTTTTGGTGTATTCTACCTAACAGTTCATTTATTCATATGTCTGAGAGCATGAGTGCTGGATGAAACACAGTTTCAAACCACAATAAAAACAACGTATGATATCTCTGACGTTCATATATAGGTCGTTTTCTATAACGTCCATGTATAGATACAGGCTCGAAATTTATCAAAGCAGACAGCATAGAATGAAAAAGTACAAAGAGGAATAGTGAAGCATGTTAGTAGTATGATAGAAGCTAGATGGTCTTTATCCTTCCTTCAAATTGGTTTTGTTTTCGATACTACAGGGTGTCTAGCCACGCTCCCCACTGCATAGCAGGATGACCCGGCTAATATACTATGACTAGCAATGCACGATAAAGAAGACAAAATGGCACGCTTAGTCTGTTGGTTTTTCACCAACTTGCGCAACATATGTTGACTTTTGAACTCTTGAATTGAAATCAGAAGGACTAAACAGACTTCTGAGATGTGTCGGATGCGTTAACTGCTTCGAATTGATTCTGAAAACAGGTATACAAGCCGAGAATTGTTTTTCTGGTATATAGTTTCAGAAGACTAATTGGAGTCATTGACTGAGGGCGCTATATGGCCTGACAAGCCGGTCTTACATTTGTTCTATCACAGGTTGTTCGCTGTGGTATATATGTAATTTTCAGGAATTTCACAAACTTATTGGGACAGGAAAACATTGGGTGGAAAATTAGTGGCCCAAGGACAGATAGCTGGTAGCTGGGGATAAGAATGTAATCAATGATCGTCTAGTGCAGTGGTTCTTAGCCTGTGTGGGGAATTCCCCACTGGTGGAGAATGGAAGAGTTGCCAAGTGTGAAGCTAAAGGTTGGACAGAATGACAAATGTGTGTTTTTATCAATTTAAATTCGTTTATTTTTGTTTCTAATGACCTCTTGACATTTACTTAGATGTAACAATTGAATTTATCAGTGCTGTCGAAAATGAATGCTGTCTCGATTTGTTTCGCTGTCTCGATTTGAACACGAATACCTTTCGATTGAGCCCTGACTCGATTTGAGCCCGTACCTTTCTCCTTGGACGCGGTGACATTGAGCGAAGGTCTTGTACAAGAATGATCGCGTTGTATCCTAAGGATTATTAAGGATTATTATATTGAGGATATTCAGTTGATGGCATTTTTGTAGTTGAGTCAGTTTATAGTTAGGTGGTGGAAGTATGGTTTTCGTAAATTCGGAAGTACAGGTGAGGTGCTGCTCTGTGTTACCACCTCGGACAGAATAACGCTGCGTTTGTTGCACTGCACACAAGGAAAACGTAGATGGTTGTCAGGTTAATTAATAGTTAAATTAGTCAAGTTTTGCTTCAATTCGCCTCTTACAACACGAAAGAGTGGGCACGGCGGAAGTATCTTATTCCCTCCTGAGTGAGATAAACTTTTTGGTTAAACGAAAGGGTTGGGACTGCGACAGTACCCTGTTATGATTGAAGGAGGGTTTATAATATTTTCGGTTGAGAGCAAGTTGCTTTGGAGACCGCACAATTGAACACATTTTTTATATCTGTCATTGGAGGCACTTCAATAGTAATCCTACTTTCGATCGAGAAAAGCTTAAAAAAATAAAGGGAATGTCGTTTCTTATGGAACAGAGTTAAGCTGTGTTTGATATGTATTAATGTACATTTATTGGTGTTGTTTTATTGCGATGTAAGTTCCGTGTAGTGTTGAATACACCCACATATTTGTATTGTGGATCTGAAATTAGTGAAGTTTTTGTCGTTTCATTGGGATGTGCTTATTCGTTAACACTGGCCTTACGGCTTTACTTGGGGTCTCAAATGACCGCAAATGGCGTACAAACAAGGTGAAAATGGCGGAAGGAAGTAGGTCACCAGGAGCTAAACTTGCCAAACCGTTTCTGCAATGTGAATAAAACCAGTGATGTAACCCCATTTCGATTGAACCACAGTGCTCGTTGAATCAACATTATTTTCGGCGGTGTTGGTTATCCAACTGATACAGTGATTGTGTTGGATAACGTGCACTCATAAAGTATGTCTTGAAATTGATGACCCGAATCTGCATTAAAATTGTGTGTTTGTGTGTGTGTGCATTGTTCATTGCAGGCGTCACGAGGGCGTATGTGTGTCGATTCTACCTCCGGGTTGTGTACATTGAGGATGTTCTTCCCAGCCCTGTGATGCTTATCCCGGTTTGAGGTTATGGCCGTAACGCTTGGTGCAGGTGCTAAGTTCAATGCTTCTGAGTCGTCTAACTCACAGAGTAATTGTATGTTGCCTAATGTAGCCGAGTTTTCAGAATGTGATTTTGTGTCGACTTCTGAATTGTCAACGAACAGCGATGACTTTTCTGATGGCAGTCATGCTCAACAAACCGTAGATGACTTGCCTGATTGTCTATTGAAGACGCCGGGAGGGTCGCAATGCCACTCTCCCCCGCCCACCCTAGAGCCCATTGTGAAAAGTTCGGGTGATGCCACGATGTCTCTCAACGCCAGTAAATCTAGTCAGGAATATTTGCCACATTCTCCTCCGATGTTGCTTTCAGAGGTATCCGTGACTCGTAGCCGCGGTTCTTCAACAAAAACGGATATCACTAGTCACACGTTGGAATGTGTTCAGCAAAAAACAGAGAACACAATGCTTCCGGGCTCTCAAAGGGAGAGCGACGAGCAAAGTACACCCAATACTCTGTCGGAGTCATCTGATCGTAAGCAGGAACCATCAAGAACAATGAAAACAATGATGAAGAGGTTAATTTCTAGTCGTGGATACATAGGAGCATGTGGTTTGGTTAATGACACTACACCTAAAAATAGTGGTTTAGCTCATGCATCCGTTGGAAACAGTGCCGAAACTAATACCTCACACACGCAGCTGCAAACTAAGGAAAGGAAAAGGGGGTTTCCATTTGCTAATGACGATAATGAATCATTAATCTGTCCACGTCAGCAAAAGAATGCGAGGGAACACGCCGATGGACACAAACCGAATTCGTTTTTGCCGCAGTATAGATCCTCGGGAATGACGATGCTCTGTGAAAAGAATGACGTGTTGTTACAGTGTGGCGCTGCAAAGTCCACACATTCGAATTCAGACGTTGATCAAAGTATGGAGCAGGAAGGAGGAGAGAAGAAACAATTTGTGATTGAAATTTTCCAATCTGATAAATGTAACTCGGTGCGACGTATGACTTCACGTCCTTCTCGCATGGTTTCTCGTCATTCTTCGCCGCTTGACCAAGCGACCTCTCGTTCTTGTTCTCCTGTCGCTGTGGATTGTTCAAGTACTTCTGCTGAACAAAGTTATGGTCGATCGCTTCGAACTCTTAGACATGTCAATAAGTTTGTTGTCCAGCAGGAACAGCAGGAAAAATCATCGGGTTTGAAAAATGAAGATGGCGCAATGACATCGACTTCCTGTCGTCCCATATTGCCGAGAAAATCTTTAGACCGTGTTTATGAAAAGGTATACTCAGACATGAATAAAGCTCATGCATCGTTTTTTTCGATAAAAGGTACAGTACTACCTGGTGTTTGTGAAGCTATTTCGTTGAAATCGTGTGTATCGGTGCCTAATGTGGAAAAACAGTCGGATCATTGTTTCTATTCCAAAGCATTGGACGATTTTCTCAGAAATGCAGCCAAACTGACGGTGAGTTTTTCAATTCCGGGAGTAGACACAGCATGTACAGTGGAACATTCCAATTCCCGACTGCAATGCACTAAATCCTACAAATTCGCAATTCCTCCACCGAAAAAAAGGTCGAGTGCATTTCGCTTCAAAACCGTCATTGATATGCAGCTGCATCACGGCATGATTTCTCTTCCTGAGTACGACCGTGCTGTAGCCAGACGTACTCGAACACATTCTCAGATTGGTGGTGCCAACGAGCGCTCAAATTATCCTCATCTTTTCTTCAGTCAGCTGAGGCGTGAACGCACTCCACAGCAGCCTGTGCTCAATGCCGACGATCTGGAGGTCAACAGACTGGGTCGCTGCCTGCCGCTATCAGCTGTGTTGCACCAGTCTTTAGCTGAGCGTCGATCGTGGGATCTTGACAGTTGCCGAGGTCAGCAATGTTACGTCTACGCTAATAACCGGCAAGTACTTCTGCCAGACTCTTCGTCATGGCAACACTGCTTCATTCGAACTACCAATACAAACAGCAGAGAAGAAAAACAAGACGAAAATGTGTTTGTGTCTGGCGGCGCAGCGTTTGCAACAGAACGCGCACAACAACCAATATCGGACAGATTTTGCTTTACATCAGGCTCGTATCTTAAGCCAACTGTGATCGATCGCAGTCACGCTGTAATGGCGGTTACTGCATGTAGAAATCAAGTCCATCATGAAAAACCTCAGTCTCCTGCTATCACTCGACTGAAACGAAAACCATATAAACGTCGCAGTGTGTTTACCAAGCGCCCCATCGCTTCTAAACGAAGCAATTTTGCTCTCCCACCTGATGATCCAAACAGGACATTTGAGATTAGCACAGACAAACGCTGTGCTGTTTTGAATAAACTCATCGATCAGTGTAATGAGCTTACAGCGGAAGTTTCTAGAACGCTGGCTCCTCCTACTAAACAACTCCCGGCCAACCCGGCATCCGTAGTTCAAATTAAGAATGATTTGCTGAGACCGATAGAGATCAAACAAACATTGTTGAAGTCGAAATCTGAGAGTGTTGGCTCACAATTAGAGTGTGACGATGCATCCACCAATAAGATCAACGAACAGATGCGTTGTAATGGAGAATTGAGCAAGCTTGATGCTGTAACCATTTCTTCCATGGGCACACGTGTTCCCGATTCTTCCGGTAGGTCTCCCTCCGACCCTAGAGCAACTGATTGCAATCGTTTACGAAATACGGCTTTAGGTACAGACTGTGGCCAGTCCTCTGACGGAGCGGATATTATCAGTGGGAATACGTTGAGCACTAGCAGAGGCTCCACAGAAAACACGTCTCTGACTCTCCAACTCTCAGAGACTGATGAAGATTCAAGTTGTATCGAATCTGATGTATCGAGCGTGTTTTCTGACACAGACATGTTTGATAGCATCTGTAGGTCATCGGAGAGCGATGCTGATTCCGATAGTCCTGCTTCTCCACGCACATCGATGAACGATGATGATGTTGTCTGTCGTATCAAGAAGTTGCTGCACAGCAGTGGCGTCCATCAATTGACAGGTGCTGTTTTGATGTCGACTGGTCTGTCCGGGCGTAGCAGTGCAATTGTACAATCAGACACAAGCGACCAGCGAGTGGGGATAAGACCAGATGGTGCCGTCAATAATCATAAACAGAAGGCAAGAAAAAGTACGTTTGCCAGTGCAATCAAGTCGTGTTGTCAGCCTCATTGTCGCCTTGGTTGTGTATGTGCTAGTCTCCGGTGCGCTCGTCGACAGTTACTGCATTGCGGTCGTGTTGAGTGTATGTTTGAATGCTCATGTAAGGCAGTAATTCGCCGATCAACTGTTGGACGGCCTAAGCAGCGTTTGAAAAGGATATCTCTGATCAAAACTGAAAAGCATACCGACAAAACAGTTGTTTCCGCGTGTTCATTGGTCGATAGTCGACCAGATGAGTCAGTTGCAACACGAACGAATGCTACAGAGCAATGTGTATCGCTGCCTAATGTATTGACTGTTGGTTCATCCTGTCCGACACCTCGCCTCACACCTCGTTCTGTTTCGACGTTTTCCGAGGACAAATTGGACGGCATGTATTGGCAACTGGTACATCAACGTTGCGAGGTCAATGTGTGTCGCACCAATCTTCCGTCTACAGCCGTGCCATATTGCATGTTCCATCAACGCACCGGTTGTTCTGAGTTCAGCGCTCGTGGCGACTGCTTCATTTCGACCGTCCGCGGTGAAATGTGTCAGCTGGGACGCAATGTGGCCCGCTCTCGCAGCTTTGTGCAGACATCGCTTGCTGTTGACAATGTCTGTGATAACGTGATTGCCGACTCCGATGCTTTGTGTAGTCGAGTTTCACCTGTGACGCGATGCAACACGGTGCGATTAACACGCCATCTGTACGACGAAGATCAACAGTGTGTGGTGACCGCCTCGGAACGATCCGACTCTGTCAATACCAAACGATTGCTGGCCGCTCAACTCGGCAAGCTGTGGCTCAAGTCGCCCGTGCCACTTGACCGCAATACGATCGCAAAAATTGTCGTCTTGTACCAGGGTGAAGATGACGGCGATAACGAGCGTGGTGGCGGCGGAGTGTTTCAGCCAAAGTTCGGCATGTTCTCGCACACGGGCACAATCACAGTGCTGACGTCAATGAAGCAGGCTTCATCTGATCGCCCATGGCAAATCGCCGACGCCGACGGAGTGGTGGTTTACGACGACCAGGGCAGCGTTTTTCGCAACCCAGTGCGTCAGGAGGCTTGTGTCTCGCCTTCATTTACTACCGAGGAGGTTGAGGTCAACGTGGACGGTGATGTATGTGCTATGTCGTGCATTGACCTGCCCATTGTGAATCACCTCATCGCCACCGGCTGGATGTCGGTGAAGCCGTCGGAAATTGGCTCGTTGACCATATGGCTGACCAAACAAGCGACGGGCACCGCTACTACAGTTTCTCAGTGTCGACCGAGTCGCTATGTTTTGCGGCGTGTATGTCGCATTCTCCATAGGTTGTGCTGCTCAGGACTGATGCGCGTCAGATTGGACATGCATGCGCCGCTCATGCACGTGATTGGTGTGGTGAATAACACACGGAGCGATTCGATTGTAAGTATGGAGACCAAGTCTCGTTTGATGTTTACTGAATGGCTGCGTGGTCACAGTCCATGGCATTGGTGCACGATTTTGGCGGCTATGAATGCAGTTGATGTATCGTCTGTGTCGCATATAATGCGCAAATCAATTTCATCCCAATGTCACAATATCAATGTGTCCAGTGGAGTCACTCCCGCTGTAACAATAACACCACAGGCAATCTCTAGTCGCAAGGGATCTGTGACAGCTAGTGCTAGGAGCTCAGTCGGTGGCGGTATGCACTTGTCTCAACTCAAGACCAAAATCGCCATCACAGGCTTGACGAGTGGTCATCCTGGTTCATCGAACAACATGCTATCGAGAACGACAGTTGCAACAACAACGCCGGCGCTTTCGACGCTTAAGCAAGTGCTTAAATCTTCTGTGACCCCGACTGCGCAGACTCAGCGAGCGCTTGTTTTGCCGCATATCCCTGCCGCTCAAATCCTGCACATTAAGAACTCCAGTGTGATTGGTAGAAACATCAACCAATTTCCTCCAGTAAACTCACCGGCAGTCAGCAGTGCTGTCATTTCTCACGAGCCACACACGTGTTTGTCTCACAGCTCTGTGGCTCGCACCGAGGCAATAAATTTACAGACTGTCGCTAAGTCTGCAATAGGAATGACACCTTTTTCACTTAATCCTGCTAGTATTTTGAGCTCAGTTCCTTTCCAGTCTCAGTCACAATCATGTGTTTTCAGTTCACAGAGTTCATCTTCTACGGTCCAGACTTCCCCGCCTACAACAACTGCTTCGCTACCGTTGGTATCAGACCGTCTGAAGCAGCTGCTGAAGAATCCTTCGCTCATTGGGCCAAATTCTAGAACTAAAATGCATCCCACCAGTGCCAGATCAATTTGTCAATCAGGCGCCTCGATGATAAAACCACAAAAAGTGCCAAAGTCGGTGATCAAAACTCTTGTGCGACCTACAAAGGGAGTCGTTGTTCTTGCGGACAGCAGTGGTAATCCTCAGCGAACTGTGCGCGCTGGTTCCACCGATGTGTCGAGATCTAGTGAGACCGTTTGTGTCGGCGGAGTTTCGCTGAGCCGGAGCAGTCCATCGGCTCGTGTTACCGGCACGTCTGCTACGCGCTGCTCACTGCCGCCACGCGCTGACAACACTGTCGAGTCTGCCGGCGGCATATCGGCGGCGCGGCTGTCGTTCGTGTCGACGCCGCCGCAGCTGGTGCGCGGACAACTGATGCGCGTCATGTTTGGTGGCCGGCCGTGCGTGTTCAGTCGTCTGCTGTTGTCGTCACTGCCGCAGCTGCTGCAGGTCGAAGGTTTGCCGCTGCCGTTGACGCGCCGCTACATCGAGCACGCGGTCGCGTCGTCCAAGCTGACGCTGCGGCCCAGCACCGTCAAGCTGGCCGAACACACGGTCTCGATCTTGTGGCTGCCTCGCTACCACGACTCGGCCTTCCTCGGTCCGCTCACCAGCTGTGCACTGAAGAAGGCGGCAACTTCATCGGCCGCAGCGGAGGCTCATCGCAGATTGACGAAACGCCCCGTCTGGGACGCATCTCAGGTCGGCGTGAGGCCGACGGTAGTGGAAACGTCAACCAATCACGCGCCTGTTGCCGGCGCAGTGAGGGCGATCTGTTCTGAAGACAACATCGTAGATGATGATGAAGTCATGGTGCTGTCTCCTCCTGCCAAACCGAAGCCGATCGAGATTGTGCTGGCCGACTCTGATGACGATCAAGATTGGACGAGTTTTTCTGTGCCGGCTGCCGCCCCGACATCGTTTCCCAGTCCTGCATCTTCACAGTCCGGTGAGATGTGTGGCAATAACTGGAGCATGCTCACTAATACGCGTATACGCGCTTCACGCTTTCTCATACACTGGATCCATTCACCAGGGGTTTTACTTTGCGCATTAGCTTTACATGTCCTGATTGGTTACTTGTTCAGTGAATGTTAACTGATGCGAAGTTTTACTATTGATTGAGCTCCACTGTTTCCATCACCGCATTATCATGACGGATCACCTGCGCTGTCACTAATGTACTTGTTTCCTTTTTTACTTGAACCACAGCTGCCACAAATTCCGACGCCACCAATGAGCGATACGAGCGTGTGTCTTCTGTCACTACCGCGCCAATTCGTGCTGTGTCGGTCGCTGCCGCATCTTCAGATGGTCACCTGACGATACCAGAGGTCGCCACTGTTGTTTCCACAGCGTCCATCACTGCCGGGCCCGCCAGCTTGTCCCTGATCGCGGCACCAGCAGTAGCGAGTTCAATAGACAAAACTGCCGTCGCCGGCTCGAGGGGCATCAGTGCGTCTCAGACCAAGACTCGACTCAAATATCTTCGGCAGTTGAAGCGTCTCGAGCGACTCGTCTTCAGACGGACTGCTGATCGAGATCGGCAACATCCAACTATCGCTATCGTCGACCAGGTACGTTTGCATTCACCGTCACAAACTGCCTCCCACTGGTCCATTATGTTGTGCTGCTTCTGGATCTGGTTCCGTTTGGCAGCAATATGTTTGTCGATGCAAATTTATGATAATTGAAACCTCCTGTGATTTGTCTTGTTTGGATTAGCTCGTCTCGGAGCCTTGATCACGCATTTTGTTCGCGGACGATTTCTCTAGGGTTCATATCCGTTATATTTTTGTCTAATAAATACATAACTATCTGAATTTATACAGCAATTGTGTGTGTGTTTGTCAGGCGTTGCATGTGTGTGGCAGACTGGCTCGACGTTGCGGTTTGTTGCGCCGGCGATTGTGGCGCGTGCGTTGTCGCCAGTGTCGCATGATAGACAAAATCAACACGCGTATCAACGGTACTAACTCATCCACGGCGCCATAATGCATTAATTGTAGCTTGTGATAGCGAATGCAAGTTGTCTTCAAGTTAAACAAGGGAATCATAGACCAGTGTTCAATGTCGACTTGTTCTGTTGAGTTGAGTGGCTCTTAACCTTTCTAAGCGCTCGCACCTCCATTGTAATACATAATAACGACGTAATAACATAACTTTTTCGTATTCAATATTCATTCATACAACTCCTTTAAGAAAATTAGCAAAACTGTTGTTTTTCAGGAAAAATATATATGAATATAATGAATATGCTAAACATATATTTTCTATCAACAATTCACAGGAATCCCCTAGGATTCAGGCTCGCATCCCAGGTTAAGAACCCCTGCCGTAGTGGAATTGCGTTATAATGCTGGAATTAGCTCCTCATTCAATGCATCATTATTGCTTATGAGGGGAAGAAGGCAGGACAGGCAAGGCAATGAGGGAGTATTTCAAGTCTGCTGGGCAAATTGTCCTGTTAGTCCGTGCTTGTTGAGAGAATCGTACGGTACCGTATAGTAATCTATCAGTTTCTCTTTGTTGTAGTGAGGCTGCATTTGGGTGCATTCATGTGTGTTTGCGTACTAGTTGCAAATATGGAATGTTAATGATAAAATGCGTGATTTTGACCCGGGCGTGTTCTACTTTCTACTATCCAATCTAAGGATTTTTCCAACATATGAAATTCTCATTTATGACCCACTGCAGCCTGTATTGTGTTTTCACTGGCGTTTTCGTTTGTTTTATCATGTAGCTTTGCCATTCGAGAGCCGGATTGAGAAAGCTGCCGAAATCGAGGAGTTTGTGCCGTTTCTGCAGGTATGGGTCACTTCAGGTTTATATATAGTTTTCTCCACTATTCCTGTTCTAATTTTTTACGCACTGCGAAGTGTTTTCTCGCTTATTGCTTGCAATACACACCGTGGTCTTGTATTGCAACACCCACTCGGATTCGTGCAACGCAGGCTGCAATTCTCAAGCGCTGCTGGCGGTAGGCGTGTCTAAGCTGGTTCATTATAACAGTCACACACAGTAATAAAATTAATATCAACCTAATATATAAGTGAGGAACTTAGTCTGACCAATTTACAGTGGCATTACAATACATTCACAATTGATCTATTGTATGTGTGTGCTAGGTGCATGTAGGAGATGGGGACGGCAGAGCATCTGGTCCATGTTTGACGGTGCGCAAGAAACACGCGCCTCACGACCAGCACATGAGCGGCGGTGGCAATGTGGCGGCAATCAGCGCCTCCTCTGCCGAACCTGGCCGAGTGGCGGCCGTCATCGCCCCCGCTGCCGACGGCGTACAGGATGGCGCGGCTGATTGTGCCGATATTCAGGAGCTTGTGATAATATGAGCTCATCACTGACTTCCCGGGTGTTCAGCAGAACCCTGTCTTGTATTGTGTTGTGTTGATGTACAAAAAGCACGAGTGTCTGGCTGACTGACTATGTCTCGTGTTTCCCTGTCACATGTTTTCACGTTCTGTTAGCGCTCGATGTGTTAGGACCTGCGTTATGTGCATTCTGCTCGCCAATGCGAGTTTTCTATGATCGATTGTTGATCGAATACTTTCTATTGCTTTATCAGTTCGGTCGTTTTGAGAGACATTGTGCGCTGTCGAACCGTGTACGATTACCGTGTTGTCGATGTGTTTGTTGCGTTCAAGCATAAATGTTGGATGTTTTAAGTCGGCTGTTTTCTTCAGGTGATATTGTTTGTCTAGTGTGTATACGTTTCCGTCATCGATGCGTGGTGTTTCGTAAATGAAAACGCTCTCATCCAGACAGCTAGTTCATTGAATTTGAATTTTGCTTACAACTCACCATTTAACGCTTTTGTTGTGGACCAATGGCGAATGTTTGAAGCTAGCTTTTCCACCGGACTGACTTTCCATTTGGTGACGATAGGTGATCTAATTTGAACTCATTCAAGTTCAATTAGATCACACCCGATCTCTCATACTACTTGAACAAAGCAAGAGCGTTTTAAGCCTGGTGACACTATATGATAGGCCCTTCTGTACGTCCATCTAGAGTGGGCTAATTCCCGGAAGACTCAAACAAAGATGTCGATGAAAGAACCCCGCTGTGCCAGAGCTACGACTCCTCGGGAGCCAAAATAGGATAATGGCTGGATATAAGATGACTCAAACTACATTTCTGCGATAACTGACGCATATATATGCAGTAGGAATTCTAGAAATTCAAGGGCGTCTTATCGGCTCTATCAAAAATACCTCCAAAATCCATCAAACAGACAGAGGGGAAATCGGAAGTTCAAGGCATATAAATGGATCAAATACTTTATCTTTTCCTTATTACTTTAATCGCATGATAAATATGATCAATTATGTCGATGCCGTGCACAGGATATAGCGGTATTATTCCGTGAGAAGCACAGTAGCATTGTCGTGTTGAGACAACACGCTCTCCCTGGATCTCTGCTCACCCACATGAATAACCCAGCCACGACGTCTCAAAAGTCTGTCTCACTGTCACAACATGGGAGCGGTGTGAGATGCTTGTTAGCGCGTGTGGCTGACAAGAACGTACTGACCGAACCAGTCATTATCAAACAAGCGTACTGCCTGAAATATGCAATTGATATTGTGTTGAAAGCACCCAAATTCACGTCTGTTGAGCTGACACATCACTTTATGCATCACAGCAGGATACATAGGTTAAACGACGAACAAGTGAGAACAGAACGGCTGCTTTCATGAGAAGAAGCGTATTCACTCGTATTCGTAGTTCACAGCCACGTATCAGTCAGGGATGCTTCTCATTTCGTTCTCAATCAGTTGCCGGCACAAATCGGTGTCTGTCAACGTCACAAACGAAACATTAAACAATGTATACAAATATAAATAATACCTCGGTTGAACTTATCATGAATGCAGCAAATACAAGCAACCCGGCGATGAAAAGCTACCACTAATTCAGAATAACATTACCAGGACAGGGCCAGGGCGGCGAAAAACTTGCTATCTGTCTCAAAACTACACAACCCACTACTACGCTGTTATGCGTACTAGCATAACTCACCTATAATCACGCGTTACTTGCCAAAAGCTAGCAATATATATTGTGATGCATAGAACTTATCATTGGACACACTCACCCAGAGAAGCGTATGTGTGCATGTAGCAATGCGCCATGCGACGGGCATGCAGTTTGAACTCATTCTTACACGAAATACGACCACTTTTGAACAGAGGCATCAGCAGACGTACACATAAGTCGGCCACCTGCCGCTTGGCGGCGCTAGTGTAGTTGGACTGTTGATCAGTCGTGTTTCGACGGTCACCGGGTGCAGACGCGTCGTCTCCTCGGTTAACAGTTGTATCATTGCTCGCTGTCTTGTCGCTGCTGACATCAGCACGCTTGGAATTCATGGAGCCTCTTAGCTCGTCGAATTTGTCTAGATTACGCTGTCTTTTGACTCTGCTAGTACCAGGACGATCAGCACCAATCTTGTCATCGCCAGAGAGTTCTTGACTGCGCACTGATCGTTTGGTGGGAACTGAGTTCGAGTTTTCATCGCTGTGTGTGTGTCTACCGCATGAGGAACCCTTCTGTTCATTCGAAGATGTTTGCAACTCACTCGACTGCTTCCTGGAATCACCGCAATATTTTCTTGGACGGGCATTGTTAGCTGCATCATTCGGAATCAATAATTTATTGCTAGCCGCGGCGAAACTCGACCGAGTGGAGGTTGATGGAGAGGAAGTCGATTGGGTTCGGCTTTCTTCCAAGGCGTCTTGAGACTCACGATGTGAGCTGGCATTGTCGCTGTCTCTTCCATTTTTCGAAGCATTAGCCGGCGTTGTATAAGATCCGCCTTCAGTAGCGTCTCCGGCGAAAAAGCTGGTTATCTTCAGCTGCTGATCTGATGGCTGTCGTTTCAACTGGAATCCGCCACTGCCCCTAGCGCTCGCTTCAACCGCTGACTTGGCGGTGGATGAAGGAACTGGCTTCTCGGAGGACACTCGGCAAGGTGGACCGGACTCTCCCGCTGCTCCTGCAAATAAATGTTGTCCAACATCATTCACTGTATGAAAATGTCACAAGAATGAAAATGTTTTCAACGATGAGCCTGACACACACACAGGGTATCATACCACGGGCACTGAGTATCACATCGTGTGTCGGCTTGTTGTTGTTTGTCGCCGCCAGAAGCCGTGATGCCGTAATAAACACGGACGCAACACTGGTCTCGCTCTCTTGACCACTGACAGGACACTGAGTCTCACTGGCATCATGACCAACTTTCTCGGCAGACTCGACGGCCGAGTGAAGTTGGCCCGCTGTCGTCGACTTTTTCACCGAGTTCGCCTGCGAAACCAAATATTCCGCCGAGTGGGACCAGTCCATGGCTTTCACCCGTGACATCAACAGGCGTGGCATAATCTTAATTTGAGTGGAAGAACGCACATATTGCAGCGGCAGTCGTGAGATCATATTGCCCTATTAAATCACTGAATCTTTGTTGTAGAACAGTTGGACATTTTAACGATTCTGTTTCGTTAGTAAACATTCACTATTTCATTAGATATGTCTATGTAAAGATTGTTTATAACATGAAAACTTAATGAAATAGTGAATCAGACGATCCCAATCAGACACCTCATGTCATGACCACAAAGGCGCTTGGCTAGCCCACTTGAAGTCGCGACCCCAGAGATGGAAACGTGGCATGGACACATTGCGGATCACAGACTCACCAGAAGAGCCATGCCGCGGCGGTAGGTTGTCACGGCGCGATTGCACGAGAACACGTCGTACTCGAGACTCACTGCCACTGATACTAGTTGGCCGCGTCCGATACGAGGAAACGGCACACAACAGTTCAAATTGCGCCACAAACTCTCGATCAACAGACTTAAGTAGTTCTCGCGAGTCTGGTGCAACAACGCACAAAACAAACGCACAAACGCGCTGCTTGTCAAACCAACCTCTACTCTACAATGATGTGATTGTCGTCTCATGATCAGCACAAATAGACGTGATTCTTCAGTGTTTTGCGCGGCTTCTATCAGAATCACACCTGTAGTTTGAGACCGGTGATTTTGGTTTCTGTGGCGGCGGCAGCCTGGACTCGCGCCTGCTTCACGGCGTCCGTCTGATTCAACTGCGCCGCCTTGGCCTGTGCGGCCGTCATTTTGGCCGGCGCGCCCGTGCCAGCGCTGGCGCGACGCAGCTGAAACTGGCGCTGAACGAGCGAATGTAACCCCGAAGACTTGTTGTCACATCGCCTCTCTCCCTCCTGCTCGTACATCTCCAACTCTCTACCTCCAAACATACACATGCACACAAGCACAAGACGAAAAGTGAAGCTTCAAATAGCACTCGTTTAGGCTGCTACATTTCCACCTGAACGTTTGCTACTAGCAATCACCCAAGTACGCATGATTGAGTTCACATCAATAAACAATAGACTCAACAATAGTTATCAAGCGTTGAAGAGCTGTGCGGTGAAAACGAAATGAAGGAAAGTGAAAGAGAATACCGAGTGAACTGCCAACAAAGCATGTCAAAATACAAGCTTCAAAACACGAACGAAATGTCACATTAAACAATCAATTTTAAGGCTAGTAAATTCACTACGTATACGATTACACGAAATTACACGCTGGCAGTCGAGCGGCTAAGATCCTCGCTTTGTAGGCGGGTTATGCGGGTTCGATTCCCTGGTGAGCTGAAACGTTTGTAAGCGTTCCTAAACTATATAGCCTATTTGTCCCATGTGTCGAATGCGTGCAATTGTGCATTGTTCTGTGTGATGGTTGCGTGACTGCGAGATAACATGTGTGTGGCGGCCGGACCTGCGGTGTGCCAGCCGGGGTCGTGACAAGCCTTGCCCCAGCAAAATTACACGCGAACATAGCCTTATCTACCGCTGTGTTCAAATGCGTCATTGTATACGCGCACTCATGCCCAATTCAATAGTGAATACTGAATACAATGTTGAATTAAATATGCTGGATTGAATTAGCGTGAAGAAAGCGGCCACCCACCGACTTCTCCCCTTCCTGCCACCCTCATACTGATCGGGGTCCAATTCGTCTGTGATCGCCAGCGGTGTGGAGTTGTACTGCTTCCTGCTGCTCGCAAACTGCGCCCATCAACACGTGCGCACACACACACACACACACACACACGTACATACACATAGACATATACGAGAGTCAATCTAGTTGGCAACTTCGCATACGAAAAGTATTAGAAATAGCACATCAGGACGGGCAGAATAGTTGGTGTATCTCTTTGTTGTGTCGTTCAGTCTATGATTGGTTCAGCAAAACATTCAGGTTGATATTAAAATCGAGCCGGGATGCACTGTCAAACAATCTGCTGCGATATTCATAGAAAAATCACCAGGAGTAAATTGAAACAGAGTTAGGTTCTGTTCTAGAGAGACAAACACACACAGACATAGTCACAACTGATAAGAAACGGCCGGCTCACTCACGCGATAATACTGAGCAATTCGTTTCTCCACCAGTTTCGGCTGTTTGCAAGAGTCACACTGGTTGCGACACGCGGGGGCTTCATCGCCGAAATGTTTGGCAAATACGCCGTGACGACACCTAACACAAGCGATACTTTCTCAGTTTGCTGCGCAATTTTGTGCATAAACAACCGAAAAGAGTAGACCAGTAGCCAAGTTATTTTATCAGTGTTCGTTATTAACTCAGCAGTCGGTTCTCGCATCAGCTGGATTATGGGTTCATTTGCAATATTATCCCTTCATTAGGAACATAGATCTAGATATATCCATTCGCACATTGTTTAAGAAGATTAAGCAAAGCGTTTCTACAGGCAAAATGGAAAACATAGGTAAAAACACAAATGTTCTATAATATTTCACAGGAATCCTCGCACCCCATAGCAACCAGACTTGCACCTCGAGTTAACGACTGCAGCAGTAAACACACCTGGCGCGCGATATTCGGACAGATAGAGCAAGCAGACATCTCACTTGGCCTCCTCGCAGTAGCGAATCATCGTCTCGAAACTGGCCAGATCCTGTTTGATCAGCTGCTGTTTGTTTTGTCGTTTCTTATAGGTGGAGCCGCGCTTCAGCAGAAACGCCACCGTGTTGCGCTCCTGTACACCACGCAGTCTCGATAATGTCAGCACGTGACACCGCACACCGCCACATAAATGTGTACGTGTGTATGAGAATATGCGTGGATGTGAATAGGTGTACATGTGGATATACTGGTGTGCTTGTGTGTGTGTGCGTGTGTGTGTTTGTGTGTGTGTGTGTGTCTGTGTGTGTGTCTGTGTGTGTGTGTGTGTGCGTGTGTGTGTGTGTGTGTAATAGTAATAGTAATAATAGTAAAAGTAATGTATTGCCACAACAAGCACAAGAAAAGCAATATTAATAAAGTACAATAGCATAGTCTGTCAAGCCAATTATTGGCTTCTCAACAGACAAAGAACAAAACCGCTATGCAAAAAAACTTAGCAAAAAACCTTCAGACTAATTAAACTTGAGAACCTATAATATAAACAAATACAACATGACAACAATACAACACAAGACATAAATGCATTAACAACAACAATTAGAGACATAGTCACAAATTGCAGGACACAACCGCACAGTGTGTTTGTGTGTGTGTGGGTGGGTGGGAGTGAGCGCTGAGTCACCTGTCGACAATAGTAGATACGACAACAGGCTGGCAGTCCATCACGCCCCGCCCTGCCTGATTCCTGATAATAGGCGGCCACAGACTGAGGCACACACCAGTGTCCCACAAACCTGCACACAACACACACACACACACACACACACACAACACACACACACACACACACACACACTCTTCAGATCATGCCGCTACTACAGTGGCATCCAACGTGTTCATGGTAGGAATTCCGGGGAATAATGGTGAACTGTTGTTGAATAGTGTTAGAAATCAGTAGACAAACACTCATCACTTGCCAGCTTTGTAATTAAGCAGAGCTGTTGTTGTCTTCATAAAGTCTTATCTGCCCTTTTCTGGTAGGTACAAAGATAATTGAGAAGCGAGGGATACTGGCGGGAGAGATCATGAAGTGACAATGAACTATATGAGGTAAAGAACCACCTTTCTAATATCCACACTACATCCCCCAGTTGAACTGGATAATCGGCAGCTTGTACGCTAGTTCAATAGAAACCTGCCTGACAGACGCCTTGTCAACGCCCATGCCGAAGCTGACAGTAGCTGCTATCACGGTGGATACTCCGTCCATCCACTTCTCCTGAGTGTCAGATCTCTCTCTGTCCTTCAAGCCTGGCCGCATTAACACCACACGAACACACAGTCACAGGCAAAAAAACACGGGGATGGAATACGATAAGAGACAACTAAAAAGACGACAACTCACGTTGTTATATAACAATGATCAACACGACTTTCTAGCGAAATGTTTCCAAACAAATTATGACTAAATTTGGGCTGTTGGTTGTGGAAATGAACTCAGATTTGTTCTATCACATCAGGGTTTTGAGCTATATCATCAGCCTATATATCGAAGGCAGTAAATGATTGTGGTGGTATATCCATCTACTAGCGACAATAACCGCACGAATGTATCGCTAGTGTAATTTGGATCTAAAATGGCGCTAGTGTATTTTCAATTTGGATATAAAATTAAAAATACACACACAAATTAAATATACGTAAGATCAGTGGCGGCGCCAGGATTCGTCCGTTGGGGGGCTGAGAGAAGGGGGGGGTCTAGGGAAAAGTTGAGGAGGCTTGACGAAGCATGAAGAGCTACACTCGAACGCTGACTACATGATTTAATAATAAGGGACTGGGGCACACTGATTCAGTCCTCGAACTTGAACCAAAATTACATGCGTATGATGCACAAGATCAACGTCAAATTACAGAAAATTGAATCTCGTATCCTGGCTGATATTGTGGCTTACATATCTATATGATTGTATGTTTTCTTGTAATTTTATTTTTCATGCCATTGAATTCGTTTCTGATTCGATGTAACGTGTATATTTTTGTAATAACTGCGTTGCATTATTTATGTGATCGATGATGTGATTTTGCATGATTAATACTTAAATGTCCTGTCCTGTTTAGCCCTGTTAGGTATGTATAGAAATGCAAAAAATATTCTTTTTTATGCGTTTAGTGTGTGCAAAAAAACGTTTTTTGTTTTTTTAGAATTAGCCCCAATTGTCATTGGATGTTGGATTTTAGTATAAAAAATTAGTTTAATTGACGTTTTGTACATCTTTACGTGTCTCATTTCAAAGATAATTTGATATTATAAAAAACAAAAATATGTATCAGTAAATATCCCAGGAGACTGTTTGAAAGTGCATCCGGGTCCGGTGGTTTAGGTTTATTTCATTGAGAAAACCCATGTTTTTAAAGATGGTTTTAATGATGCGGATATTTGAAATAATTTGTCAGCAGAACAAAACAAAATCATTGAGTAATCATGTGTTTTTTTATAAAGAAACCGTGGATTTTTAAGGATAAAATGCAATGATGTTTTTCAAACTGGTATTAAATTCGTTTTATTAATGTACAGATTCAGAAAATGTTGACAGCAGAACAAGACAAGTAAATTGGTTGGTCAAGTGTTTTTTTGACAAACGTCTATTTAAACTAACGCTTTTCAATGAAACAATGCTTTCTAAAACAGTCTCTATGGAAGATATATTTGATTGATGTACGTTCAAATACCTTTTGTATATCAAGTAGCCTGCTGGTATAAACTGTTTGATTTAAACTGTTTTTTAAACCATAGTTTTTTTCAAAATCGATTTTTGTGAACGACGGTTTTCGTAGATGAAGAGATTTCGAAAAAATTGGCGGCAGATCAGGGAGAGTTTAACCAAATTAATTGTTATATTTTATAAATAACCTGTTTTTAGAACAGGTGTATGGTTTCTTTGATGTAGTTATTGGTGTTCAAATACTGTTTGTGTACATTAAATATATTTCCTCAGTCGTTTTTTCCTATACGAAAATATTGCCCGTTTTTCTGGTCAGGATTGGCACTCTGAATAATGCGACCCGCTTTTATTCGTAGTCTCATTAGGAGCACTAAGTTTGTGTGTATATTTGTAGTCTTTGTGTAAATATTTGCAGTGTTTGTACTTTTATATTTTTCAAATAATTGACCTGTTGAATGAAATGATGAAAGTTATTATAATCAACGTAGTTCATTTCAGGGAGGAAAAATGTAAAATGTAATGTGTAAAAAATAATAAAAATTATGCCACCTGTTGTTGTTTAAAACAGCTTCAGTTTTTTAGCAGAAAAAACGGTTCTCAAACCATGCTTTCCATGATGCAATGATTAACTCAATAATTGAATGTAAAGCTGTATTGTACATAGAAGTGCCGCACAGTACCGTGCAAATAATGATATTAGGGCTTTCAGACACATTATATCCCTTTTATTGTGCATATTTAATGATAATTCAATTCGACAGGGCCACTAACCATAAATAACTGAAACCATAAATGAAACATTAAACCAAGAATAACTCATGTGTTGATAAAAATAAATCATTTAACATCCCAAATATATCATTTCCATAATTTGAATTCTTTGCATGACTCTTAAAAAACCCAAAAACAACGTGTTTTTGTCGAGGTTTTTTTGGCAAAAAAAAACGGTTAAAATAACATAGGATTTTAGGTCGCATTTCTAGGTATGTATGCCTATTTTGTGCCTAGTGCCTAGTTGGTCCGCTGGTAAAATTAGTTGCTAAATTTAGGGCATCTGAGAATAGCGCTATTTGTGCACGCACTTTGCAACAGCGTTTGCAATCACGTCATCGAGCGCTTGGAATTCCCAGTTTGAGAGTTCAAGTTAGAATCACGCGATTCTACGGCATGTTTGGACGTATAAAAATGCGTCTGTTATTAGCATCAGTGGCTGAACATTTCGAGTCTGGCAGAGCTACTCTCTGTGTCTCGGTAGTTTGGTGTATTCTGCCACTCGGGTCTTGCACATCGCTAGAGTGAAGTGGGTATTTCTACTGTTCACTCGTTCGTTGTTCGCCCGCTAAGGCTAATATCACTAATAGGGGTTTAGATATTAGCTAGCGGCCATTTTCAGAGAGTGACTACACCTCTGTCTGGGATTGTCGCCCATTTCTGCGTTTTTGTAGTTTATAAAATATTGCACGTTTGCAACGCGAACGTTATTGTCACTGAGTGCACTGGGCTTACTCAACATTGATACTCGCTGCGCTTATGTGCACTGTGGCCCGCTGCGCCTATTTTTACTTGTGTGTATAGCTGCGCGTATTGTTTGATTGTATTACCTGTATATTGCACTTGTATGTTCTGTATTGTACATGATTGTATGATGTATTGTTATGTGTTGTTATGTACTGTTAATGTGAAGTAATATATACCTGAAACCACAGCTTACTTGTGGCTTATGGCGAAATTAACCACGAGTGCCATAATATACAGCTTCTGGGTTGTCTCTCATCAAGCTATAGAAATAATCTGTCATCATGAGTCCCATCGGCCTTGATACCGATCTTTCATTGTTTTATTGTCCTTATGGAACCGTTCTCCTTGCTTCTGAATACTGAACAGTGAATACTGATACCCATCCTACATTCAAAATCTCACAAGCTCACTAGTAGCTTTTCCACAATCTCCTCATAATTGTGTGCTTTCTTATTCCCTGGGAGATTTTGTATCACATTCCAATATGCATAGCAAGATCTTCTGTCTCATTCACCAATGTGATAACGTCCTGATCTCTCGTAAGTGTTCTGATGTGAAGTCCATCAACTCTTTTTCCCTTCACTAAGACCAGGAAAAGCCTAACAATTATATCTAAAACATTCTCTACGTTGATCAAGAGCTCTAACGATCTGTTTCATCAATCCAAGTTTAGTGAGCAAGTGAGGAAAGACAATTTTCTTCCTATCCACTAGAGAATCATTGATGACATTCATATTCCAGATATCACATTCTGTCGTTGAGACCATTCATTTTTCCACCTAATACTTTACTGTAGCTCTACTGTACCGATAAATTTCTGACATTCGTGAAAATAACACACATACAGCGAAAAAACGTGACGTGATGGAGAAAATGTAAGAACAGATTTGAATTCAGCACACTCAAATAAGTCCAAATCTGTTGCGAAACTTAATGCCAGAATATTTCTGCAGTGTAATATTTGTATGGTTTATATGAATCATTGCTAGATTAAGAGATTAAAAACTTATGAATAAGCAAGTAGACCGAACCAATGTATGATATGTAGAATACATTTAGCATTTACTTGTATATAAAAGAATCTACTTGGATCAAATCAAAATTCAGGTGGTTTAGATCTGAGTGATTCAGATGATGATTCAGTGATTCAGTGATTCCAGATGGTGTGATTCAGAGTGGCATAGTCGTAGCAATCGTCCCAATACTCCGGCTGGGCGGTCCGAGTGTTGGTGGGCCCCGTTGCCTCACGCATGATATTAAAATTTACCATAAAGTAGCTCATAAAAGTAGCGTAAATCCCCAGTAGACCGACAAGCTGCCAGTGACTGCAGTTTACCAAACTTGGACCGCCATTGAATACTTTATTAATAATGGCTGCCACAATTATTGTCTTCGAAGGGGGTCATTAGACCTGGCATCGGCTCTGTCCAGTGTAATCTTAACCAACATATAACACATAAAAATGCGCATACTTAAAGCCACGTCATGCTATATATTTAACAAATGATCGTGAAGCGCCACTAGACACACGATCAGTTCCCGTGAAACCATCGAGTGTTGTGTTGAGTGTTGCTGTCCGACGCTACCTGTATATTACCGGCAAGAAAAAGTACAGCAGAATGAGCAGCAAGAAAGACTACAACGACTTCAGCGGCAACAAAGGCTACAACGACTCGAGCAGCAGCAAAGTGAGTGCCGATTTGATGGAGAAAAGGAGCCACTTCAAGCGCGTCCCAGCACAAGACAACATCAAGTTCGACAGGAACGAGTGCAACGACTCGAGCTGCAAGACAGGGTACAACACGAAGAAGAAGTAGCACAAATGCAGAAAGCCGACCTGCGTGGTAGGCGAGCGTGGGCACACCACGACGTGACAATTGTGCGGCAATTTCCACGGTGGCCTCGCGAGTGCGACAATACACAATTCCACAAGCACTTCTGACAGTCTGACACACACACACACACATTCAGTGTTAACATGGCTACATTCAGCAGTACGGGTGTTGGTAAGAAACTATACAGCCATTTATATTAATTATCAGTGAGTAACTATGGACAAAATGTTTGAATAAAATTACATGTGCACGCGTATATGTGTGTGTGTGTGTGTGCGAAACATGAATGAATAAATAACCGCTGCGCTTAATGTGTGTATTTTTCCATGGTGCTATTAATCCGGTACTCAAACAGCGAGTGTTACAGCAGCTTACAATACCCGATTTTCCTCCCATCCATCTCCTAGACACTCTACGATCCAGTTCTTCAAGTCCTCGTATTCGTCAGTCAATAACTCCTGGAATCTGACGTCGTAGAACAAGTTGGAGCGGAAGCTGGATGAGCGGAATATACTGGGATTGGTCATCGACAGTTGCTTGAAAATATCATCCATCACCTACAAATACAGGCACGAATATCAAGCCTGATACACCACAAACTATAACAAATCATCATCATCATATGTATTTGGTCACACACAGTTTAACAAAAAACACCTTATAACAATCCACTAAGTACAATGTGTGGCCGGTCACAAAGAGACCATGACGGTCTGGGTACCCTCAGTTCAAGCCGCCCATTGAACATTGTATGCAAAATTATATAAACATAACAAAATGGCATAACAAACATATACCTATACATATATATGTAAACATTAAAAAAACAATATGTAGTTATAGGTTTTCGTTGTGTTAGTGTGTGTGCTTATACTTGATTTGTGTTTGCTAGTGGGGCTTTGCGCAATGTGTATGTATGCTTGTGTGGGGGCGTGTGGTGTTCTATATTTGATGACTCATCACATATAGAACTCATGGTTATTAGTAATAACCAATAAAAAGGTAACCTAAGAATAACCTTCAAAAAAGGTCAATTTCTGTTTGCAGTTCTGAAGGAAGAAAATACACCAGTCATTCTTTTTTATCATCTTTCCGAGTTGGTACTACTTTTCCACCCTCTCCGATCTGGTACCATTTTTACAACAAACAACCAAAAGTGACTTAACATAATTTAGCTAACATCGAAAAAAGGAGCATAACCATCAAAATATAATTTTAAGTGGAAAGCTCATACAAATGCGAAATACACTAATTGCTGTAGTGTGTGTTCAGCAGTCTTTTATATTTGGGTATCGTGTTCCCTGTTATTGTATTGTTGTGTTGTATAATATATCGTACAATTGCAAATGTAAATATTTTTAGTAATGGTCGCAATAATGTTCTTTATATTTTTTCAATGGAACTTTTTATCAAATAGCACGTACTACAGTTTGTATATTAGTGTGAGCGTAAACACTGCATGTGTGAATGCCCCCCGTCCTCCCATATGTCAAACGTGGGATAATGGCGCTATCTCACGCCCTGAAAATCACGTGCAAGTTCCTGTTCAAGTAAATACGTACTGTCAAGTGCTACAGTGCAGTATCTGGTATAGAGAGCTCACACATCGTACTATACCACGCTCCAAACATCTCACGGCACCCTCCGGTTCGTGGACATTTCCTAAAATGGAATTACACTATCCTGCGTACCCAAAAACGTATAAATATCGAGTAGCACGGATATTAAGATGAATATCAATTGCTTAATCCTAACAGCAGAAATGTTGACATTTCTTGATCTTCAGACCTAACATTCCATCTCTTTTCCTATTTTATCCTCATATATACCGTTTTTGTGCCTCTTGTCTGCAAAAAGTCACCAAACTTCGTGGTAAACTTACCTAATAACAAGAAAAATAACAAAATGTAACCTGACGATAAAAAAGTAACTTTAAAAGTAAAAAAGTAACCTAACGATGAAAAAGTAACTTTTGGTAACCTAATAACTTTTTTAATAATTATCGTACACAATTTTTTCATGCAGTTTTAGGTAGCTTATGAAAAAGTGACCTTTAGGTGAAAAAGTAACTATATTAACTTTTGACAGCCCTAGTGATGAGTGTGTGTGTGTTGCGTCAGAGAGGCGTTGGTAGATTGACGCTATGTATAGCAATGGTGATTGAGCAAAGTGTATGTACGTATGTGTGTATGCGTGTCTGTGCGGAGTGGTGCAAGTCCTGCAGCGGTCTCATCTTGCAGGGCGAGAGGAGTCGTGTTCGGGCGTGCTCGCTGTGAGGTGTTGTCTTGTAGGCGCGCGTGGGACATCGCTATCCCACGCGCGCCTGTCTTTTAATACATGTTGTTACACAATACGAAAATTGATATACAAATACACACCGTCCATGGTTTTTAACATATATAGATAGCACGCAGTGACACTGCAATGAACACTGCTGTGACACCGTATACTGACATTGTGACACAGTATAATGAACAATGCATCGAGTGATTGTGTGTGTGCCCGGACCCTAGTATTCTGCAATCATACTCTTCCTTAGGAATTTTTTGAAAAGTGATAGCCACGAATTTTTTTAATCAATTTTCAATGCATTCCATTGCTTGATTCCCGATTGAAAAAATGTGAGACTTCTTAATTTGGTTCTAGTGTAGGATACAGTGAATTTGGAACTGTGCCTCATATTTATCTGAAAAAAAATAGCAAGTTGGATGGAAATTTGTTGTGGTATGCCTCAAACATATGTACAAGGTTATTCATTTTCATCAGATCATGAATTGCGAGAATGTTGGATTTTTTTAAGTATGGAGCTGTGTGGTAGCGATATGGAAGATTGTGTATTATTCTAACAGCTTTTTTTAGCAATGCGAATAGGTTCCATGTGTGTAGGATATGTATTGCCCCATGACTCACAACAGTAGAGAATGTAGGGTTTTAATAATGTGTTGTATAGGAGCAATTTGGTTTTCACGTCAAATAACCTTTAACCTTTAATCTTCCCGAGTACGAAATTGACCCTACAAAGTTGTGAGGAAATATTAAATATTTGCCCTTTCCAGGCCAGTTTGCTGTCTATTATCGTGCCAAGAAAGTTGGCAGTTTCTTTTTTCTTATTTTAAGTTTTTCCTCCAATGCTGACGGTTACATGCTTGTGCGTACTTGCTAGACTGAAAATGACATAGGTGGACTTTTTCACGTTGAGGAACATTTTGTTTACCCTGAACCAGTTACTCAGAAATGTCATGTCCGAATTTATAGTGCGTGTAAGCTCTCCTTGATCACATCCTCTGGAAAAAATGTTTGTATCATCTGCGAACATCACAATTTTAGCACTATGCAAAACGTTAAAAATATCGTTAACATACAGCAGAAATAGAGTTGGTGCTAGTGTGGAGCCTTGGGGACTCGACTGGCATATGTTTTGATTTGATGTTGCCCAGTTGTACATATTGTGTTCGTCGAGTCAAATAACTCGTTAGCCATTCGATTCCATTTCCACGAATGCCTGATAATTCAAGTTTTCTCAGTAGCAAGGAACGATTCACCGTGTCAAATGTTTTTTTCAAGTCAATGAACACTCCAACAGTCGTCTCTTTCTCCTCAAATGATTGAGTGATATTGTTGACCAACAACGCCTGTGCTTCTTTTTGGTTGAAATCCATACTGACTCGCGTTAATTATTACATTTGTTTGCATGAAGCTCATAAGACGCGAATTGAACATTTTTTCCAATATTTTGCCAAATTGGTCCAATAAACTGATCGGGCGATAATTACCCATTTCGGTTTTGTCTCCCGATTTGAAGACTGGAATTGTCTTTGCAATTTTCATTTCTTCGGGAAATTTTCCAGTGCTGAAAGACAAATATATTATAAATGAGAAAGGACGATATATATGCGTGCATGTGCTTTTCAGTATTGTCATACTGATGTCATGATGGTCGGTTGATTTTGTGATTTTCGCCGCTCTTATCGTGTTCAAAACCTGCATCTCAGTCACGGCACTAACAAACAATGTAGGGCCTTCACGAGATACGCTCCTAGTGGTTTCAGCGCTTGAACACGTTGTATGGTCACCATTGGCGAGGCTAGATCCCATCTTGGCAAAAAACTCATTCATCATGTCGGGAGTGTGATCGACTGACTTGCCGTTTTTGTCAATTTTCATCCATTTACATGGATTTCTCTGTTTCTTCATGTTCAACTCCGTTTTGAGTACATTCCACTTCTCTTTGGCTTTAATTTTTTTGTCTAGTAATTTTTTTTGGAAGTAAAGTATTTTGCGCATATCTATCACTTTTTTAGTTTATGTTTATAAATTTTGTAGATGTGCTCGTTTATGTGACATTTGGTGTGCAAAAATATCTGATCAAGCTGTCTTTTTTGGCACTTGATATTTTTATGCCTTGCGTGATACACGGTTTGTGTGTTCGATTATGAGTGAGCCTGACACGGTGAAGAGGCAAGTGTTTGTTAACTGCATCAAGGTACAGACTCAAGAACGTTGGGTACGAATCATTGACATCATCGGATATGACTTCATTCCAATCTATTGATTGCAGTTCATGATTCAGTCTGTTCATCTTTCCGAGACTATATTTACGCTTAATTGTATATCATTTTTCTGCATCAGAGCGTGAATTGTCAATGTCAGCAAAGATTGAATAATGATCTGATATATCCTCTTGTAAAATACCACTTGTTATGGCGCTGGAGACATATGTTGTGAATATATTGTCGATTGCTGAGCTAGTGATAATTGTCTCCCTCGTGGCTGTGTGTATTAGCGGGTAAATACCGAGGCTAGTCATAGCATCAAACAATTATCCACTAGGTTGATGACTATCTGAGTTGAACATATTGATGTTGAAATCCCACATAATGCACCATTCTCCCGCACCATCATTTTCGGCAATCTGGTTGAATATGTCTGTGAATTTAGCTATTGATGAGCCATGTGCTCGATACACACAGGAGATACGCAAGGGAGCTTTCTCGTTGACGAGCTGTGACAACTGTGACAAATTCCGCAACGTCCTCAGTGTCAAAAGTGAGATGAGGTAACAACTTAGAATCTAATTTGTCGTTAACAAAAATGGTCACTCCGCCACCCCTCTTCACATGCCGCATTTGATTATATGAACAATATCCTTAGACCTAGCAATAACTCCTTGACTGTTCGGTTACCCACGTTTCCGAGACCGCCATAACTTCAATATCAACGTCAACACTGTTGATGTAATCAGTGATATCGTGCAAGTGTTTGGTCATTGACATCAGACTTCGAGCATTCAGGTGTAACATTGTGAAGGACTTTGTTCGGCGGAACCTGTTGTTGAATGATTCAATGTCATAGACTGCAATGTCTTTGTTAATGTGCCTGTGCCATTTCATCGCCATCACCATCATCTGACAAAATCATGACTTCGCGTTGTCACTCAAGGTCCGAACAATACCACAGCGAAAAACAGCACAGTGGCATTGCAAGAGCCGACAACGTTCAAATGTGTTCGGCAGTAATGCATACATTATCTCATTCACACATACACATTCACAACTACATTCACACCCACTCATGCAACACCAAACTACACTCACCCCTTCTGTGCGAGTACAATCGACAAAAACACACACAAACATACTCACATATACATATACACTCAAATAGACAAACAAACCTGAAACATACTGTAGTGTGATTGTGAGCGAGAGAGAGAGAGAGAGTGTGTGAGCGCGTTGGAGTGTCTGTGGTTTAGTGTGTGTGTGTGTGTGTGTGTGTGTGATACGCGTTTGCGTTCGTGTTTGCGTTGTTTGGTGATGTGTTTGTATGTATGCGTTTCATGAAGTGTGCATGCCCCGCGGCGGCGAGCGATTGACCGGCTCGCCGCTGATTGGTTGTGGCGGTGTGCGTGAGGACTGTGCGTGTGTGTGTGTGTCCGTTTGTGCTCCCGTGTGTGACGGTGTGAGCGGGAGTCGTGTTTGTGGTGCGATCGGCGTGTGACGTCTTGTAGGCGCGCGTGGGGCGGTGATGCCCACGCGCGCCTGTCTGTAATATAATTTATATTTTTGTTTCTGTTACACATACTTAAAAACTACCTTTTCATTCTTTTATCAAACGAATTTTTGAGGAGAACCCAATTTATCCAAGAAATATGGATAACAAAATCGTTACTATTAAAATGTTGGCAAATTCAATTTTAGCATGTAAATTTTAATACAACATAATGTAATTTGCATAATGTGTTTCGCATACATTTCCCATATTAGCATAGCGTAATAATCAGACATCAGTATGATCGTGTTGTGAGCTAGCCTGGGCAGAAGCGGTGGCAGTCAGCGCCACGCATGTTAATGTCGGGTATTTATCACGCAGCCTGCCCAGTCGCAAATACTGGCCACACACACACACACACACACACACACACACATGACATGAACGCTTACCATAATCACTGTGCAATGTATATAAGAGAATATAACCCGCTTCAACGTCAATGGCTCGGTGGCAAAATGGTATAGTACACTTCTCATGTACGAAAGGTCCCTGGTTCGAATCCGCACGGAGTATAAAACTTATGCAGGTGTGTGTGTGTGTGTGTGTGTCACGGACTGTGGGTCGGAAGTCGTGGCCCCACTGACTGACACAGTGAGCCTCATCAACCACCAGTGATGCCAGTTTGTCGTGCTGGTACATACTGTCCATCAAACGCTGACACACACACACATAACACAAGACGAGACATCATACAGATCATCAAAATAAAAAAACAGATGAACGATTATGTGCATATCAAAGATACCAAAATCACAAACAACACACTATTTGTTATATACAGACAGCGAGTGTACAAGCAACGCGATGTGCATTAAAATGTTAATATCTACTTATATATAGTCACACAGAAACATGCACACACCACATCGGTTGGTGAATTCTTTCAGACGGGCTTAACAAATCCAAATGATTAAATACACAGAGACATATAGGTTAAGAACAGAATACGTTATACTGAGTTGTACATATATATCCAAACAAATAAAGTGTGTATCTACGTGTGTGTGTGTGTGTGTCACCTGAAAAGAGTCGGTGTCTGCCTGTTCGGGCGTGATGTAGAGCAGTCGAGTGCGAGGCGAAACTGACATGAGATCGTTGAGCACGCGAGTTCTGTCGGCCGCCGCCATCTTCGAGTTGACTGACTCAGCCACGATGTTCCACTCGGCCAAATGCTCTATCTGATCCTGTGTGCACAAATACAAGACAAAAAGATAAAAAATAAAGCATTACAAACTGTTTAATGTTGCTTGCATACTGGTATGTTTTGTGATTGGAAAATAATTCAAGTATTTTACAAAATAGACAGATACACACACGCGCACACACCCTCACACACACACACACGCACACACTCATACACACACACAAATCTATTTTTCAATTGTCTCTCTTCCAATCTACACCTGACTTGTTACTAAAAATATTAAACAAATATGTCTGAAGGAAGCCTTTGGATTAAAAGAATTTTTTTGGAATTGTTGAAGAAATTGTTGGACTCCGTGGTGTAGTGGTAGCACACCGGCCTCACAAGCGAGAGGTCCATGGTTCGAATCCCGGCGGAGGAGAATTTCATTGGACAAATTCTATAATCCCACAGCCCCTGTCCACCCAGCAGTAAATGGTACCAGATATCAGTCATGTGTTGTGTCATGCATTCTGGGGAGGTGGCCCTCTCTAATACGTCTTCCGTCCTTGTGGTGCCATAGCGTGGAGAGGGTTGGTTCTGTGGTGGCAGCGAACTGCACGGGACACACCTGTGTGTGTTCATAAGCTTCGGCTTATTCCCGTGTAGCAGCTGTCACTTGAGGCCCTTAACCTTAACCTGATATAAATATACATACCATGTTTTACGCCACGATGCCAGCGGAAGGGAGATTGGTTATTGATAACTAGCATGTGCCAGTGTTGGTCGTTATCCTCCGTTCATTCTTGTTGGTGTAGACCAGTGGCGCTGAGCCAACACCTTTATTCACAACCGGCTGGGAGTGTGTGTGTGTGCTGGTGCAATTGTGTATGAGTGTGTGTGTGTGTGTGTGTGTGTTTGTGTGTGTGTGTGTGTGTTTGTGTTTGTGTGTGTGTGTGTGTGTGTGTGTGTGTGTGTGTGTGTGTGTGTGTGTGTGTGTGTGTGTGTGTGTTTGTGACTCACTTTGATGAGAGCAATCAAGGGAGAAACGACCAGAGTGACCTGTCTAGGGGGAGCCATGATTGCAGGCAGCTGGTAACATAATGACTTGCCCGAACCGGTCGGCATCGATACATACACATCACGAACACCTGCCGTACACACGCGCACACACATATTAGCTCATCCATTCGCCATGGAGCGCAGAGTTGCGTGTGAATATATCACTTGAGTCATAATTGTATCCTTGAACACACAATTTTATATTAAATTAAAGGACTACACATGTAGAAGAATTGCTCCAATGGTAGCATCACAAGCATAACCACAGCCATTTCCAGGTTACTCCTAACAAAAACACTCTAATATAAACATTATCTCAAAACAGTTGCACATTTCTATTCACAAGTTGAAGTGGACAGGTCTAACTGTGATGTCCAGGTGAAATTAATTCAAATCATCCATTGTTTCTCCATCCTTCTATTCCACCATATTCCACGAGAATATTAGACTGACGAAGTGCATTTAGACAGCATGTTTTGCGATAGCTAAAATTTACCCTTGTTCCCAGAACATAAGCGCACACTGTAGGTGGTTAATTGACCAGTGAAAATACATAGCCTAAACACCGAGCATGTCCTAGAAAGCGCTCACAAAGAAAGCATGAAAAGAAGATGAATGTGGCGCTGTTTGAAGCAGCCAGCATAGTCGATCAGATGAGTAGGGAACGAATAGGCGTCACGAACCATTGACAACAGCCAGCACAGCATCTCGCTGCAACTGGCTCTTGAAGTTGTCGTAGCCGAAATTCCGGCGCAGACAGGCAAGCGCCTCTGGCTCGAGCACTGTGCGGCGCTGCATCAGTCATCTGAGACACAAAACCACGACCGAATGACGCGCTGAAGTGACACCACATAGGGGCGTGTATGACCACGACGTAGACCCAGTTAGCAGCCCTGATATTCCGGATGTTTTGGCTCCAAATAGCTCGGTAATCTGAACTACAATCACGGTTGTGATAGAATTTCTCCCCGAAGTTATATATAAAGATACACGAATATCGTTCCCGCTGACTTTATTGTTACTTCACAGTGAAATATAAAAGGTGATTAGTGTGATAATTGCTTAGAAGTGACTGTGTATGAGGATTAATTGTCGACAACTACGCCAAATCTTGTTGAAAACTTTCACATTTCAATAGTTAAAACCACGGAAAATCATGAAGCTAGATAGCGAAAACAAGGCACTGTAAGAAACCAACAGTACAATGTACTAAAACACATTCAGTGATTCAGAAACTGATTCAGTGAGCCTGTTTGTATTGCGGGTTTGTCTCTCACTACTGACATGAAACTACCCAAATGGAGTTTATGATGCACTGAAAACACAAAAATAAACAGCGTTTGAAATCAAACAAGAAAACTTGTTTAGGCCACAGCCATCGTTCCAAGAAACTAAGACTATTCAAATTTTCGCAGACTCACGCGGAGGTCTCTGAAATTCAAACAAAAGCATGCATATCCAGCTGCTTTCAAAGTGGGACCATCCTGCTTGAAATGTACTGTATGCCTCGCTAGCAATGTAAATCAGTCCTGCATTGGCTTCACGCTGATCAATTTTATAATTTGCCATGTTTCCTAAAAATTCACTATATTCCGTGAATTTTCAACTTTCTCTGTGCATTTCAATTCCTCTCAATCTTGGCTCATTCCTTTAGCTCGAGGTGTTCCCCAAGGCTCTGTTCTTGGTCCTCTCTTATTTAACCTTTATATGTCTTCGCTTTGCTCTATCCTTAGACGCTTCTCTCTATCGTTTCATATCTATGCGGATGACATCCAACTAATTATTCCTCTTCCTTGTTCTAACTTCCTTTCTGATGTCCTGTCCGATATCTCCTCTTGGTGTGCGTCTCGTGATCTCCTGCTTAATACTTCTAAGTCCGAATTTTCTGTCCTTCATCCTCCACGCATAATGCCTCCTTTACTTCCTTTTCCTCTTTCTTTGTCTGTCCGTAATCTAGGTATCATTATTGACTCGTATCTTTCATTTTCCGTTAATATCCCTGCTGTTGCGCGTTCGTGTCATCGTATTATTGGTTTGTTGTATCCTATCCGTCTCTTTCTTGATCAGTCCTCTGCCATCAAACTCATTCATTCTTTCATCTTCTCTAGAATCGACTATTGTAACTCTATATATCTCGTACATGTTCATCGCTCTTCTTTAAAAATCCTCCAGTCTATCATCAACAAATCATGTCGTTTTGTGTTATCTCCTACTCCTTGTCTTCACACTTCCTCATTTCTTTTCAAACTCCGGTGGCTTCCAATGGTTCCTCTCATACACCCTAAAATCTGCTGTCTTATTTACAAAATCCTACGTGACCCTCGCCAACCGATCTACCTATCCAATCTCCCCACACCTAGCGACCTCATATCTCGTCATCCTTTACCTCTTTCCTGTCCTCGTGCCTGCTATGAATCTTCTTTGTCAATTAAATCTTTTTTATTTTATGCTTCCCGTCTCTACAACGACCTTCCTCTTAGCGTGACTTCCTCTCAATCTCTTGCTTCGTTTTCTACTTCTTTTCGCAATCATCTTTTTGATATATCCTTCGATCATTCTTCGCATAACCTTACTTCCTATGCCGCGCTCTGAGTCCGTTCGATAAAATATTTGCTCAGATTTTGTTTGTATGCGTATTGTGATATGCCGATTTGTTTCCGATATTGTTTGCCGCCTGTCTGCTTATTTTGTTACGGTGTTTATTTGCTCCTTGCTGACTATTTGCTATTTGTTTTACTTCATTCGCGCGTGTGTTGGTATGAGCGCTCTACAAATATATGTTGATTGTTGAAAATATGGGAAGAGCGCAGATCACAGCCAAACACCAACACGACCACAACACAACGTGACATCATAGCATATTTTTGTATTTGTATTTGTATTTTGTAACAGGCAACAAAAAAACTAAAATGTAATCAGACAGGCGCGCGTGGCCATCACCGCCCCACGCGCGCCTACAAGACGTGACAACCTGACAACACCTCGAAGAAGACTCCTAGCTCACACCGTGACACATATACACGCACAGTCCTCACACGCCGCAACAACCAATCAGTGGCGAGCCGGTCACTCGCTCGCCGCCGCGGGGCATACACACTTCACTAAGCGCATACACACACACACACCGAAACAACTACACACACTCGCTCACACACTCTCGCGCGCCATACACAATTAAACCATACACGATAACACAGACACAATAAGACGCTGACACACTCAAACACAATCTCAATGCACACACACTCTCACTGCACACGATCACACTACATATTTCTATAATGTCATTTGTATTTATATAATGTCACACAGCAAATCATTGCACTGTAAGAAACCAGCATTACAATGTCTTAACACTGTTAAAACTAATTCAGTGAGCAAGTTTTTTATTTCGAATTTTGTCTCTGACCACTGACATGAAACAATCCAAATGGAGTGTATGATGCACTGATAACAAAAAATAAGCAGTTTATGAAATGTAACAGAAATAAAAACAACTTGTTATAGGCCATAACAATCGTTCCACCGCACTGAGATTACTCAAATCTTCAAACTCACGTGCAGGCGTCTGGAACTCAAACAAAACCATGAATGGTAGCTTGATAACAACTTATTTTCAAAAGTGTGAACCAGCCTGGTTGACATGTATTGCACATCTCGCTTTTGGCCAAACTTAAGCAAAAACAACACGTAAAGCCAAGCAGGTGTTTACAAATATGTCAGAGTCAAGTTTCGAGCCGCTAACCTTTTGAAGCAACCCTGCAGAACATTAGGAAAGCAGGTATAACAATTGAAAACTGGGAATTTAAATCAGTCCTGCTTTGGCTTTGCGCTAATCAATTTTATGGTTTGCAGTGTAAATTCCAAAAAAATAAATGTGTTCTATAAATATTTAAGGTTGTTTTTATTCTGATAGCAATTCCACAACTATTTTGAAATCTTCAGTATGAAGACGATATAGCCTCGACGGCGACGAGGCATTAATTGGATTCAAGTCGGAGAGCGGGTTTTCGTTTTTTCTCAGGTGTTTGTGCATGTAGGTTTTGTACGTATGCCCTGGAAATTAATGATCTGTGTCTGGATTTCAATCTGAAAATCTTCATTGTATCATTACGTCTATTTCTAGTTGTTACAGTACTTCCCAGTCGGCACCATGCTGCTGTTAGCGTCCACGTGATATCAATTTTTGTAGACTGAAAGTCATAGGTCCTCCATCCCGCCGAGATTCACACCTATATTTCTAAAATATTTTTTCTCCGATAAAAGGGTAGCATTTAAGCTGTAAATCTATATAAAAATTTTAGTGTGGATCGCAGTATAGCGCATTTTGTGCTGACATTTGTTACCTTTGGTAAATGTTTGTATATTGTTGGTCTGTATCGTACTTTTGTCTATTTTCTGTTTGTTTTGGCCCGTCGCGCGTATGTGTGTAATATGCGCTATATTAAATACATGTGTTATTTCGATCTTTGACAATCTCTGGTCGATTTTATTTGTATGGCCGCTACATAGTCATGCTCGTATGTGTGTGTGTGTGTGTGTGTGTGTGTGTGTGTGTGTACAGCAGGCGGCATGTTCAAAGTGCGTGTCAACTGTTGGTTTTGCAACGGTAATTTTCGCGTGTCGTTCGGCGAGCGCAACAGCTGGTCGTGTCCGCAATGTCAGCAATACAACGGCTTCACCGCCGACGGCGACTACAACCGCTCTGATTTGGTCGAACAAAACGGCAGGTGGGTGTTTATTTGCATCGATAATAGGGCGCTGTCACAAAGCTTGTATAGAAGGAATTTTATAGCTTTTTTTCCAGCAGATGGGTGAATTACATTTCCGAAACCTCTTCTTCGGCTGCTCTACGTCATGGTGTTCCACAGGGCTCCATTCTTGGTCCTTTGTTATTTAATCTCTACATGTCTTCTCTTTGTCCTATTCTTCGTAAACACTCTATAAGTTTTCATATTTATGCTGACGATATTCAGTTTTACATCCCGCTTCCTTTTCATTCTCCTTCCCTGCTATCTGACGTGCTTTCTGATATTTCTTCTTGGGCTGCAGCTCGCAATCTTCTCATCAACGCTTCAAAGTCTGAGTTTCTCCCTCTTCATCCTCCGGGCATTAGTCCTCCGCTGCTCTCAGTTCCTCTAGCCGTTACCGTTCGAAATCTTGGTATTATTTTTGATTCTTCGCTCTCCTTTGTAGATAACATTCGCTCCGTCGCACGCACTTGTCGTCTGATCCTACGTTCACTCTATCCCATTCGTCCCTGTCTCGATCAATCTTCATCTATTAAACTTGTTAATTCTCTTATACTCTCTAGATTAGACTATTGCAACTCACTATACTTTAGCTTACCTCGTTCTTCCCTAAAAATACTACAACGTGTTCTTAACCAATCTTGCCGATTTGTTCTTCACCCTACTCCTTGCCGTCATACCTCCAGTTTTCTATTTAAGTTTCGTTGGCTTCCAATTGTCTCTCGTATCCACTTTCGCCTTTGCTGTCTAATCTTCAAACTCCTTCATGATCCTAGTCAACCGCCCTACCTAGTCAGTCTTTTAACTCGTTCTGATAATGTTTCTTCTCGTAGACCTGTTCCCCTCATCTGTCCTCGGGCCACTAATGAATCTTCGTGGTCCTCTAAATCTTTTACTTTCTTCGGTCCGCGTATCTATAATTCTCTTCCTTCTCATATTATTTCATCTTCTTCCTACCGCATGTTTGCTTCCCGACTTCAAAATCACCTTTTTGACATCTCGTTTGATCCTGCTTCTCACACTCTCACTCCTTTCGCCAAACTATGATTCCATTCAGCTATCCATTTTCTATTCCTCCTTATTCTACTCAAAACTCATGTGTATATGTGTATGTATAAGTGCATGTCTGTGTATGTATGTATATGTATAAGTGCATGTTTGTGTATGTGTGTATATGTATAAGTACATGTTTGTGTATGTGTGTATATATATAAGTGCATGTTTGTGTATGTATGTATATGTATATATGTATTTACGCTTTGTTGTTCGTCTTTAAGTTATGCGCGCCCGTGTTTTTACAGGCGCTATAGTAAATATATGTTTGTTTGTTTGTTTGTGTATTCTGTATCCTGCGTGAATGATCGTCTGATTCTGATTTCGCGTGATTTGTTTTCCCATTCTTACTTATGGTGCCCCATGTGTATGTGTATGTTTTTTGCTTATGTATGTGTGTGTATGTCTGTGAGTGTGTGTGTGTTCCTATGTGTGCATTATGTGTTCTTACTGTTGTCACATGTTTATCTCCATCGTTGTGTTTGCCTTTTAAATTTTGTCGCGCTTCTGTGCATATTAGCGCTATAACAAATACATTGATTGATATTTTGACAGCCAATGTGGATGTTGCCAACAATGTTTGTTTTCCTTTATTTGCTATTGAAAGTCCTGCACATTATTAAATCAGACTTCACAACAATAATTTACACTGTGTACCACTGCATTTCTGGAACCACATCACACCCACACACACACGCGTGCGTGTGTAGTGTTCCCAATTGCTTATACAATACAAATGTATGGTTTGTTAAAAAAATACACAGACATACGCACATTCTCTTGGACGTTGTTGGCCACATGAAGTGAGTGTAATACAGTTGTGGTGATGTGCGGCAGTGCGGTGCGCTACAATACCAGCTCGTCTTCAACCAGCACCGCCAGCACTCAGTTGTGTGAACAATGTCAGCACAAACAGGCGCTGCTGGTGCGACAACTGGCCGAGTTCGAGTCCGAGACTGGCACCGAGCACGGCGACGCTGAACTGCGGCGATATCGTCGTCGTCTCGAGCAGCTGTACAGATTGTGTGCGCCGTGCGCCGCCAGAGTGCGGCGGGTTGTGGACGCACAGGACCGGCAGCTGGCACCTGGTGTTGCCTCGTGGCGACTTCAACAACAACGGCAGAACAGGACGACCGGCTTTATCACAGACACACAGGCCGGTGTTGACAGCGGGCGTGCCAGTGGACATTGGAAACTATGGCGTCACGTATTGTCGGCGCTGTTGATCGTCTCATTGTTGACGGAGCGCGAGTGTTGGGCTCACTCGACGTGGCTGCTGTCCGGCTTGCACTGGTGTCGTGCAACACTCGCCACACTGGTGCCACACTGGCTGCTGGCACTGAACTGGTGGTGGTGGCCCGACTGGACTATCTCCATCACACACTGCCTGCTGGCCGGGTGTTGCGTGTTGACGCTGGCTCAAATCATGGCTGGCGGTCGTCGAATAGCTCGCAACACTGGCAGTCTGCTGCTGCTGTGCGTGTGCAGTCAGACGTGTGTGTTGCAGGCATGCGCTCATTATCATCTGCTGGCTCGGTCCACGTGCGTCACGGCACAGCTAGCTCTGGTCGTGGTCGGTGTTATTGTCGACGTTTTCGGCGCGCGCTCGTCAACTCGGCCGCGTCGCCGCATCACCACCGGCAGACGCTACCAGCAACGGCCCGAGTCGGTCAATGGCTCGCCCGTGTCTTGTAACATGGCGAGAATGAGTGATGATGACGGTGATTCTGGCCGTGACGGGGCTTGTTCGTCGAAGCCGACGACGGATGTGCTAGCCGACGAATGCGGCAGTTTGATCAGTTTGAGTCTGGGAGGCGGCCAGGCGTCCACATCCTCGTCGCTCGCTAACGGTACGGCCGGCGGTGTGTTCTCGCGACGCAAGTTCCACGCGGCATCAAGTAACGGTGTGACGCCGCAGTCAGGCAGGTGGACCTCGGTGGCGGGCACTGCCTCGCCCCTCCTCTCGCCGGCTCGCTTCCACTACACGAGCAGCGTGGCCGGTCGAGAATCACGCGTCTCACCGCCGCCGCCACACTGTTCCTCGTGGATTGCCGGCGATTTCTGGCAGCGTCGAGGAGCAGCGGCGTCGGCGGTGCAGACCACTTGGCCCGAGAGTGGCGGTCACTCGCGCACCAACAGCAGTCAGTCGAGCGGCTTCGTCGAGTGTGCTCGTGCGTCGAGCGTGGCAACATCGCCGCCTCCTCCTGCTCCTCATCTGGCCGACGACTGCTGGTCGACAGTGTCAGACAGAGAGGCAACGTGCCGCTGGTCGCCGTCCGCCTCGATATGTCGGCGTCACAGTCCGTCATCGCAGCGCTGGTCGCCTGGCGGTCAGTCTGTCACGTCGGCGTGTACCCTGGACGCTCGTCTTGGCGCGGCGGCGGCGGACTGGCGCGCACTGCTGGCCGCCCTCATGCTCGGCTTCAGTCTGGCCTTCAACGTGCTCATTGTCGTCTATCTGACGGTGCGCTAGATGTGCCGCTCCCTCCTTGCGTCATGTGCGTTTTATTGCCTGTGTTTGTGTGTGTCTCCATCGCCTCATATGCTGGAAGCATTGCGCATGTTGTAAGTGCTAGGTGATTGTTGAAATGTGCATGTTGTTTTTAGTGTAATTGCATAGTGAACATTTTGCATGTAGGTGTAATACAATGTGACACAATGAAGACAATTGTGTGTTGATTGGAGCAAATGCATATGGGCACCGCACGATGACTATCAGTCACAAATAAGTCATATAATAATACGTCACACATGGAGAGTAATTAATCATCAACACAAACACAATCACACAACACAATCACACAACACAATCACAATCACACAACACAATCAGACATTTATAACACGCTCTATGTGCCCCATTTATGTACTTTCTAAAGCGCTCACATTCACACACACACACACACACACACACACATCAAGCATACACACATATCAAGCACACACACACACACATCAAGCAAGCATACACACATGAAGCACATACACACACATGAAGCACACACAGATACATATGAAGCACACACACACATGAAGCACACACAGATACATGAAGCACACACAGATACATTAAGCACACACACACACATCAAGCATACACACGCATGAAGCACACACAGATACATATGAAGCACACACACACACACACACATCAAGCATACACACATCAATCAAGCATACATACACATGAAGCACACACATACACACGAAGCACACACACACATCAAGCACACACAGATATGGACACAGGGTCGGTGCCTGCAGAAGCAGTGGCAGCTAGGCGACGCAGTTGCCGTACCAGCGAGGAAACGGCAGCGTATCTCGCAGTGAGTCGACTGCCGTTATCATGGCCAGCAGTCGGTCCACTCCGAGACCGTAGCCGGCCGTGGGAGCGCCGCCCGCCAGACGCAAGTCAACATACCACTGCAACTGAGGCAGCAAGTCGGCCATTCTCTGGCGCAACCGGTGCGCACAGTGTTCTCGTACACTGCCTCCCAGTAGCTCGCCAACGCCGGGAACTAGCAGATCCACGCTGTCACTCTTATACACAAAAACCAACACATACACACACATATATATACACACACAGTCACGACACACACACACACATATATATACACACAGTCACTACACACACACATATATACACACACACACATACAGTCACAAGAACACACACACATATACAGTCACAAGAACACACACACACACACAGTCACAATACACACATACACACTTAACTTTCAACCGCCTCAGACGACAAACTATCATTGGACGGATGTAAGCGCGACATCGCAAGAGAATAAGACAGGCAGGGGCTGGCTGGCACGCACCCATTCATCATCATTGTGGCTGCGTTTCACGTAGAACGGCTTGAGTCGGGCGGGCCAGCGCGTCACAAACACAGGCCGACCCCCCGCCAGACGTGTTAACAACAACTCATCATCACGAGACAAGTCCTGACCGAGCGTCGGCGCGGCCCGACGTCCAGATGATGATGATGATGATGAAGACTGGTGTGATGTCGTGCTGGCGTGGTGTTCGGTCAACAGGTCGATGGCCTCGCTGTAGGTCATACTGACGAACTGCTCGCTACACACACGCTCCAACATACTCTATCAGTACACACACACATACATACAGACATACACACACGCTCCAACATAATCTATCAGTACACACACACATACACACAGATATACACACACGCTCCAACATACTCTACCAGCACACACACACACACACATACATACACACGCTCCAACATACTCTATCACCACACACACACATACATACAGATATACACACACGCTCCAACATAATCTATCAGCACACACACACACATACATACAGATATACACACTCCAACATACTCTATCACCACACACACACAGACATACACACTCCAACATAATCTACCAGCACACACATACACATACAGATATACATACACGCTCCAACATACTCTATCACCACACACACACATACATACAGATATACACACACGCTCCAACATACTCTAACAGCACACACACATACAGACATACAGACATACACACACGCTCCAACATAATCTACCAGCACACACACACACATATACATACTCTAGCACATAAATATAAATACACACATACGTACATACACATATACACACGCACATACACATATACACACGCACATACACACCCGCTCCAACATACTCTATTAGTACACACGCGCACACATACAAACACACGCGTACACACTCCAGCACACACACAAACAGGCGCATGTATAACGTGAATAAGGATGTGATTAAAGGATCGAGAAAAAAGAATAAACTCTCTCAGAGCAAGTAGCTCAAACCCCAAATACACACACACATACACACACATACACGTGTGAGTATGTGTGTGTGTGTGTGTAAATATGCCTGTGTTTATATGCGTATGTGTGTATTTACGTACGTGTATGTATGTTTGCATGCATGTGTGTGTGCCTGTTTGTGTGTGTGTGTCCGTGTGTTACATGCCACCTTGGTACTGTCGTACTGTTCGGGTCGAATGACGCGCAGTTCGGCGTCGTATTGCAACAGAAACTGAGCGATCACTTGTTGCAGCAGATGTTGCACGTGCTCGGTCAACTGGCGACCGCTGGTCACGCCGGCCATCTCCGCCTCGAGCATGTAGAACTCGGCCAGGTGGCGGTGCGTGCGCGACAACTCGGCACGAAACGCAGGACCCAGACAGTATACACGACTAACACCACTGCCACCACACACACACACACACACACACACACACACACACACACACAGTGATTGAGGAAACCACGGTGTTTAGAAGACACTAAATCACACAGTTTCAGTGTTAGATGTGTTAGTGATCACTTGGAATACTTTGTCTGAAGAAATTATGATGTCAAATAAGATAACGATATTGAAAAATAGACTGGATAAAAATACAATAAGAGGCAGGATAGTTTGAGCTCAGCTCATTTTCTGCAAGACAGAAAAAACAACACACAAACTCACTGGTTTGAAATCAATTGATTGGTTTTGTTCCACTGACGAATCTATCCAAATATCCACACCTATAAAAGTCATTCATGAAAATAACCAGTTCTAAAACACATTGTTTTTGTACAAATAAAACGCAATGACTTCAACCAAACAAACCATACAATTATCTAAAAATTTATTAAAAAACTCAAGCGAACAAAATTCAAACAGTAACACACTCGATATAACAATGGAATCTTCCTGATCAATATCCAGTCATTCTGTCGTGAATTTCACGCGAGTCTCAGCCCACCTGGCAATGGCTTCTAAATGTAGTTGACCCGACACGCTGAGATGGACATCATGGCCGAAGAAATCGCGTCGCCACTCAGTTGTGCGCTGTCTATCATCACACGATGAGGAGCCGTCATTACTCGCGCTATTATGACCTGTTTCTTTCTCACCGCCACTCACAGACTGATGACAAACACACACACACACACACAAACACACACACACACACACACACACAAACACACACACACACACACACACACACACACACACTTCTAGACCAGTGCAATGTAATGTTATTTCTCCTATTTCCCGAATTTTTCATGAACGCACTCTTCATTTTCGATAACAGTGCCAAGAAATATAATAAATTTAGTTGTCCCACCAATTTAAATGTAAATGAGTGACCTGAAACGAAAATAGACGAATTCAGATAGATAAAAACACACATTTATATATCGTATATCGTACACTGATAATGAACAAAATGAGAAAAATCAAACCGAAAAATCAGCCAATATATAGATGTACTTTAGTCGCCAACAAAGCCCAGAAACAAGCCAGAACAGATATAGAAAGGCTACTTGGAAACAGTTGCAGCCACATCTGACCCACATGAGCAACGTGTAACACGGCGCCGGCACCCTCGCAGTCAGCGGCCGTCAGCAGCGGCGTGTGAACGTGCACAAACTGCTCGTCGTCCAGATGGCGCTGCAGTAGGCGCACGAGGCCGGCGCGCGCCCGCAGTAGAGCCGAGAACGTGGAGGAGCGAGGTCGCTGCAACACGTGCTGTCTCATCAGACGCCAGTTGGCACGAGCGGCAGGCGTTGGCAACAAGTTCTTCCACTGCCGTCTCACATACACACACACACACATACAAGTTCTTCCACTGCCATCTCACACACACACACACACACACACACACACACACACACACACACATACACACACACACAGACACATACAAGTTCTTCCACTGCCGTCTCACACACACACACACACACATACAACAAGTTCTTCCACTGCCGTCTCACACAGACACACACACACATACACACACACACACACACTTCAGTGCAAACACGCACACATATATACCGTAAATCCTATATATGAACGGTACCTTGGGAGAACAATTAAAAACAGAACGATACCTCCAATTGCACGTCACTACGGCATAAGGTTAGGAAAATAGAACGGCATGTCGCTCAAATAGAGATTTTACGGTATATAAAAAAGAGAATGAGATAATGTAGAGAGAGGGAGAGAAGCACCTCGGTGCTCGGTGAGGTGGAAATATCCAGTGAGCTGCAGTGCAGTTCACAAGCCTGAGAGCGGTGAGGAGTCTGTACCAGCTCACCGCTTACCTGCACAAAACTGCCGGCACGTAACTCTGTATCATCACACACACACACACACACCCATGCACACACACACACCCATACACACACACACACACATACACACACACACACACATATACACACATGCACACACACATACACACACACCCATACACACACACACACACATGCACAAGCACGCTAAATTACTGAATTATTAAATAAAAAATTTAAGATAAAGCTATTACTTTACATATATACATGTGCATACACACAAACAAAGACGTATATATGCACCACACACAAACACAGACACATACACGAATAGAGGGCGATTCATCATGTTGTTTCCATGGTCGATGCAGACTGGTAGCACTGAATAATTGTATTTGTCTGACACAAATGTTAAGAGTTAGTAATGCGCATACATACATATATCACAAATAACTAGCCAGGTGTGTGTGTATGTGTGTATGTGTGTGTGTAAGTGTGATGGCGGTGGACTATTATATTACCTTTGACTGCTGGTGACGAGGTTAGCACAATTTGCAGCTTGTCGCATGATAGTCCATCTTCGAGCCATCCGAACATATGCTGACGATGTCGCTGTACAGAACGCAACCATCCCTGTCTCAACACGCACACACACATTGAGTATAAAAACTAATTTATTTAGGAATAATAGATCAAATTAATTAGCTAAATAATCAACAATCATTTTGTTTTCAAGCAGAATATACACAGATGGACAAAGTCGCCTCGATTCAGGTTCGAGTGCGATTGTCGTTTTATCGCCGAATTTGAATGTTGAACGTTGGGAAAGCATTATAATTTGGTGTATACAGCTAAGCTTGAGTATGTCAAAAAAGACCAGTTTTATCTAATCAGAAAGTGAGATGGAAACATTACACAAGGGTGATTGAAATACTTGTTTTGTTGCACGTTACTAGCGCGTGTCGCTCACGGTTGATATCTCAGTTGTAATTCTATAATATAATTATATTATGATCCAATTAATTCAAGTATAATTTGGGCAAAGCCATATGGTCATAAAAATCATAACACCCACCTGAGTGCGCACCAGAGATCCACTGGCTTGTCGCATTGTGTTCGCCACCGTGGTCAACGTAACACCGCCGCCGACATTACACAAGCCACGCATCACAAACAAGCGCGACATGGCGGTGAAATGACGGTGTACACGGCGTACTCGATAACAATTCCGTTCCAAGACGTCGTTTTATGCATGAATTTCAGGAAGCGCTGTTTTCGGTGGAATAAAACGTTATATTGATTATTGTATCTATTTATTATATAAATTATACAATATCTTTCCTACCGATTTCAAGAAATGCATAGGAGCTACGAAATTAGTCAAGAATTTTCCTTCACTGCCGTGTCTCCGTTGGTAAAAACCTATTTGAATATGTCTGATGAGCATCCATGCCAAATAGATGAATTCAGTAAATAAAAATAAAACACGGAGAACACACGTAGATCACCTACAACCACATGCATGTACACAAAATAAAAGCACATTGCACACATAGTCACGTCTTAATCAGAATCGTCTATAATTGTTGATTTTGATCTCTAAGGAAAATGAAATAATTCAGAAGATTGTATTCAACGATGCTTGAAAATAAATCGACCAAGATTTATCATTATTAAAGACCGCCGTACTTTAACCCAAATGGTTTAGCATCTCTACCTCAATGTATTTATTCACTTCCAAAATGCCAATTGAATAACAGTATGACCGAATGCTATCATTTCGAACGTTTTTCTGAACAAAAACGTGACCGAGGTTGGCAGATGTGTTTTCAAGTTAAAAAACACGTAGTTGAATGATCGAGTTTTCCGAATCCTTCAGTAAAAAAACACTGCTTGAGCGAATTCATGCCGTTCCAGAATTTTCAAATTTGGCTGAATTATGTTACGTTGGAATTATATTTGATTTATTCTATATTTAACTTACCATTTCTTTTTTCGTCTATTAGAATTGAATGACGGAAAACAAATTGTGATTATAACAGAAAATACAAAACACTCCATATGAGGGCATATTCAAACAAAACCAACTTGTCAACGATATATTCAGCATAAACAACGATATCAGCCATAAACGAATAAAAACCGAACGACAGGCAGGATTAAACACTGCGAAAGCATACAAATTATCGAGCACAGAAAGCATACAAATTATCAGAGAAAAAAAACTTTGATGAAGCGGCAGTCAGTCTGTTTATTATTGGCTAGCAGAGGCGAGTTCAGAGAGAGCCAGTATTGGGGCTCCGGTCGGTACGCCGGGGAACGGGCCTGACGACGCAGCAATGTCCAGATGAGTGTACTTGAGCGGTCTCGATGACTCACGACCATGCTAACACACACACACACACATATATGACAGGAGGGATGACAGTCATCATGCATTAGTGTTCCAAGTTGACTCAGTTGGTCAATTGCATGGTACCCTCAACTATTTTCAGCCTATTCAATTACAACACACATACCCCAATGAAAAGTGTATTGCGTAATATAATTCTTCACATATTCAGAATTTCACATGGTTATTTAGAAATCAAGCCGAGGACGCATATTTTCGGTTCAAGAAAATTTCGTCTCCTGAGAGTTAACTAGTTGGAACAACTGAAAAGTGATGCGAATTATAAGCAAACAAAGTGTGACAGTTGAGGTGTGGAAACCTTATCAAGGCCTGACGCCATGATGAGAAATGCTGCCGGAGTTTGGTGACCCCTGGGAGTGCGACTTGAAGCCAAATTATTGCACTGCAACACGTCCTCATACTCAGACTTGCCTAACACACACACACACACACACACACACACAATGTATACGCGTGTAAAACTGCCATTATACAAAATGGACAAGTAAACTATGATTTGATAATAATTGGTGATTTAGGGGCGAGCCAATCTGATAGATCAGTGCTCCCTGACCTCTGGGTCACGAACCGATGTTGGGTCGTCAAAACATTGGATGCTGTGATAATTAAAACGTGCCATACTTAATCTCAGGATTGCAAGACTAATATATATTGATACAAATGATGTGTGTGTATGTTTGTGAGTGTGTGGGCATACATATGTCTGTGTATGTGCGTGTAATGTAATGTAATATCGTTTATTGCACTCCACGAATGACTTTCCAGTACATTATCATTCATTCATTTACACACACAGAGATGGACAGACACACACCCACCCAAACATACATACACACACACACACAAGTTCTCGTACGAACAAAATCAATCAAAACGCAAAACAGCGGAACAACCCTCATAGACACTGCAAATAATTGACAACATTGAAAATACAACGAATATAACGTGTGTGTTGGTTTATGGGGGTGTATGTTGTGATGTCACCCTTGTGGAAGCTGTGTGTGTTGGTGTGTGTATGTGTGTGTTGGTGTATGGGATGTGTGTTGGTGTATGGGGTGTGTGTTGGTGTATGGGGTGTGTGTTGGTGTATGGGGTGTGTGTTGGTGTATGGGGTGTGTGTGTTGTGATGTCACCCTTGTGGAAGCTGTGTGTGTTGGTGTGTGTATGTGTGTGTTGGTGGAAGGTGTGTGTGTTGGTGTATGGGGTGTGTGTTGGTGTATGGGGTGTGTGTGTTGTGATGTCACCCTTGTGGAAGGTGTAGTCCTCGCGTCTAATGGTGTTGATCTCGACGGGCTCAGCCATCAAGTGGCCGGCGGTGGCCAGAAGCTGGGAGAAACTGGCGGAGGCCGCAGGCGCGTTGTCCAAGGCCGACGAGTAGCCATCGCCGCAGGCAATACAGGCGTGACCTGTCAGTGTGGCCACAGTGAGCAGGTGGATGTCACCTTCACCCTGCGCCACAGCTCGCTCTTTCATCTAACACACACACGCACATATTTATCCTTTGTAAATTACACATACACAAACATACAAACACATACTAACAGAACATCGATAATGAAACCCACGAACAATCATTAATTAACTCATTAAATGTCCTACTGACTAAATAACAATGTAAACACAGCGATAATAAAACCAATAATTACTTAGCAATGAACGACAGGACTCAAATCAAAAAGTGTGTACATTTGTGGCAGCGAGTGAGTATGTAGTAGTATGTTGCGGTACTTGAACCTACCAGACACAGAAGATCAGCCATGGCCATACGTCCCTCGGCGTCAGTGTTGCCAATTCTGGCGCGCAAAACCCACGTGACACACATACAAGCACATATTAGTGTGATACACTTTTGAAATTAAGACAAGAAGTACAAAATCAGCCCTTATACTGGCGAGAAACATTGTCCAAATCTTGTTCATTGATGAAAATAAACACTCGCATACGATTGAACGCAATTAGTATTGTTAAACCCTCCAACGCACAGTCAAATATATACACACATAGAGAGAGAGAGAGAGAGGGAGAGAGAAACAAGACAGGCAGAACATACACAATACAACACACACACACAATTAACACACACACGCACGCAATACAACACATACACACACACATGCAACACACAATACATCACACAAACACACAGACAACACACAACACACATATAACACACATACAACACACACTCACAAACACATATACAACACACACACACACATACAACACCCACACAACACACAATACATAAACACACACACACACACACACACAATACAACACACACACGCAATACAACACACAAACACACTCACAAACACATATACAACACACAAATACATAAACACAACGCACCCACACACACACGCAATACAACACACAATAAACACACACACACATAAACACACAATAAACACACACACACGCAATACAACACACAATATATCACACACACACCCACACACACCTGATTCTGACGCCGGCTCGAGACGTGATAATCTCGTCGGAAACGTATCCGTCGGCTGCCACAGAGTTACGTACCATACACATCACGCCGAGCACTCGCACTCCGGCAGGTCGCAGCAGAGACAACGTCTGACCGCCACAAACCATCACCAACACACACCTAGCTATGAGTAGGGTCGCTTCAGCTTCAGAGGTACTTCGAAAGCACTTCCAAGTGCTTCTCAAGTGTGAATCCATAAGTTATCAAAAGCTGATATTAATGACCCAAAATAGAAATTGATTTATGCTTTCCGAGCATTTATTTCGAGCTTAATTTGTTTATAACTGCAACAATATTAAAATGCATTGGAAAATCTCAAAAAATCAATGAAAGCGAAAGCAAAAATATTAGCACGTGATCAGAACAACACCGTAATTGATTGATACAAAAACATTAATGCTGCACATCTGAAAGTGTTCGATTCATGCACTTCGGAAGTTATGACTTGAACATGTCCTCAGTGAGTGAAAGGCGTGCTGAATTATACTTGGAACAGAAAGGCTTAGTAAATCTGCTGGACTCCAGTGAACAGGCGCACCTTAAAAAAGCCTGCCACCGCGGCGGAGCCACATTTATCACGATGCATACCAGCCATCACACCTCCCGCCTTGATATCCAGACCGCCTGTCGCATACACACATATACACACAGACATACCCGTACAAACATATTGAGATAAAGCAGACATAAACATCTACAAACAAAACAAACACACATACAGATAAAAACATGCGTACAAACACAAACATACACACACACACACACTCACATGACACAGGCACAAACATACACAAGCAGACACACATGACACAGACACAAGCATATACAAGCAAACACACAGACACAAACATACACAAACAAACACACAAACATACACACATGACACAGACACAAACATACACAAGCAAACACACATGACACAGACACAAACATACACAAACAAACACACATGACACAAACATACACACATGACACAGACACAAACATACACAAGCAAACACACATGACACAGACACAAACATACACAAACAAACACACATGACACAGACACACACACATGACACAGACACAAACATACACACATGACACAGACACAAACATACACACATGACACAGACACAAACATACACAAGTAGACACACATGACATACACACAGACACAAACATACACAAGCAGACACACAAACATACACAAGCAGACACACAAGACACACAGACACACATACTCACCGGTGTCGTAGGTGACTCCCTTGCCTACTAGCATAAACGTGCGAGTAATGGGACCTTCACCCTCGTAGGTCAAATGTACCAGACGACCTCTGTGACGAGGTACCTCTGTACACAATCGGTACACACACACGTACATACAATCATACATACACACACGTACACACAAGCATACATAGACAGGCATGCAAAGCTTTCACTTTCAGAGCTGGTATATTTGTACATAACGATATATACCTTTATTGATCGGACATTTATGGTTTTATATATTTTACTATATTATTCCTTCTTATTATACGATTTCTACTTCACTATTTTCTTGGTGTGTTACATGTTGTCTGTGTATTGTAGACATTTCATTTAGCGTTGTGATGCCATGTTTTCATTTGATTCTTGTTTCTTCCTTGATTAGCTCTCATCCTACTGACTAAACCAGAATTTCTCAATAATCTCTCTCTTTACATCTTTCTGGGCACATTCAGTACATGGGGTGACCGCAGCAGGGTGGTAATAGTGTTTGTACTCTTCCCCCATGCTACTGGGTTTGTCTGTAATTAATACTATTGATAATATTATTAATGATAATAAAGGCCCACCCTTGGCGGCCCTGTTGACGGCGGCAAACAGCGGATACTGTCGCTCAAACGACACTTGCGTCTCTTTCTCGCCAGCTTCGTCGCCGTCGACGTTGTCCTCGTCGTCACGCTCGACACGCACCTCCACACACGTGTTGGCCAGCACGTGGCGCACGTACGCGGCAACACGTGGCGCCGCCATGCGCTCCGGGTCGCTGCCGCCAATGTCACGCGCCACGAACCTGCACACGCACAAACAAACACACATAAACACACATACATGTATGAAATTACAGGCACACTCACATACACTAGCACACCCATTAATACACATACACAACTACACATACACACACACAAAACACATCCACACAAACACACACACACTGACATACAAACACAGATACACAAACACACGTACTAACACACAAACACACACACACACGCACAGATACACACACTAAGAAACACACTAACAAACACACAAACACACACACACTGACACACAAACACACACACTGACATACAAACACGTACTGACACACTAACAAACACACACACTGACAAACACACACACGCTGACACACACAAAGTCACAGGAGTACCTGCCAGCTTCGAGAGCCAGGGCTCGCTGCACCACACTGTTGATGTCCTCGTGCTGGCGAGAACCGCACACGTACAAACACTTAGCCTTGGCTGACAAGGCCGCGTCACCGACACGACGGGCGTGTTCCCGCACCTCCAGCGGCTGTTATCACATGACATACATGTTGTGATATGACAACAAAATGCCACCACACACACATACACATGCATATATTGCAAATATATTGATGAATTAACACACACGCCCTAAGAGAAACACTGAACAATAACTATCTACATTTCGCAATTGTCACATATCCAACTGTGATATATATGTGTTCACGTTGGCACATCGCCACACACACACACATATACACACTCACTAAGAGGAGCCAAACAAATTCAAGAACCGATTATGAATGTTTATCAAGTGTTTGATACGCAGACATTTTCAACATGTTTCCGTCTGTACATGTGTATGTGTGTGTGTGTATGTGTGTGTATGTACTGACCACATAGAGCGCATGCAGAGCTCCAAGCAGAGCAATGAGAGTAGATTGTGGGTAGAGTTTGTGAGACACGGTGAACAACACGGGACACCGATAACCCGCCGCCAGCGCTCTACAACACACACACACACACATTTCAGATATGCACTTGAATAACGCGTCTTGTGACAGGACGTTGAAAAAATATCGGAATGAAAAGGGATGTATGTATGTGTATGTGTATATGGCGGACACCTCTTGATGCCTCGTTCAGCCGCCTCGCCATAGCGTCGTGCATCATCGTAGTCACGCTCCAGTGGTCCTGTGGGGGCCAGCACCAGTCTTCCTCCCGGCACCGCCGCCACATCACCGATCACAGCGCCATCTAGCTCGGCGGCCGCGTCCAACTGCAGCTGGCGCGAGACAGGGGCCAGCAGACAGTCGGGCAGGTCGGCGCCCGAGCGCAGTGACGAAGATGGCGCGACCAGTATGAGACAATCAGCAGCAGCAGCCGCCGTCTTGGATATATCGGACAATGGACCCGATACAGCGTGTACCGGGCATGGCACACTGACACACACACACACACACACAGAACCTTGATAGAATAATTGTTACAAGTCCCGGCCATGCCGCGTTTCAGGTTCGAAACACTGGGTGTTTAGTAGTAATTCCCAATAAGCCCAGCCAAAACTTGAACGTTTCTCCGGTATGACTGTTAGGGCTATTCTTGTGAGATCATCGATCATTGATTGTGTATGATATATGAGTAGATTTGTACGACTCTGTTGAATGCCCGCGTATTCACTCTCTAATAAAATGTATTGGCCTTACAAACTGTTTGTGAATTGAAAACGTATTAATGAATATAGTTTCAGCAGACTGATTTTTCACCGAGAAGTAGCTCTGGTCATTAAAGTCTTATTGAAAACATGGAGTAGAATTTTGGATTAAAATATGAGCTTAATATACGGGACAATGCAACCTTCTAGAAGGCGAAATATACCCATCCCCTACGGCTTAGCAACCACTCGTATTACGGACAAGGATTTATTGGTGTTATATCGGCGGGCACAAAGTGCAATTCATCAAATAATTCACAGTGCATCGCATTGAATGTCCGGTAATGACAAATTCCGCAGCAGAGAACAATGACTCATTTGCTACGACACCAGTGATGTGAGCGTCTCGATAAGACCTTTCATCGCTTAAATATAACCCCTGGACAATGCACAGTTTGACAACGTGTCAATGAGTTATCGCCAATTTAAGTCTGCAAGACTACATACTACAGGGAGTGAATCATTGCTCAAACTAGCCAAAAATAAAATGCAAATCTCTAACACGTGCAGAATGAGTCTGATTTCAACACTCGTATGAACACAAAAATAACACTGAGCACTGTTCCTATGTCTCAACTCCCCAATTAACACATCTAACCACACACAATGTGAAAACAGCCGCATCAACATTGCGAATTAATCAGTAACACCTAGTTGTCTATATAACTAACCACACTGCATAAACGTCATCTGATCAACACACACGACATTCCTGCCATATTTATCAATCGACGTCCAGTTTCACTTGAGGGCAAATTGTCGCGCCTACGCAGCCAAGCGATGTCATCAACAATATTACCGTCAATCTCAACACACACACACACACATCCCTGCCAATCTACTGACGTCGCGTAAAACCTATCCATGATCAATTCCACTAGACTGAGCCTACCATTCGCCGCGAACAACCAAACCCAAAAATCACAATTAAACACAAACACCGAAACACTCCATAATGACAACACGAGACCAAAAACCATGATCAGGAAGAAGAACTGGGACCATGCGAGGGTTCTCAGAAATATATCCAAGCACAAACAAACACAGATACACAGTGTATATGTAGCAGCAATGAAGCATGCAAATATCAACACGTGAGGAATTTCAGCTGGAAGAAACACGCATTTACTTGAAAGCAGACAGAACTGGCACACCAGACCAACAGTCTGCACCCTCCTAACCGCAAAATTGGGATCAAATTGCACACACACACATTTATATATTCAAGTGCTAACAAGCTCCCCAAATTATCCACCTGATGAGTGGAAAAAGAGATTGTTTCATCTAACACGAGTTTGTATCTCGTAATTGCATATCACCTTTCAAACACGTCATTTAATTTCCGACAAATGATATTCCGCGTGATAAAACAGATTAGCATATAAATTGTGTACATATATAACCCACCACGAAACATGATGCAAACATGATGCATTGAATCTGCTAGCAGCGTGCACAAATAAATGTTGAAACTCTTAGCATATTCTACATAATAAATTATATACTTTAACATAAGAACAAGCTTCAATGCTGTAACAACATATGCTTTCAACCTGGTAGCAAAATCATCGAGGAAAACAAATGATAAAACCAACTCCCTGTAACAAGTTCTCAAAGTCCCCGTCAAAAATGTCACTCCACTACGCTGTACAGCTAGAAAAATCCCCCTTAACAATCACATGAACTAGAGTTATGCTTCATATCCTCAAGTTACCAAGGAATAAATCAATTCAATCATACACACACAAGCCGGAACAGTCATCGTTTACGTTTGCACGCGAGGAATGACAAGCATTATTCCAGCGGCTCAAGCCAGACAGCATGTTGGAAGATGGAAGTGTTGTAAGTGTTGTGTGTCATGTGTGGTGAATACTTCCGCTCGAGTTCAACGACCTATGTTGATGGAGCGCGCACGAAAGTGACTAGACGAGTGTTTACAATGAGAACACGCGTCACTTGATAACAACACAAACACTCAACCTCTGGAATTGAAATTATCCACTGTTGGGGAATGTAGTTTACAAGTGGCAAAACTTAAGTTTGGACAATGTGTGTTTTATCCATATTAATTCGTCTATTGTCGTCCGCACTGTTTCTTGTTAATTCTTTGTTTATTCTTATACCTTCTCCCGTCTCGACTATTGCCATTCTCTGTTTTTCACCTAACTCAAAAATATCTTCGCTCCCTTCAGTCAATCATTAACCTTTCCTGTCGGTTCGTTTTGCGTATTACGCCTAGGACACCAACATCTGCATATATTCGGCAACTAGGCTGGCTGCCAGTCCCTTCGAGGATCCATCATAAGCTTTGCTGTCTTGTATATAAACTTCTCCGCTCGTATTCCCCTCCTTCCTACTTACCCTCCTACAGTGCAGCGAGCGACCTTCCAGTCGTCGTCCTGTACCTCTTGTTTCTCCTCCTGCTCTTCATGAGTCAAACTGGTCGGCCAAGTCTTCTTACTTTTCTGCTCCCCGTCTTTATAATTCTCTTACTCGCCATGTTGTGAAGCAAAAATCATACTCCTCATTCTCTTCTGCTCTGCACAAATTTTGTTATCCTTGCCCATGACTCTAATTCCTCCATTACGACTGCACTAACTCTCGTACTCTCTACATTCTTTTTTCTTGGCACCAGGCAGTAATGTGTTATTTTTGCTGTTTGTATACTCGCTATTTTTAAATATCATTTGTGTTATTTTTACTGGCTCATATATTTTCCCTCTATGAGCTATTACTGATTTATTTTGTTGACACCAGTTTTACTGTTTTTATCCGCCTCTGTTTTACTTGGCGCTATATCAAATACATGTTTGTTTGTTTCTAGACACTGCCTGATATTCAACTTGATGTGACAACTGACTGTATTGAGTTTCTCAGCGTTGTCATGGACAATGAAGAGTTCGCTTATTGAGAAGTGAGGAATCAGGGAGAAAAATGATTATGGACCACTGAGCTAGTGACTAGCTTAACCCCCCCACAATTCCAAGTTTAACATTTATGGACTCGCCCTCACTTAGTTGGAAGGTGTGGTGTTTGCAAGTGTATGGGAGTGTCCAATACAAGCGAGGGTGGACGCGTCACACACACAGCAATAATGTCTTATAATAATGTGTGATTGTGTCCACTCACCAGCCACACTCGGGAATATGATCGGGCAAGTTCTCCATCACTGGCATTTTTCACCAACACTGTCCGCCAAACAGCCACAACACACAAACAAACACACAAGACTGGATTAATTTTTTCACACATAGAATGAGTATGCAAAAGCTTGATAGGGAGAATTGGATAGTTTGGAATAATTCAGGCAAAAGTAATCGTGAAACAAGCGTGTTGATGTCTGGAATCAGTTAGGGGAGGATATTGTAAGAGCTAACAGTGTAGAAGTTTAAAGAGAGATTGGATAATATGAAATACTAGGAATTCAAGGGACGATAAGTTAGGTTTGATTGAAGACAGGACAGCACGAGCACATCTGCGGTAAACAAATAGCTGAGCAAACAGGCACATTCGAAGTAAATCTAGAACAAAAACGTACTTGTTATAGAAAACACATCACAGCGTATTGTAGAAACAAAATTACACAACTCACAACAAACATCACGCCATGAAATGACAAAATTAGAAAAAACAATCAGTTTGTCATTGTACACAATAATCGCCGCTTTCTGAACATTGAGCGATTGAAATTAACTATTGTTAAGCTGAAATATTTGTACTGTGTGCAGCTACGCCTGAGTGATTGTTATTGTATGATGTACCAGGCCCACTGTGTAACATCAAAACGTACCGCTCCATAATCAACACGCGATAGAACGATGTTGCATGGCACGTGGGTGTGCATTGTCGCATTGCAATACAGCAACAGACATCCTTGTCTCTGCATGTATTTTTCCTCAACTCCAATACGCTGTTCAATCCTTGTTTCTTAGTTTTTGCTAATCTGGATATGATTTTAATAGTTTGTGGTGTTGATTGGACGCTGTGACACTGTGAATACCTGCATCCTAGCTAGTTCTCACACAATGGCTGTCTAATTATCCAACACCGAGCTTCTAGTCTCAGTTTAGCTCATTAGTTCCCAACCCGGGGGGGGGGGGGGTAATTGAGCAATTTGTCGGAATAATGAAGGGGTGACAGTGAAATGTTAAGAATTCTGAAAATCAAGAAAGCATTGCGGTATCTGGTGTCAGGATTAATAAGGTCACTGGAAATGCAAAATATACTAATACAATCAATAAAAGATTATATATAGTATTTTAGTTTAACCATATATCAATGTTGCCAAGAATTTGTGAAATATTTTTAAAATACTTTTTGTGGCATGCTTAATTGGGTAACAAGCTGAAAAAGGTTGAGAACCACTGGTGTGAGTCGATTTTTCCGCGTTGGTTATTTGTTCAAATTAAGAGCCACGTCAGGCCGAGCTGAGCTGAGTGGTATAGTGTTGCACGTGCAAATTAGCCAGCGACAAATCAGTCTGTAGAAAATCCACGTGGTTGAATGTCGTATCAGTCAGTTGAGTGTTCAAAATTCAGTGGAGTAGAGTGAGGGTTACGTTTCAAGGACACAACAACTGCTAAAAACGTTGACTTATCGTTATATCTGAGTTGCTTTTCCCAATTTACTATTTCATATTTGTTGTATTAATCTCAAATAACTGAATGAAGGCAAGATCGATTGAAAATGATTTTCTCCGATTATGTGACTGGAAGCATGCACTATTATAAGAGGTTCATCTTTTCAGCTTTATCGACATATGGACTTGCTATTTCCCTATTACAATCGTGTTGAAACACACAGTTTCTTGCGGCTAAGTGATCCACAAGCATAAATGGCGGCAAAACACCCCGGGTGGTGAATAGCCTAGTTACGCTACTTTAGCGATTATTTCACGTGAATATTTCCACAATCAATACCTGTAATGCAAATCTCGGGAAAAATTCATAGCAAAAAAAATGCGACCACCAGCCAAACAATGCACATATCCAGCATGAAAAATGTCTTTCAAACACGCAGCCAACGTAGGTTAGTTGTCAGTCGGTGTTTCGTTCTGATTAATTCAAATAAGTTACTAGCAAAACAAATACCACAAAGCTTCACGTAAATCAATATGTAAATGCGCAAATGTTCAATAGCCAGCCAATCGTAAACTGAATCATAAACACCTTCAAAGTTTTAGTAAATCATATACGTACTCCTACGCAACCACCAGAATGAAAATGAGAAAATCAACTCACATTTCAGTTCACGAATACAAGAAAGAACTCAACTAACGCCAACAAACTGACCACATGTAGCCCATGTGTGGCAATTTATTAGCGCAAGAACATCCGCAACACTAGCGACATCTACACGCAATGATTTCAAATGACTTTCAACCGCGTCATCTTGAGTGACTCATATTCATAACGTCAAATAACTTAGGATTACCTGTAACTAGCTACATTCATAATACATGTGCAGTATTTATTTCCAAAATAAAAGTGGTTCTATATAGAGGATCCGAACAGAAAAAATTATATATGTCGTAAAAATAATTATATCACGATAAAAATGCATGGCAAGGATAAAGTAGAAAGACAGGTTGAAGTTAAAAAAGAGACCCATTTAATATCAAAATGCATCGAAGTAGAATGTTAATTTAAATTATTAAAAAAAAATGACCCAATTTAAATCAAATTGCTCAAGTGGACCATTTTGAAGAGATCAGATCACTGTGTGTTTTAAAACATTTGGACTAGTCATTTATGTCCCGTGTAGAGTTTGAAGTTTCCTATTGACCCTCTGGTTTGTTGGATTTTTGTCCCATCAGTAGTGTGGTGTGTCACCTGCAGCAGCATCTCGCGTGACATTGTGGAACCTGCCAGAAGCCAGAAGCGGTCAGTGAACGTTCGGACCGAAAAACTCGCTTTGTGACCGTGTATTGTGACGTGACGACCCAAACGCCATAACAGTATCAATGGAAGTCATTTTACCCTCAACTCAAATTCTGCCTATTCATTTACAAAACGCATACATCAATGTAAAATATATTCATTGCGTAAAGTATCATTTTTCACATATCTATAGTTTTTTAAATTTTTCGCGTATTGTTATTCTTTGCTATGCTAATTTTGATGACAATATACCTAATAAGATTAACTCGGCATGATTATCTGGGGTATAACTGCATATTCATATCCCCGGCCAATTTTTCGGGGGTATATATACCCCCAAGAATCTACGTCCTTGATGACAATGTACATTAGAAAGTGAGTCATTATTTGTTATTTACATATTATAACGATACGTCAGCGTTTCGGCAGCTTTTGTGCCGCCTGGGACGAGCCGCCTACACTATACCACTGCGATATCGCTTATACTAAATATATTCGGCAATTTTCTGAGTATGTGTGTGTGTTGTACTTCCATTGTAATCCATTTGATCCCAGGGTCCACACAACTAAAGCGACTCGTTCTTTTTCTATGCTCCGCGTATATATAATTCCCTACCGCCTCATACATTGGCGAGGAAATCTTACATGTCCTTTTCTACCTCACTGCACAAACATCTGCTATCCTTGCCGTCCCCTTGTTGTGTGATCGTATTCAGTTAGAGAGAGTGTGTGTGTGAGAGATTAGGTCTGAGTGCGTGAACGTGTTAGTGTAACTGTGTGTGACCGTGTGTTGTGTATTGTGTGAGTGTGTATAGTTGTGTCAGTATGTGTATGTGTTTGTCGAGTGTTCATGCCCCGCGGCGGCCAGCGAGTGACCGGCTCGCAGCTGGTTGGTTGTTGCGGTGGGTGAGGACTGTGTGTATGTGTGTGCGCTCCCGTGTTTGACGGTGTGAGCGTGGAGTCGTGTTGGTGGTCTGGTCGTGTTGTGACGTCCTGTAGACGCGCGTGGGGCAGTGATGCCCACGCGCGTCTGACTGGAATATATTTTAGTGTTTTTGGTTTCTTATACGCCTCTTACTGCACTTTTTCGACGCCAATAGCCCTCATATTATTTGCTCTTTCTTACCCCCACTTAAACTTGTTCCATAATTGTGTTCATTGACTCTATAATTACCACTTGAGATGCGCCCATCCAAAATTGTGTTCTGGATCTGTCAGTGTTGTTCGCGTCTGTTTTGTATCATTACTGCCCGTATATTAGAGCGTGCACGTGTATGTGTATATAACCATGCACATATATAATGCTTGTCCATTTACTCCACGAAATCTTTCTTTTGCATATTATCTTGTATGTTGACATTCTTCGACGGCTCATTTTGACTCTCCTCTGCCGAGCCGCTTAATTTTATTTTTCTCTTTTCTCGTCCATTGGTATGTAATAGTTGGTGCCTCTGATTACTTTGTGCGCTATATCAAATACATTTTGTTGTTGCTGTTTTAGAAAACTAAACTGAAGTTTACCACCTTATTTCCAGTTGTGCTAAAAAGTGGTGTATACGACCAAAACAGACGAGAAACAATAATAAAAATATAATATATGCCCAACATCGTATACAATATAGAAAACAACTATTATTGAAGCAGAAACATCCGGGCCACGCAGCGAGTGTATGTTCGGTGCTGAAGAGCTATGGACCAATGAAATAACGAGTTACATTACAGCAACAATATTAACAAATCACACACATATTGCACGATAAGACAACAAACATTCGCGAAAATCACGCCAACAAAATACCGCAAACATTAAAACAAAATTGTCACACAAACTGGGAACGTTGAATAAAGTATGGACAAAAACCCGCTCGAAGCCAAGGTAAGGCCAAACGTATATGATAAAACATCACCTGCGCTGTTTAGTCAATCTGAAGAGCGACAAGATCGCCGCCCTGTCCGAAGCTGACATCACCACACTCCAAACTATTGGCGCCGTTCTTGCAAGTCGTTGACAACTGTCATCAATAGTGCTGCAGGTTTCCGGTGGATGAACTGATACACGACGCAGGTACTCAACTACATAGTCATACTGACCTGTATTGTCACAACCTGCCAATCGTCCACCAATTGGAGAATCACCACCGCCTGAGGTGTCTCTCAGATCTGCCGACGGGTAAAGCGAGTCAACAAGAAACATTTGCACGACATCAGGATCTTCTGGAGATTCCACGAGGTTCACTTCAGCAAGACTGTGTGTATGCAACAGCGCTGGCATTTTGTCTTCTGTCGACACCACGCAGAGTCGACGAGATGTCAGCATCACCCATGCCTCACGCAACAACATCGCTCCGTCCGTCACAGTTGACATGGCGGCCGGGCGCACGCTCACACACTCTTCCGTTGAACAAAAGCGCACCGAGAACCACACACTAGCAGGAGAGAACTGGTAATACGGCATGCGTGCTGGAAAACCGCTGCGAGGTTTTGGTGTGCTCCGCCAGCCAGTGGAGTGGAGTAGACCGCGGCCTGTGTGAGCCACAAGATCAGCTGCTGCAGATAGCGGCTTTACAACGGCTCCCAACACTCCTCGACCAAACCCCTGCACTACAGCGCCGGCAGTGCCTGCGTCCACGGCGCCCTGCAGAGGCTGCTGTGCCAGTCCAGCGACGGCACTGAGCAGATTGATGCCCAGCTCAGTGAGGCCGTGAGAGACGGCCGTCGCCAAGCCACTGGAGCCGATGGTATGGCGTCGCTGTTCGGAACGTCGCCAGTGATCACTGTCACATGATACCGCGTCCAAATTACGCGCCACTGCCTCTGCTAGCGCCGCCAACGAACAGACGGTGCCGGCCGTCACGTGGCCCGCCAGAGAGACGGCACCTGACACACATCCGGCCGCCAGTCCGGTCGCACCGGATGACATAAATCCGGCACACGGCAAACGGAACAGGTCGGATACGCCGGCCGATACAGAGCGTGTCAATCCACCGGCATCTGCCAAAACGTCCAGTGAGCCAACAACCGCCCCAGCGCGGTATAACGCTGACCACACATAAAACTTGATCAGTGCGGCGACCACGCGTTGTCGACTGGCACGCACAGCTCGTCTGCGCAGCGCTGGGAACGCCAGAGGAGCGCCTGATACGCGCAACTGCAGCTTCAACTGGGTCTGCACGTGAACTGTCAATTGTAGAGCTTCAATGTGAAGATCATCCAGTATTATCCGTCGTCCTAATGCCGACACGGACTCCACAGAGCCGGTAGTGATCCGGTAAGTGTTAGAAATATCACCTCGTCGTTCACTGTCTAGCAAATGCAGTTTCTTGACATCGGGAATGACGGCAGAGCGTGTGAGTGCTTCGCTCAATGATTCTAGGTATCTAAGAATTGCCGCCGCATCGGTATCGTCGTAGAAAACTGTCAAAGGCCGCATACAGAGCCGCAACTGTCTGATTCGCCAGCCAACAGCTCCGTCATTCACCATCAATATTGTAGAAGGATTCACCGACAGCCATAAAGACACAACCGCACTACGACGTACGGCATTCACCAAAGCACCCAGCTCCACAGCACTCTGACACTCTAGTGGAGAACGTGATAGAAGACTTGACGACGAGGATTCGTTTGATGCCAACAAAACATCGAATCGACGATTGCATGAGCCTGTGTCAGACAACAACTGGTTGTCGAGTTGTACCAATAACGCACATAAACACACATCATAAGCGTGAGTATTGATGGATGATGTCGACGGGTGGACGGTGAAGACAATCTGGTCGACGGAGAGACGCAGAACTTCCTGCAAATGATCAGGCGAACCCAACAAATCGTCACACATCACGATACTCACACTGCCACATGCTAATGTTACTCGCACCTCACGCGTAGCCGACTCTACCTCGTTAAGCCGACAAGGTTCCAACTCTGAATCGGTACTCATATGTGCGCCGGTTTTCAGTGGTTCAGTGTCGGTGATGTCATCATCGCCATCACACGTCATCGATGGTTGTGGCATACTGTGGGTGGTGGCCGTGTCACAAGCGACAGCTTCCTCCAGTCGATGTCTGATGTGGGTCGCACTCACCAGTACACCTATCACCGGCTCAACTCTCACCACAAAGGTAGCGCCATTTACAGTCACTGTGGCCGTCAGATGCACACCACCAACACGAATGTACTGCGCGTGCCTGAAGTCGAGATCGACACCAGAGGCCAAAGATGAGTCATCGTCATCGCTAAACTGACGCAAATTGAGATAAGGCATCATGTTCTCACCGTCGGTCATAGCAGCAGAAGCTGGCTCTGAGAAGAAGCGCTCGCTTTTTGCACGCACCAAGTGTGGATGCCCACTGTTAACGAAGCGGTAGCGATGAGTTTCGCTGGTACCAGCATAATCCACTTTGAGATCGATGTCACTTTCGTTTTTCAGCAGAAGATAAGGCGAACTATCCGTCTCCACAATAACGCAACACTGTTCGTTGTTGGTAGAAAACGACACAATCAAACAGGGGCAACAATGAGGCCCGGCAATCGATACAGAGTCAGGTTCGGATTCTAGTTCTAGTGCTCGTTCGCTACAGCCAGAAAAATCCAGCAGTAATTTGTGCTCTCTGTTATTTGTAGTCGGCTCAGGGGTGATTCCGTCAGCCAAGTGCCACCAGAGCGCCTGCTGGGCCTCCACTGTGATGTCACGAGAATGTTCGACGCATATTGGCAACTCAGTGGCAGCAGCAACTGGCAGTGGACGCGTATGGTCACTCCATGAGCATGCCACGCTGGCCATTGGCAAGGGGTGTCCGGTGCGGTTAACAACCAATACCGCCGGCTGGATGATTAACCACTGGACACCGTCGTGGCACAGCGAGCGCAGGCAAAACACACCCACCGTACGGTCGGCAAACACAAAAAAGCGCGCCGAACCGTTTGCCGGTACGACGCCTTGAAATGCGGGCAAAGTACGCTCGCTCAGCCAACCATGCCGACCGAGACTTAGCCCACTCGACTGGTACTCACTGTCACCTAGTAGTGCGCCCACAAAGAAAGTTCCATCCTCGTACGGTGAAGCCACGATAGAAAAAGGTGGCAAGAAATTTTGGTGAGCGTTCAGAGAACCCGTTCGAAACACAAGTAGCTGAGATGTCAAGTTGACAACCAGAGTCGTCGGATATATCTTCAAAAGCAAGGTGTTGAGCCAAGGCCAGCGGCGTTCGAAGGCCACATGCAGCTTAATATCCGATTGTTCAGCAGGCTTGAGTAATTTTTCAAATACGGTCAACTCAGAAGGTAGCCACGATTTGCGGGCAAAAACAGATACCGAGAGCGAATCAAGGTCGCACACTGTCGCAGCCTTATCACACTGTTCCAGCATCGATGACGACAACGGTAACGGAGGACATGACGTGCCGCACTGCGGGTCCACTTCGAGAGTGAGGTAGTGTGTGATGGCAGGGTCGAAGATTAAAGTTGACACAGCACCTGATCCGGACAACACACAATGACCATCACCCGGTGTATTAAACACCCTCAGTGGAGTAGCAAGTAACGATACCGCCGAAAACACAGGGCTCACGACGACAGTTTGTCTACGCGCACGACCGTCAATTAGCACCTTATCAGACACCACCTGGCACCACACATGAACTCCGCTCGACAACTGTATCAAACAAGCACTATCGTTTTCAAGATCAACATCGATAAACATTGGACGAGAACCGGTGCCTGATTCGTTACTAACATTGTCAAGCGCCACCGATATTTGAGCCTGGTTGCATAGCACTGACGGGGACCGCGAATTGGGTCCTACGTCGAACAACTGCGAGAAAGGACTCGCATCAATGTGCGCTCGTAACGCCAAATCAGTCAAATTCAGCACGTGCAAGCGACCTTCAAGACGAACAAGTTGATGCACTCCCCCACTGGTTGATTCGACAAAAACAAGGAGAGGAAAGTGCGTATCAGCACAAAGCACCTTGCTGACGTAAGAACCTTCCGTATCGATGGAGAAAGACGCATACGCTCGCTCATTCTGCTCTCGGTGGACGTCACATGATGATGCCACCTCTACTCGTAGCAGACGCCCATAATCAACTTTCCACCACGTATAGAGGCACAAAGTGTGAGAGTGTAAAATAATGTTTTGAGGGGTAGCATGCTGACCAATCGTGAAAGGACACCCCGTGTTATTGACGACACAGTAACGGACAACGGGAGGTAGTGGCGAGTGATCGTTGTCGCGGCCCGACAAACAACACTGGCAGTTTTCCAATGCTGCGTTGAGCTGTAACAGCGCTGTTTGACTTAACTTAACCTCAATGTGGCTGGTAACCATAGTTATGTCGACCTGGGGCAACTTCTGTCGCGAACCACTATTGTCCAATCGACTGTCATCAAAAAAGACGTCTAGCCGAAAGCGCGATTTCTCTACAACAGGCACATCCATGTGAAACGCAGGATTCAGAGTGTTCAACGATATGGCTGCTTCCAACAGACATCTGTTAGAAGCTGGCCATGCGTAATAAAACATGCTGGCACCGTCCACAACAGCCTTCACAGAAACAACATCGGCAAGTGTTGCGTTGCTGTCCGAGCTGTGTACGTCCCCTTGAGATAAAGTGGCAATGGGAAGGCGCGAACCATTGACATGACAACGTATCTCACAACAGCCTAATTCTAGCGCCACTGTCAATTGTGGCAGAGCCGCCGGGTGTACGCGTGAGTTAATGACAACACACGCTGCCAACGCACTAACACGCAAACATACTGAGTCGACACCGGTGGTGCCCTTGTCCGAATCTGGTAAATTAACCCGAATACGCCACATGTCCGACAGTGGTGTTCTATGGAGCTCGGTTGGCAGAGGCAACTGCACATGATTGTCTTGTTCCTCCGACAAGAAAAAATTACATATGGTTGAGAAGCGATTCAGCAAATGGTCAAAGTATTGAAGATCGCATCTGAGCAATTTTCTGGCATACTCGCTAGCATCGATATTTTGCTGATTCAATTCAGAACCCTCAATAAAAGGTACTGGTAATACCTTAACATCGTTTAAAATCCGAGTCTCGGGATACCGCCAAGTCATACTCCCAGAGTGCTGATCGAACATAATATGATTAACCGGACACTGACTGCTTTGGTGTGCTTCAATGTACACCATGGACCCGTTTCTCAAATCATCGAAGTAGCTGATATCGTGAGACGCGTATTCAGGATGCTGATCAGCCGTGACATCGGCGGGATTCTCACACTTGCCATTTGACTCCTTGAGATAATGTAATAATCCTTCTAAAACTGTAAACTGCCCGACTCCAATGTCGACTGGAAGATAATCTGATTTAAAATATAGGGAAATATACGGAGACACACTCCACTGCTCCCAAATCATAGTGCTTTTCACGCAGAGACTAGTGGGACCAACGAGAGGAACTTCGGTACACTTGTCCGCTGATACCGAACATAAAAACATATTCTCAACATCCAGCTTTATTGATAAGTTACTGACATTACCAGTTTTCGATACAGAGGCAAATGTAGATGCATTCACCGATCCCACGCAAAAATTCAAGTAATACGAACACAGTGCACCTTCAATAAACAACTGACAACATTTAATCTTGAATGAACGATTCACGCGACAAAAGTCGCAAATATTAGAGAGAATGCTACTTTTGGTGTTGCCTACTAATGAACTATCGGTGACAAAGCCAGAAGCAGATTCGGTACTGAGCAGCAAAAATGACTCTTTCATCTGGAGCTGAATTTGCTCAACCGTTTTGCAAATTTGATCAATACACCCATCAGGACATGAAAGTTTAATAGGTCGACCCAAGTTGACGTCAACGCAGCGATTTTCACTAGACATGTTGTCTACAGACATCATGAAAAATGACAAAGGTATTCCAGTTTTAGGATGGATGTTTCCTGGTTCTGTTTGAAGCAGTCTAACACGATAACAAGTCAAATCTGGAACAAGATAGCAGCAATCATCTGCCGAATGCTCTGACATACAATGAATTAGCAACGAACAATCGAAAATAGACATTTGAAACTTTTGTGCTTTTGAAGTTATGTGCCAATATAAATGGGGTTGCGAAAAATACAGATGCATTAAAGGAGTTATTCTCCGAACAGGTGACCTTGCCTCGGCATCATTCCCTTGTTCACTCCCATCAACCAAATATGTTGAGCCATCATGAAGACTGTTGTAAACAGAGAATGAAACGTTTCCAAATGTGATAAGCACTTCAGAAGGAACAACTGTGCATTCCTTTTCCTCGTCGTCATGAGAAGTGTCGCTTGATACGGGAAATGGACAAATATTGCTCTCGAAACCACTATCAAGCGACACTAAGCCTATTTTAGACGAAGAAATAACGCTTGCCTTGGCAGATTGCACAGTATTTCTGTCGCAACCAACAATTGATTCGTTCACCATTACCTCACCACACTTCAATACAGCAGCGGACGAAGTCGCAGAAAACATGGTTTCGACTGCTGTCATTGTACTTTTGTATAAATGATAAATGAGTCCAATTTGAAAGATATCCAAAGCCAAATCCAGGTCGGAAGTGACACTTATTTCCGCCCCTGAACCAGCTACTAGACCAGCAGAGCAATTGTTCATGCAAGTTGTGATGGCTGGCGCGAGGGTGACACGACAACAACATTTATCAAGCAGAGGTACAAGCGCTCTCATTGTTGCAACACGGTCCGGATCGAAATGGTTCCACTCAACAGCCGGATTATCCCCCATAGTTGTGTAACCACTCAACACGCTGGGTCGAGAATCGGCTGAAATTGCCACCAGCTCACACCATTTACCCGATGCTATAAACGCGTCAGAAATATTCACCTGATATTGTCGGTCCTCGACTTTGGCACCAGGAATTTGGATAGACCCGTCACGCTGTGCTTGTGTGAACAGATCAGGCATCAGCACAGGACGAGTCAGTGGAAATTCAGTCGAAAGACCTACTGTGATACCAGTGACTTGAAAAACAAGCATGTTATCGTTAGCTAGGTATTTATGGTCTAAAACGGGCAAGAATAAACGTAACACGCCTATATCAGCATACACAAGAGGCAGCGTTGCGCAGCTTATAGGAGCAAGAGTGCTCTTTTTACTACACACAGACTTACGAGTAAAAAGCTCCACAGTGCTCACTAAGGGACGACACGAAGTGAGAAAATCGGAAGACACAACCAAGTCAGTCGGTTTAAGTTGAATTTCCAACTCAGAAATCATCTCGACCTCTTTGCTACCACATTCCGCAAGACTATGCTGATTCCAGCGGCGCAAAACATCTTCCCGCGATGCTCGAGTGAAATTCAAAGAAAGCCAGCAATTCGAATCAGGTTGAACTGGCGGCGCTATGTTAGCACTCACGTCAATGAGAGCTGCCGTTGCAGAATCGTCGCCCAATTCAGTCGGCCTCAATGTCTTGATTTTCAAATCCCGTTTTACTCGAAGACAGCTTGTGAACACATTGTTCACTAAGTCGGTTGAATTCATCGAATCGCTTGTCACGCGAACAACATCCACAGATCCAACGTTCAACTTCGTCTTCGTGTACAGCGACTGTACATCTAGCGCCAACGCCGTATCTTCGATTACGGCACGAAACACCGGTACATCTTCAGTTAAAAAAGCAACGCACACACGAGGGAGTGTGAGCTGAAGCCAAAACGATGCCTTTCTTTCGGTGACCACGTAATCGCATTGAGATTTGCCATCATTGGTTTTAACAGACGCTTCTTTAATACTAGAACCAAGAGCTCGAGAACGATATGCACCCACTGGTGTTGGATATTCCGACGTAAAACGATCTGTTGCGGAACCTGTTCTAGAAAAGGGTGCAAGCGTCTCGGTGAAAAGCGAATACGCCTTCATCAATAAGCACGCATGGTCATATCCGAATGAGATATTTACAATGGGAACATTGGCGTGGAGAACTATCGCTGTGCACGCATCGGTGCCATCTACACCTACTGTGCATTCGGCTAATTGAGATTCCAGAAGAGCAACACAGGTTTTATCATGCGCAGCACAGCGTAGAGACGCACCTGACAGTTTGACAGACCATGGCATGTTACACTTGGGCTGTTCAGCAAGCAACTTAGTAGGATGACATAAGAACTCGTTGTGCTGACCTGCTCTCGATTTACATCCTCCAACACTTACAGCCGGCAATATCAGCGTCAATTCTTCAACATCGACCACTTCACAATTCACAGAAACGTCTCTTAATTGGCGAACATATTCCTCTTCTAAGCCCCTTGGACCACAAAGAAAAGCAGAAGCGGGAAGTCTAATACTTACTGCACCTAGTTCAATCAACAGTACCGTATTTTTTAGCCACCTAGAATAAACAACCTTAGAGCTGGGCCGATCTCGAGTCTTGGTGAGTCCTGATGTAGTCGACGTAGAACGCACTGATGTGCAACGATCCAACTCCTGACTGGACCTGGAGCGACAACTCCTCGACAAGTGAGGCTGAGGGAGGTTATCACTGACGGTTTTGTCATCTGCTCTGTGATCGTTCCTACTATTGCCCACAGCTTGCTCCCTTTGAGAATCAGTGCTCTGTCGTTCAACATAGTCAAACACGGGTTCAACCGACATTTTCAACGGCGACTGCCTATCACTTAGGTCAATGGAGTTTATTAGTGACAATAACGTGAACAACAAAGGATCCAAACAGGCCATATGGGGACTGGACTCCAACACTACACACATGGTAGATTTGAGACGGGTGTCGAATTTCATCGGGAAACTCACTAAAAACTGAATCCTGGATGACGAGTGTTGATTGCTATTTTTAGCTTGGCTAAAAATGATATGAGGAGAACAAAGTTCGCTATTTTGAACACACACAAGAATCTCTTGAGTCTTGCATACAATTACACCAAAGTTAACATTGTAATGCGATTGATACGTTATCTCTTCTACGTCAACCAGGATTTTTCGTTTATCACGCAACAATGCTGCGTTGAGGTGGGACCTCAGTGACACTATCCCCATCAAATGAACAAAATTCTCCATGAGCAGATCGAGTCGAAACTTGTTCAACTGAAAAACACTTTCTGTGCAGGACAAATCAGTACGGGGCCATAATTGTGGAAGGCACAGGATGTTGTGACTCAACGTGACACTTTCTATCGAGCCAATGTTGCGCTGAAACCCCGCAGTTACAAGGTGAAACTGCACCGAAGAAACAGTGCAGCAATGACGCACGCGACACTTATTGACAATATCCTCGGACGAGCATCTAGCCTTAGCCACAACACTTACCACTTCAAGAGCTCGCATTGGGCACAGTTTGACATACTGTATACTGTCGCAGCGCACACGCACGCTGACACGAGCTTTACTTTCCACGGCCGAGGCGTGTTTGGACAAACTGCCGCAAACCAGCAGCGTGGGACATCGCCACCCAATCACTACGTGACACGATGAGCTCAGGTGTTCGCGGAAATTCACACCAGTCGCAGGTAGCAGATTCGTCGGCTCAGCAAGCTCGCTGTAAGGCCGGTATTTCTTGCTGGCCGCATGTCCTCCAATGAACTGCAGTCGGTGAACCAGTCCGCAGTCGACCGTCACACTGGCACTGCCAAACAGCAGGCGCATTGATGACATCTCCGGCAAACCCTCAGACAGAACACTAGTTAGCTGAGGCAGATGCTCATCACTAAAGTCATCTGGCAGTTGAAGCGTGTAAACGTAGTCGAAGGTGATGGCGGCGCCCCCGGTCGACAACTGATGGTCGTCCGAGAAACGTTGCTGGTGAGTCTGGTGTGTGATTTCAAAGGCTCGGCGTAAATCGCCAGGCTGCTGTTGCGAAAACAGCGAGTCACTGGCGAAGCTGTCATCGGTCTCGGTGCCCCAACTACAGTAACTACCAGTCGTATCATCGCCGTGACTGGCACATACAACACCTGACACTAAACACGTGCAGTTACCGACCGGGTTGACGGTAACACGACTGGCAGCGGCACGAACCACGGTCGACCGCACGCCGCAACGAGTCAGCTCCGTGAAACAGCCGTCACACACCACCTGCAAGAATGGCTGGCACTTGAGCGAGCGCTGCGACTGGCCCGCGTTACGACTGCTGCACTTGAACGTCACGTCCAGCGACTTCACATGCACTGATAAACGAAACACCCGCTCGTGTCGTGCCAGACGTCCCTCTCTGGATGGATCTTCATCACCGACAGCAAACAGAGCGTCGGTCGACGGCACCAGAGACCACGCCCACTCGGCCCACGAGGCATCTGATTGGTCAGCCTCATCGCCTTGTTGAGTGACATCATCGTCGGCCGCCGTCGGTGAGGGATAATGTTGATTGCCGCCAGACTGTGTCGATTGCAGCGAGCCGGTGGTGAGAGCCAGTGCTAGCTGAGTGAGCCGCCACACCATCGGCAGTTGCCGGTCCGACACCGAGAAATTCAGTCGCTCGCACATCACGGCCATCCACGACACATCAGCCACGCTGGCTGTCACACCGCTGTACTGCAGCAACCACCTGAGTCGCAGCGAGCACCGAAACAACACCGGCTCCTGAAACACCTCTATCTTGCCGGCGCGGTTGCGGTGGTCCAGACACACAGTCAAGTCGGACAATTGGACAAGCCGGCGACGAAACAGCAGCGGTGGTAGCGGATCGTCACAGAAGGCCGGCGCCCAGTCGGCGTCGGCTGCGCAGTAGTTGACGTTGCGCACATTCACACTGAGCACCAGGTCGTCTTCGGCATACTTGAGGATCAAGTTGTTACACACTAGCGTGATGTTGTCGGTGATCTTGCGTACCAGCGACTGCAGGTAACCGGACGGCAGCTCAGCGTCGACGGCCGGAGAGCTGGCTGGCCTAGACGCGCGGCGAGCCGACGCTGATGCGTCGCCGGAAGCATAACTGTCGTTTGATGAGCAATGTGCGTCGCTGAGATCATCTGCGCCGTTTTGCGCGGACGCGACGGCAGTGGCGGCGTACTCGGCCAGACTCAGCACGCACTCCATCGTGTTGATGGTTATGACGATCGGCTCGTAGGTGATCTTGTGCCACGGCACGCTGATACGCAGTTCATGAATGTGGCCGTTTACAAAGCTGAACGGCAAGCCCAACAGCTCCTCCATTGCTTCTGTCCGAAGGTCCAAGTTGGAGAACACAGCTTCGCCGCTCCATAGAGACACTTGAGTGTCCTGTACTTTGAGATTCTTAACATACTTCTCCAACAGACGCAAGATGATGGGAGTGATATACGATTCGGGACGAAACATCTTCCTTTTGTGCCCATGTGCACGAAGCACAAGAATATATAGTGGACACAAAACGTCGGACAGATGCTGCACGAAACTACGCAAACTTTCAGCAAAATGACGAACACGCCCTGAAAATTCATAAGTACCAAATAAAACATTGGTTGTATGAAGGAATATTGGCTTTAAAAATAACAAATTCATAATACCAATTTTATATTACGCTGACGACGGGCTACTCCTCTCACAAACAATACAAGAAGCTACGGAATGCATTAGGTTTATACAAGAAATTGCTGGAGAATATGGACTTACCATCAACAAAGATAAAAGTAACATACTAATTTTTAATGAACAGCAGGAGCCGAAAAATATAGAAGACATCAAAGTCAGAACAAACATAAAATACTTGGGAGTTAAGATAACCAACAAAAGGACATATTTTGCCGAGTTTAAGACCTAGAGACTGCAGAGGGCAAGGAAAATGTCAAACATGACATATAGCATTGTCTCAAGAAGCTGCAACAGACTAATGATTGGCAAGAGCTACTGGAAGGGATTGGGACTAGCCACAGTAATATATGGAGCCAAACTGCTGGAATTTACGGTAAAATATCTAAATACCCTACAAATTATTGAAAATGCAGTTTACCGGACTATACTACAACTACCAACCTACACAGCAAATAGCGCCCTGAGAGGAGAAGTTGGAGCTACATCAAGTATGGCCAGGGACGTGAAGATTAAAATTCTATTCACAAAACGCCTGCTAGAAGAGGACATAAATGAATTTATAAGAAAAGTGTTTCAAGCGGAATATGAGGAAGGCGAAAGTCCATGGATCAAAACGCTAAGGAAATACATGAATACTTTGGAACTCAAAATCACAGACATACAGCATAACAAGAAGGAGACCATTATGAAAAGTCAAAGAATGGGACACAAAGAACTGGCTAGAGGATATGGAAAACAACAACATATTAAACCTGGAGAAACTGGAGACAAATATTTCAAGGGAGGAGTACTAAGTGTCCCGTATGTGATTGTGAAACAGAAACTCTGGAACATTTTCTAACTGAATGTTTACATTATAACAACATCAGAGTAAAATTTACATTCTATAACGAAATCAATGGAAAAAGTACCCGAGAAAACCTGAAAAGTACACTAGGATTTCAGGAGCCAACGCCACAAGAAACAAAAATTAGAAAGGACTTTATGAAAGCACTGTGGAGTGAAAGGAAAAACATCAGTTCAGTTCAGTTCAGTGTATTTGTTATAGCGCCTGTCATACACGGGCGCGCAGCAGCTAAACAGTATGAACAAGCGGACAAAGCTAAAACAGTTACAATAAAAAGAAAACAAGCTATAAATACAATTACGGAAACAATTAAAAGAACACACAAATGAATAAATATTACACGATTCAAATAATGCAATGAACACATTTACACAATGAAAAGAACACATTGAAGGGTGATTGAAGAACACAATAACAGAGTACAATAAATATAATTAGACTAAAACATAGATAATCACAAGCATACATGGAACATCGGCAACAATCAGACTAAATAAGTAAAAAAAGCAAATAAGTGGACTGAAAACAATCAAAGCAGTGAACAGAAAGAAGAGAAAACGAGAAATCAAGACAACGAAACAACAGTGAGAGCCGAAGACAAGGCGCATCCCACGACTACTACTCTACTGGACTGGACTGGAGCAGACAAAAATAAGAATACTCATTATATTTCTGTCTTCCACACAGTAGTATAAATAGGTTGTACCATTATGGAAAGCAAGAGCCGGCAAGGAAAGGAACGGTTAAAAACCTATCAAATTAAGCACAATATCTCAGATGAATTACAACAGACCAGATATGATACAGACCGGGAGTACGGAATTCGCTACAATAATCATCGGCGTAGATTTGTGTTGAGGCTCGGGGGGATGACAGTCATCATGCTGATCAAATGGTCAGTTGGTCAATTGCGTGGTACCCACAACTATTTTCAGCCTATTCAATTACAACACACATATCTCAATGAAAAGTGTATTGCGTAATATAATTCTTCACATATATATAATTTCTAACGTTTTTGGTCTATTGTCATTTGCCTTCTATGCTGATTTTGATGATAATATACCCAATGAAATGAGCTCAGCAGAATTCTCGGGGGGTATAATAGCATATTCATACCCCCCAAGCCAATTTGTGGCGGGTATATATACCCCCATACCCCCCAGGATTTACGCCCATGACAATAATCCCTGATAGTTTGTATCAGACAGACAACGGAGACAAAAGGAGTATTCGAGAAACGATAAGAAAGTGGGACACACAAATGTGGAAGGAAGAAGTCAAGGAAAGATCCAGCTTGAGAATATATAGCGATTGGAGAGACAAACTCGGAGGACAAGAAAAGGTGTATGAAAATAGACCAGCATCTATTCTGCTACTGAAGTACCGCACAAACAACTTGAATCTGAACGACAGAAAGAGATTCAAAGGAGAGAGCATGGAATGTGAATGTTGCGGATACGACGTGGAAAACCTCGAGCATTTCATACTATGGTGCCCAGCATATCAGGAAGAGCGAGTAAAACACCCATTGCTAGTACAACCATACAAAGGAGAAGACCACGAAGTAATCGGAGAAGTATTATTCTGCAAGGACTACATCCAGGACACGAAGGAAACACTAGCGAGATTCTGGTCGATAAGGAAAAGGATGAGATGAGTGGACCGATGCAGTAGGGGTAGGAATATAGCAATATGGTTGAAACCGTTCCAGCTATTATTCTGAGCTGGTACATTTGTAACTTCTATAGAAGTGTTGCATTTTAGTTACTATATTAATGTATGGATGTAAATACAATAATATCCGAAAGTAAACGGTTCGTAGGTTACGTGTATTCATGTAGTGTTAATTTTTTATGCATAACTCATATTTGTACATAATATTAGCGATGCCTGTGCTATTGAAAAAAAAAAGAAAAAAAAAAATTATGTGTAGTATTTTGTGTCATATGTATGCGTTAACTAGTGATTTGTATACATGTGTCATGTGAGTGTGTATTGTAAATTGCTCGAGTAAATCTGGGCATATGTCTAGGTGGGTGTGGATGTTGATACGTGCAAAAAAACAAAAAAACTATGCTATGCTATATAACTTGTTATGTGTTTTATAGGTTGCATGTATATATATATATATATATATATATATATATATATATATATATATATATATATATATATATGTATATATATCTATAAATGTATATATATGTAGTGTGTAATGTGTTGTGTGCCAGTTTAGGGTGATTATGTGCATTTATAAGTGTAATTTAAGGTACATATGTATGTGTATAGACTGGTTATTCGAGTGCCAACATAAGGCACTGTTGTGTGTTTACAGATATAATACAAATAGCATCAGAGAGTGCCGTTGTAAAGGCCAAACTCTCGTCTCTTATCTGATCTGATCTTGTATTATGAAAATATGCAATAAAAGCAAAGCACCTCACATTTACCCACAGATAACCTTAACCTAAAAACTCACAGCATACTCTGCAAACAACCACACAACTGAGCATATAATTATAGAGCGAAGCATAGCGCACTGACATCAAACAACCACTATCGGCACAGTTCTCCTCATGTTTTATCACGCAATGTATGTACTTATATGTCACACATAAACACAACACAGAATATCACCTACATCTTTCTTAAACCTATATTCAAATTAGTATAACTCCTAACAGATAGAAAATTACGATCACATACGTGTCAAATACCCACCGAATCTTATTTATGAACCAAATGAGTATTTTGTACGCACATTTTGTATCATAACATTGCAATAATATTCTTCTAAGTAGCTGAGCTGTCTTGTGATTATGTGGCCGCCGTCTGTTATTTCTATTTATTTAATAGTCAAATATAATGCAATTGTTATATTGTTTCTGTTTCATTGTTAGACCTTGTGTGCGCCAAATGTGAAGGTGTAAAGACAACAACACATCGTGCTTCTGTAAATACACCAGTCGTTCGTTGCAGCTCGTGTGTGTTAATTACTCGTTACTGTAGGCGTTCCTACAAGTGGTGACCCCGACTCCAATTTTTTATATAGATATATCTATCATCTGCATGTAGATATATTTTTTTCATAACATTTTGATTGTTCTGTGTTTTTTCATCGTTTTTGTTTCGTTGACGTCTCGTTTGTCTCCCTCATATCCCCATTGGCTTCATTAATATTCGTTCCTGTCGCAACAAGACTTCTCATATTTCACATATTTGCTCCCACTACTCTCTCTCCATCCTTTGCATAGTCGAGACATGGCTCCTCGAGTCCGACGTTCCTTCTTTTGCCTCCAACATCCTTCCTGATTATTCGTTCTCCCGTAAGGCTAGAACTAACTCTAAATCTTCTGGCGGTGGAGTGGGTTGCTTGTTTCATAAATCCCTTCCTATTTCTGTTATTTCTTCCTTCCCTCCATATTCCTCTTTTGAATATCTTGCTCTATCTCTTTCTCTTCCCTCTTTTCGTGAATTCTGCTTGTTGATCGTCTATCGTCATAATCATCCGGGTACCTCGTCTTCCTTTTTCTCTGAATTTTCAGCACTCCTTGACTTAATTGTCTCTTCCTTTTCTAGTAGATTTATAATTGTAGGCGACTTCAACTACTGGGTCGACTTACCACATCTTGCCACCAATTTTATTTCTCTTATCAACTCTCATGCCCTTCTTTCTCCGGTTTCCTCACCTACTCATATATCTGGACACACCCTTGACCTTATTATTTTCCCTATTCCTATTCTATCCTCCGACTGTCCTCCATCTGATGTACTTGTTCTCCCTCCTGACCCCTCACTCTCGGATCATAGCCTTTTACTGAGTTCCCTTCCACTTTCATTTCCTGATCACTCTCGGACCCTTGCCCCATCTAATTCTCTATCTAATTCTTTCTACCGTGACTATAAAAAATTCGATCCAATTCACTTCCATGGTTTACTCAGTTCACTCTTTCCTCTTCACATTCTTTACTCTCTCAGCCCTGATGAAATTCATACTTTTCTGTCTTCGGTTCTATGTTCCATCAATGATAATATTTTTCCTTTAGTTGCTCGTCCTCATAAACACAGGTCAGTTCCTCCGTGGATAAACTCTCATCTTCTCGAGCTAAAAAAAAATCTACGCTCCTTAGAACGAACCTGGAAACGCTCTCTCCTGTCCACTGATTTGTTGGCGTTTTCCACTTCTCGCTCTCTGTACATTACTGCTCTTTCTTCAGCTAAGCGATCTTTTTACACTTCTCGTCTTTCCTCCCTTTCCCGTTCTCCGAAGGCCCTCTGGGTGACTCTCAACAAACTTACTGGCAACCGCTCTCATCCTGTTTCTTCACTATCAGCCTCCGATCTATCATCCTACTTTACTGATAAGGTTATATCTGCACAAGCTAAAATTAACCACTCCAATATTCTTCTGACTCATACTTCCTCTGTTGATGATTTCCCCTCTTTTTCTCAGATTGACCTCCCTGGTGTTCTTTTTCTAATCTCCAAGTTAAACATCTCTTTCTCACCGGCCGATCCAATAAATTTCCTTGCCATTTCCTTAATTATGTCACTGGTCCCGTATTTTCTTCATCTAATTAATTATTCATTTCTCCACGGTAAATTTCTCTCTGACAAGCATGCCATTATCTATCCTGTCCTAAAAAAACCTCTCTTGATCCCTCTGATTGTAAAAGCTACCGCCCTATATCACTCTTGAGTTTCTCTTCCAAGCTTCTGGAATCTGCCATCTTTTCTCAACTATCTCCTTTTATTTGTCGTGCACTTGATCCTTTCCAATCTGGTTTCCGTCCTTTTCACTCAACTGAAACTGTCCTCATATCCCTCTCTCAAAACATCTTATCGCATTTCTCTTTTAAACAGTCTGTTCTTCTTGTACTCCTTGATTTGTCTTCTGCATTTGACCTAGTTGACCACACTATTCTTACTCATGATCTTTCCCACATTGGCTTATCTTCATCTGCCCTATCACTTCTCTGCTCTTACTTATCCAACCGGACCTTTGCCATAAATTTCAATTCCTCAACTTCTAGTTCTGCTTCTCTATTGTCTGGAGTTCCTCAGGGCTCCATCTTAGGTCCTTTACTTTTTAACCTCTATATGTCCTCTCTCTGTCCAGTTCTACGGAGCCACAGTGTTGCTTACCATATCTATGCCGACGACATCCAACTATGTATCCCCTGTCCTTTCTCTCATCCTTCTCTTCTTTCCAATATCCTACGTGATATTACCTTATGGACCTCATCTCGACGCCTCCTTCTCAATACTTCTAAATCTGAGTTCTTAATTCTTCACCCTCCTCGTATCACTCCTCCTTTACTTCCTCTGCCTCTCTCCACTACTGTACGTAACCTCGGCACTATTTTTGATTCCAATCTTTCTTTTACCAATAACGTCATTTCCACTGCTCGAACCTGCTACCTTATTCTGCGTTCTCTTTACCCTATCCGCTCTTGTTTGGACCAACCTTCGGCTATCAAATTTGTTCACTCTCTTATTTTTTCCCGTCTTGACTACTGCAGCTCACTCCACCTCAACTTACCTCGGTCTTCTTTGAAAATCCTTCAGCGCATCATCAATCAATCCTGTCGTTTCGTACTCCACCCCACTCGCTGTCGCCACACTTCCTCCTTCCTGTTCCAATTTCACTGGCTCCCCATCATTCCACGTATCCACTTTCGCCTATGCTGTCTTGTATACAAACTACTACGTGTCTATAAATCTCCAGCTTACTTAGCTGATCTTCTTGATCCTTCCATCAATCAATCGTCCCGTATTCCACTTCCTTTGTTCTGTCCTCGCGCCTTGAATGAATCTCCTTGGTCAGCTAAATCTTTCTCGTTCTATGCTCCTCGACTATACAACTCACTTCCTGTCTCTATTACTTCATCCCCTTCTTTTCGCCAATTTTCTTCTTCCCTCCGCAAATATCTATTCTCTATTCCTTTTGACACTGTTTCCCACTCTCTCACTCCTTATGCCTCGGTCTGACTCTACATGTCTGTGGTGCTGTTTTGTGTCTATTGTTGTTCCATTGTATTGTTGTACTCATGCTTATATTGTTCTTATTTTCTATTGATTTTGTCATGTGAAGTCGCTTGTGCATATCCACTCTTTTATTAATTTTTCTCTTGTTTAAGTAAGTTTGTTTGCTATGGGTTTCTTATTCTACTCTATGTGAATATTCTCTTTCTGATTCTCACTTTGTACTTGTGTATGTAGTAGTCTTGTTTTTGTCATTTTCGCGCTTGTGACCACGGGCGCTATAACAAATACATCGTTGATTGATTGACTAACACCGGTAGCATACACGCGGTAAGGGTGGAATTACCTGTTTTTGACTGCGAGAATGTGGATGTGTGGCTCGCCATGTGCGACAACCTCATGGCCGACGGTGGTCTTACGTGTCAAACCACCATGTTCCGAAAATTATTGGCCAAATTGCCTCCGTCGCATTTTCGCATGGTGATGGATCTGGCCACTCAGGTGCCCCTCGCCACTGACTGCTACGATCAGCTGAAAGAAAGGCTAAAGCAGCGTCTCCAGCTCACTCCGGCGGAACGCTTACAGCGCCTCTTGAGTCTGCCGCAGCAGCTTGGCTCGAGGAAACCGTCGGAGCTTTTCGGAGACCTCGCGGCTTTGTATCCGAATGATACAGATCACGAAATAATTCGCGAGATATTTCTCATCCGAGTGCCAAATGATCTCCGGCTTCTTTGTCGCGAGTGGCTGGTCACGATGAGCTTGCGTGAAGCGGCTCTTCGCGCTGACGCCTTTCACCAGCCAGCTGCGTCTTCTGCAGTGTTCACGGCCCAGGTGGTCAGTGAAGCTGCTGCTCCTGCGACTGATGAGCCGGAGAACCATCTTGTTGCCGCTGCCACAGGTCCTCGTCAGCGTCCCAGTCGTCAGAGACAACCGCAAGCAGCCCAGCCATCTGTGAACGACTTCGTTAATCGCTGGTGCCGTCTACACCGTAAATATGGACCCGCTGCGCGTCGTTGCCTGGGATCGTGCACTTTCCACGCAGACGTGCCGGGAAACGACAGCGGCAGCCGGCGGTAATGACGGCCCACGACTGCCGTAAGAAGTGCCGTCTTTTATTCGTTACGGATCTCACAGGCCGTAGATATCTGGTGGACAGCGGGTCGGAGGTGTCGTTACTGCCGGCCCCCTCGGGATGTTCAGCCGCATTGAGTCAGCCGGTACTCCGCGCCGCCAATGGTACCTCCATATCTGTCTACAAGGTAAACCACCGTGTGGATGTAGACTTAGGTCTTGGCCGAGTGTACTCGTTTGGTTTTTTTGTGGCGGCAGTTCCGACTCCAATCCTCGGTGCTGACTTTTTGCGGGAATTCGGCCTCATGGTCGATATGACAAAACATCGGCTGATCGACAGCGCCACCTTTTTGTCAACCAGCAGTTCACCTCAACACACCGACCGGTATCCAGTCATAGTTCATGTCAGCACCGTCCAGCGACGAGAGCAGGACGGCGAAGGGTTTGCTGATGTTCGTCGGTCGAGCGAGTTTTTGAAACTCACAGTTCCGCCAACAGGGTTTCCTGTGGTATCCGTACCCGGTGTGAAACACCGCATCATCACTCGCGGCAACCCGGTGTTTGCTAGACCACGACGTCTCATGCCGGCCAAGCTAGCGGCCGCCAAGCGGGAGCTCGATGAGCTAGTGGAACGTGGCATCCTGGTACCATCATCTTCTTCATGGTCGAGCCCAATCCACCTGGTCCAGAAGGATGGTGACGCTTCGTTCAGAATGGTTGGGTGTTACGAACGCCTCAACGCCATCACTGTCCCAGACAGATATCCTGTGCCGCACATGCAGACCTTCGCTGATCGTCTCTCAGGTGCCACCATTTTCAGCACAGTCGATCTGCCAAGAGCATTTGCTCAGGTTCCTGTGCATAAAGACGACCAAGATAAGACAGCCATTACCACTCCCTTCGGGCTGTTTCAGTACACCCGCATGCCCTTCGGTCTCTGCAACGCGGCACAGACGTTTCAGAGGTTGATGGACACGGTTCTCAGGGGAATGCCGCGGGTGTACTGTTACCTAGACGACATTCTCATCTACTCGCCCGATGCTGCAACTCACCGCAGGGACTTGCAGGAGCTTTTTCGCCGTCTGAGCAAAGCTGGGTTGGCTGTCAAACCGGAGAAGTGTGTTTTTGGCGTCAGCAAGGTCCGCTTCGTTGGCATGGAGGTGTCCGCCCGTGGCATTGCACCTCTTCCCGACAAAGTGGAGGATTTGCTGTCCATGCCGCCGCCACGAGATCCAGCGGATTGCAGAAAATACCTGGGCATGGTGAACTTCTTTCATCGGTTCATCCCTAATCTGGCGTCGATTCTGCAGCCACTTCATGACACGGCGAACGCGAAGCGCGGGTTTTCCTGGGGTCCGCGCCAAACGGCAGCCTTCGAGAAATCCAAATCTGCGCTGGCCGCCGTATCCCAGCTTGCGTACCCTCGACACGACGCCATCACAAAGGTCGTCGCGGACGCATCGGACCACGCCGTCGGCGCGGTCATTTTGCAGCTGCAGGAAGGCAGATGGGTGCCTCTGGCATACCATTCTCGTGTGTTGGCCGGTGCCCAGCTGAGATGGTGCACAGGAGACAAGGAGCTGTTTGCCATTTTCAGCGTCTTGAAGCGTTTCAGGCATTTGCTTGAAGGTCGTCCAGAACTGCAGCTGTGGACGGATCACAAGCCGTTGACGCACGCGTTCACGAGCATGTCCGAGCGTTCGGCACGTGTACAGCGTCAACTGGCTTTCATCAGTGAATTCTCCACCGAAATCAGACACATTAGCGGCCGAGACAACGCGGTGTCTGATTACCTGAGTCGACCACCGGTCTCCGTCACGGAACACCAGGTCTCACAGCTTGATGTCGTCGCTCAGCAAGGTCTGGACATCAGAAGGATCGCCATCGCGCAGCAAGGTGCCGCGGACGTTTCTGAACTCGCCGCCTCCCCGTCGCTTTGTGTTGAACGTCGAGAGGTCGAGGGTGTCCCGGGTGGCCTGCTAGTTGACGTGTCTAATGGTGTTGATCGTCCTCTTGTACCTGAGTCGCTCCAGCACGATATCTTCTGTTCATTTCACAACATGCACCATCCTAGTGCACGAGCAACACGTCGCTTGATTTCCGAGCGCTTTGTTTTCAAACGCATCGGATCAAAGGTATCAACCTGGGCGAAGAACTGTGTCCCTTGTCAGCAGTGCAAGGTCGGTCGTCATCAGCGCTCGGCTCTGCGTCGTCCTGCCACACCGACAGGCCGATTTGAGGCCCTGCACGTTGACATCGTCGGTCCGCTTCCTGAAGCAAACGGGTACCATTACCTGTTTACTATCGTCGACAGGTACACACGCTACCCGGATGCTGTGCCAATGACGGACGCATCGGCTGCTTCGTGCGCACGTGCACTGCTGGAATGGACTTCACGTTTCGGCATGTGCTTGTGCATCACATCAGATCGCGGACGACAGTTCGTATCTGATGTGTGGTCAGAGTTCTGGTCCATCCTGGGAGTGGCTCACAAAACAACATGCGCGTATTCTCCTCAGCAGAACGGATTGGTGGAGCGGATACATCGTCAATTGAAGGCGTCTCTCACCGCTGCACTGGAGAGGTCCACAAACTGGCTCATCGCTTTACCTGTTGTGCTGATGGGCATGCGAGCTTCTTACAAACCAGACATCAACTCGTCTTCAGCAGAGCTTGTCTTGGGAGAGAAAATGCGTCTGCCGGGCCAGTTCTTCTCCCAAACGACTCCAGCGCCGGCTTGTGAGACTGCTCGACAACTGGCAACTGCCATCTCCAAGCTGCGACCGACACCAACATCCTGGCATCGGAGTTCTGACGCCGAACGCCCATTAGTCTCGCAGCCGCTGAAAACAGCGACACACGTGTTTGTCCGCGTCGATGCTGTACGCCCGCCTTTAACACCACCTTACCGTGGTCCATATGCTGTAATCAAGCGGGGTGACAAAGCTTTTGTCCTGGACATCAACGGAAGACTAGACACCGTCGCCCTTGACCGGCTGAAACCAGCATTCTCGGAGAACAGTGACGCGCCCTCTCCTGCTTCGGAATCGGCTCTTCCGAACGGAACACCAGCAGCCACTTCAACGACCCAGACACCTCCCATTCCAGCTGAACCATCTCTCACACAGTGTCCAGACAGAATTGTGTGGTCACGGCGCGCCCGACTGGTTCGCGTCCCCAGACGCTATCGGTAATCGGTGCCTTGCACCTGAAGGGGGCTGTGGCCGCCGTCTGTTATTTCTATTTATTTAATAGTCAAATATCATGCAATTGTTATATTGTTTCTGTTTTATTGTTAGACCTTGTGTGCGCCAAATGTGAAGGTGTAAAGACAACAACACATCGTGCTTCTGTAAATACACCAGTCGTTCGTTGCAGCTCGTGTGTGTTAATTACTCGTTACTGTAGGCGTTCCTACAATTACATTTCCATATTTTTTTGCGATGATGACGCTGTTAAGTCTAATCTGGAGAGCAAGCACGCACTGATTAATGCAGGAAAACAGAGAAATTTCAATTATAAAATGCTTGAAGTTTTACCCACTCGAGAATTTCAACCACCACGCTTAAAATACGCTTGTGGTTGAAACACATCGTACGTGTTTGGTGGGTATATGGTTCTGGCAGTGATTATGTGTGGCGTGCTCTATTCAGTTTCAATCAATCAATGTATTTGTTATAGCGCTAATATGCACAGAAGCGCGACAAAATTTAAAAGGCAAACACAACGATGGAGATAAACATGTGACAACAGTAAGAACACATAATGCACACATAGGAACACACACACACTCACAGACATACACACACATACATAAGCAAAAACATACACATACACATGGGGCACCATAAGTAAGAATGGGAAAACAAGTCACGCGAAATCAGAATCAGACGATCATTCACGCAGGATACAGAATACACAAACAAAAAAACAAACAAAAAAACATATATTTACTATAGCGCCTGTAAAAACACGGGCGCGCATAACTTAAAGACGAACAACAAAGCGTAAATACATATATACATATACATACATACACAAACATGCACTTATACATATACACACATACACAAACATGCACTAATACATATACACACATACACAAACATGCACTTATACATATACATACATACACAGACATGCACTTATACATACGCATATACACATGAGTTTTGAGTAGAATAAGGAGGAATAGAAAATGGATAGCTGAATGGAATCATAGTTTGGCGAAAGGAGTGAGAGTGTGAGAAGCAGGATCAAACGAGATGTCAAAAAGGTGATTTTGAAGTCGGGAAGCAAACATGCGGTAGGAAGAAGATGAAATAATATGAGAAGGAAGAGAATTATAGATGCGCGGACCGAAAAAAGTAAAAGATTTAGAGGACCACGAAGATTCATTAGTGGCCCGAGGACAGATAAGGGGAACAGGTCTACGAGAAGAAACATTATCAGAACGAGTTAAAAGACTGACTAGGTAGGGCGGTTGACTGGGATCATGAAGGAGTTTGAAGATTAGACAGCAAAGGCGAAAGTGGATACGAGAGACAATTGGAAGCCAACGAAACTTAAATAGAAAACTGGAGGTATGACGGCAAGGAGTAGGGTGAAGAACAAATCGGCAAGATTGGTTAAGAACACGTTGTAGTATTTTTAGGGAAGAACGAGGTAAGCTAAAGTATAGTGAGTTGCAATAGTCTAATCTAGAGAGTATAAGAGAATTAACAAGTTTAATAGATGAAGATTGATCGAGACAGGGACGAATGGGATAGAGTGAACGTAGGATCAGACGACAAGTGCGTGCGACGGAGCGAATGTTATCTACAAAGGAGAGCGAAGAATCAAAAATAATACCAAGATTTCGAACGGTAACGGCTAGAGGAACTGAGAGCAGCGGAGGACTAATGCGCGGAGGATGAAGAGGGAGAAACTCAGACTTTGAAGTGTTGATGAGAAGATTGCGAGCTGCAGCCCAAGAAGAAATATCAGAAAGCACGTCAGATAGCAGGGAAGGAGAATGAAAAGGAAGCGGGATGTAAAACTGAATATCGTCAGCATAGATATGAAAACTTATAGAGTGTTTACGAAGAATAGGACAAAGAGAAGACATGTACAGATTAAATAACAAAGGACCAAGAATGGAGCCCTGTGGAACACCATGACGTAGAGCAACCGAAGAAGAGACACAGGAATTAAATTTCACAGCATAAGTCCGACCACTGAGATATGATTTGAGAAGGGAGAGAGCACTAGAGCAGATACCAAGATGAGAGAGATCACGAAGAAGAATAGAGTGATTAACCAAATCAAAGGCAGAAGACATATCAAGGAGAACAAGCAAGGCAGACCGACGGTAAGAGAAGTGGGATAAAACGCCATTGGTTACAGAGATAAGAACAGACTGAGTGGAATATGAAGGACGGAAACCAGATTGGTAAGGATCAAGAAATTGGTTAATGAAGGGAGAAAGTTGAGAAGAGATGGCAGATTCAAGAAGTTTGGAAGGGAAGCTGAGAAGAGAAATAGGCCGATAATTTTAGTTTGAATATTTATCCATGGGTTTATTGTTATCAATTTGTAAATTTTGACCGCTATTCAATTTTAAACTTCAATTTATTTGATATATCGTTTGTATAGAACAAAAGCGCAACAAAGGACAAAATACACACTGTTGTTGTTGTTAAAGGCAACAGTGACATACACAAACACCAAAAATACACGGTAAATACATCATAAGACAACATCAGCCTGTCGTAAACACCTATAACTTCACTAAATATGCGAACATAAACGGACTAAAATAGATTATGATAATTGGTGTTTAAGGGGCACACCGGCCTGTCAGACCATATGGCGCCCCCGCACTAAAGTAGGTACATCAAATGAGAACAAGAATATGACTTCCGAAACGAAACCAGTAACATGTTAAAGTCAAATAGAATAATAAGAAGTTTGAGAGTGAGAGATTGGATCAAATGATGAGGCGAAAAGTGCAAAATAGGAAGAGGGAGATTATTATACAGACGAGGAACAAAGAAAGTGAAAGACTCAGAGGACCAGGTGGTTTTACTTAACGCTCGAGGACATACAAGTGGACGAGAGCAACGAGAAACAGATGTGGAGTCAGTGATGAGAGAGGATAAATAGCAAGGATGACGAGGATGGTGAACTAACTTGTAAATCAGGCAACGCAGACGAAACTGAACACGAGCAATAATGGGAAGCCAACGAAACTGAAACAAAATGCTAGACGTATGAAGACAAGGAGTAGGAGAGAGAACAAAACGACATGACTGATTAATGACACGCTGAAGGACGCAAAGAGAGTCGCGCGGAACATGGAAATATAGAGAACAGCAGTAGTCAATGCGAGAGAAGACCAAATAAACTACCAACTTAATTGCAAAAGCACTATCAGGGAAAGGTCGAATAACAGATATCTCAATATAACACGACAGGTGCGTACAATAGAAGTAATATTATTGGAGAACGAAACAGGGGAATCAAATATCACACCAATATTACGAACTGAATCAGAGAGAGGAAAAGGAAGAAAATGAGGAGAAATGCGAAGAGCATGAACAGCTAAAAACTCAAATTTAGATTGGTTAATGAAAATACGTCTTGAAGATGCCCACATCGAGATGTCAGAGAGAATATCAGTGAGAGAGGACATTGATGACATTTCCCCAGACACAATCACAGGTCCAGATGGTGTCCACCCATTCCTAAAGGCGTAAACAACTAACCTCCGAAACACAACTACAACTACACTCTGAACAACTACTGAAACACTCTCCGACACCACACTCACACAGTACATCAGAACAAATACAATCACTCAACACAACAATCAACAGCAAAATACACGAACAACAATCACACAACTGGCACAACTTCGCAACACCAGATCACAAATCAAACACCACAAAACTATACAACACACTCAGAAGTATCACACTAACAAACAGCAATGTAACACACGCACACGCAGCCATCATGACCGACACAACATCAGTACAAACGACGACGACGTATAAACGTATAAAACAACGCGACGTATAAAACACGCGTAAGCGACGTATAAGCGACGTATAAGCGACGTATAAAACACCGTCACACACACTCTTCCACAACCAGTCCACAGAACTCACCCTGTTGCTGGCTCGCTCTGTTGTTCACCATTGCTTGTGTTTTGTTTCGCCACCGTAAGTAACCGCCTCTGAACTGTGATCTCTTGTGAATATATATTGTGTTGTCGTCCCCCATTGTGTCGCTCGCCAGACCCAGGGGGATTGCAACAAACACACTGTGTGTGTGTGTCAGCGCACCATATTGTGTCATGCTCGGGTTGTGATTAAAAGATTTTTTTTTTAAAAACCGACGTTTTTTTTGCCAAAAAAACCGCGACCAAAAAAAACACGTTCTTTTTGTTTTTTTGAAGAGTCATGCAAAGAATTCAAATTATGGAAATGATATATTTGGCATGTTAAATGAATTATTTTGTATCAACACATGGGCACAATATAATTGTTATAATGTGTCTGAAAGCCCTAATATCATTGTTTGCACGGTACTGTGCGGCATTTCTATGTACAGTACAGTTTTGCATTCAATTATTGAGTTGATCATTGTGTAAGAAAGCAGGGTTTGAGAACCGTTTTATGCTAAAATCTGAAACTGTTTTTAAAAAACAACAGGTGGAATATTTATTATTATTTTTTACACATTAACTTTTTCGTGCCAGAAATTAACTACGTTGGTTATAATAAGTTTCATCATTTCATTCAGCAGATCAAATATTTGCAAATATAAGAGTAAAAACACTGCAAATATTTACACAAATACTACGAATATGCACACAATCTTAGTGTCCCTAATGAGACTACGAATAAAATCGGGTCGCAGTGGCAACGGACCAGAAAAACGGACAATATTTTCGCGTAGGAAGAAAAACAATTGAGGAAATATATTTGATGTACAAAAGGGTGTTTGAACACAAATAACTACATGAAAAGAAACCATCATCCATAAAACCAGCTCTAAAAATAGGTTACTAATAAAAAAACAGTTAATTTGGTTCAACTTTCCTTGATCTGCCGCCAATTTTTTTGCAATCTCTACATCTACCGAAACAGTCTTTTCAAAAAAATATTTTTTGAAAATAACCATGGTTTAAAAGAACAGTTTAAATCAAGTGGTTTAACCAGCCGCTTATACGTACCAGCAGGCTACTTGCTATACAAAAGGTATTTGAACGTACATCAATCAAATCTATCTTACATAGATACTGTTTTAGAAAACATTGTTTCATTAAAAAGCGTTAGTTTAAATGAACGTTTGTCAAAAAACACTTGACCAACCAATTAGCTTGTCTTGTTCTGCTGCCAACATTTTCTGGACCTGTACATTAATAAAACAAATTTAAAACCAGTTTGAAAAACACCATTGCATTTTTTCATAAAAAACACGGTTTCTTTTGAGAAAAAAAGATTGTTCAATGAATTTGCTTTATTATGCTGATTAATTATTTCAAATATCCGCATAATTAAAATCATCTTCGAAAACATGGGTTTTCTCAATGAAAAAAGCCTAAACCACTGGACCCGGATGCACTTTCAAACAGTCTCCTGAGGTATTAAGAATAAGAATATTGATAAATATTCTTGTTTTTTACACTATTATCAAATTATCTTTGAAATAAGACACGTAAAGATGTACAAAACATCAATTGAACTCATTTCTATGTACTAAAATCTAACATCCGATGACAATTGGGGCTAATTCTAAAAAAAACTAAAAAACATGTTTTTTTGCAAAAAAAACCGCAACAAAAAACGTTTTTTTGCATCACTAGTTGTGATTGCATGAGTCGGTATTGACAGGTGCTGTTTTTGTTCAGCTCAATAGTTGACAACTGTTTTGTGCCGACCTAAAGTTCTCGGTGTGCTGGTATATTGCATGTACGTCTGTGTATCCGTGCCTGTGTGTGTTCGTGTGTTCTATGGGTGTTTTTGCGTTCAGATTACAAGTATGAACCAATTCGAGCTCGTTTGAGTAAACTCTGGTTCAATTCAACTTGGAGTATGCTTTCTGATTTCGATTTATGATCCCTGTTGTGAAGTTATGAGAATGAAAGAAGTGGACTGCTATGAATGTTTATGTATGTTTGTGTTTATGTATGTTTGTGTTTATGTATGTTTATGTATGTGTGCGTCACGATTGTCTCCTGATTGGATAATTTGTTTATAGTTTAATCGTTTCGTTAATTGATGTGTTATATAATTAGTGTTTCAATGTGTGTATATCGATGTGAAGTAGCTTTGTCAATGTGTATATGATTAATTGGTCTTGAGTGTGAGCAGGAGAGGAGCGGTTGAGTGAAAAGCGGGTGTCGGTGTTGATGAAGATTGAGATTGTTAACAAAATATATTGTTATTTCCTATTCGCCCATCTTTTTCCGTCATGTTGTTTCATTAAGTTTAAACTAAAAATATATTCACTTAGCTTAAGTTGAGTTTAATTGGTTTTCATTAACTTCGATAGATTTTTATTAACCTTTATTGATTTTAGTTTAAGCGCTAGTTTCCACGGTCAGACTGTCCCATTGCATTACCGTAGTTGGAGGCGTTTACTAGCGAGTAGCCCCCCGTGTGTAAGCGACTGTATTCCCCTTCTCTCGTAATATGTGTGTGTGTGTGTTTGTAAAGTTGTTGTTTTCAGTGAGCATGTTAGAAATATTGACTTCGTTTATGCCTGTCGAATTAATTTGTTTTGTCGCTAGTAAAGGGTCGTTGTCAATTCGAATTTGTAACCGGTTTTGCGAACGCACTGAATCTCATCGGGGGTTTAGCTGTGAGCGGATATCAAAGTTGTTAGCGGGTGGTATGTATGTGTGTGTGTGTACGTAAGTTGAGACCACTGTTTCAACATTGACACTGCAACATTCTGGGCGGGGCGGAGTTCCATCTTAGGGCAAATCTAGAAGTTCAAACATATTTAAAAAAGTCACGTTAAATTGATTCAAAGAAACATTATTGTTTGCCAATTGACATATTGTGGGCTGAAAATTATTTTTTTCAATCAAATACGTTTTATATTACTTTGATACTTGAAGCGTATGCGAAGGCTTTTACGCCGCTGTGACGGTAAAAGATGCGACCCGGTAAATGATGCGACCGTCGACATTTGCGACGCGTTTAAGGCATTCAATGTCACATTCCTTGACGATTACCTGTCTTGTCGACGCGTTAGAAGGAACTTATTGTCAAATTCCTTCACTAGCTTGTTGATATGCATTGGGTGTTCAGCACGTGCTCTGGATTATTGTATTATTATTATTATTAACGTTTATTTGTATAGCGCACATTAAAACACACGCGCGAAAAGACAAATCTTGGTGCAAAAATATAAACAAATAAGTAAGACACGCCGCTTAGGGAAAACAAACATGCGGACAATACACACACCCACAAGCACACACTCACACAAACACACACACACGCGCACACAAACATACTCATGCACACACACCGCAAAATTGAAACATGGCAGTAAGAAAGAGAAAGAGCAAAAAAACAACAACAACAAAATAAACTTCTAGTATCAAGCGATAGTATCTTCAATATATCAAGCGAGACGGGTACGGTATGACGGCTCAGAGCGAAGCGTAAGGAGTAAGAGAGTGAGAGTCATGATCAAAAGATTTATCAAAGAGATGATTGCGCAGAGAAGAGGAAAACGATGATAAGGATGTGGAGGAGATAACATGGGAGGGAAGAGAGTTGTACAAACGTAGAGCATAGAAAGGGAAGGATTTATTAGACCAGGTAGATTCATTGAGGGCTCGTGGACAGGATAAAGGAAGTGGATGACGGGAAAGAAAGTTATTAGAGAGTGTAAGAAGCTGCGAGAGGTATGTAGGTTGCCGAGGGTCATGCAAAAGTTTATAAACAAGACAGCAAATTTTAAAGTGGATGTGAGGGATGATCGGAAGCCATCGAAGATTGTAGAGATAGGGTGACGTATGACGAAAGTGGGAAGGAGAAAACACGAAACGACAAGATTGATTAATGACATGTTGCAGGATTTTCAGAGAGGAGCGAGGTTATATCGTTATGGAAATATAACGAATTATAGTAGTTGATTCTTGAAAAGATGAAACAATGAATCAGTTTAATAGCTGAGGGACGGTCGAGAAAAGGGCGGATAGGATAACCCATTTGAATGGGTTAACCCAATTTCAACCCATTTGAATTCACTCTGATTAGTGTTCTAACTGGATTGTTTATGCTTGTGCTTCATTAGAACTCATGTAACTAATCTGGAATATAAATACGTTATAGAAGTGCGTGCTAAGTTTTGACTAAACACCTTTTGCATCTTTCACATGGTATGGTTTTTACAGATTCGGATCCATCCAGGATGCAGTTGGTCGAGAGTAATGAGGGTCAGGTCAGCTTCAGAGAAGTCATCTTCTCTGAAGCTGAAAAGCAGGCCATTTTCAACAGCGTCCACTCAGAAGGGGGCCACATGCGTAGGATGAAAACACTGGAAAAAATTCAAACACAGTTTTACTGGGAGGGGATCATCAAGTCTGTGGTTAATGGTATTGCCCACTGTGATAGGTGCCAAAGATTGGGGGAAATGAAGACAATGACCCCGGAGCATACACCGATTAGGACAAACGACACGTGGGAGGTAGTGGGAATAGATCTTGTGGGACCTCTTACCGAGACACCCAGGGGAAATAGGTACATCCTGACCGCCACAGATCTCTTTTTCCAAGTGGGTTTCAGCATTCCCCTGACAAGCTAAATCGGCGGAACAGGTTTCCCACCACATCCTAACAATGTTCCACCTTTTCGGGCCCCCAAAGAAAATATTAACAGATCAGGGTAGGGAGTTCTGTAATCAGGTGGATGAAGTGTTGTTTCAGGTGTTCCAGGTGAAGCACGCTGTGACACGCGTATCATCCGCAGACCAACGGACAGGCTGAGAGGACCAACGGCACATTGAAAAAGATCACCATGGACATGTATAACCGCATTTCAGTGGTTATTTTCACTCTTGAGGTTGACGGTGTGTCTCGTCATATACTTGATGTGCGCCGTTTATTGGATACAACGGATGAAAGTGACGATGACGAGGAGACAGACGATGCACCAGGGGATCGTGAGCAGACTTCTGAAATTCTGCATGCGGATACGGAAGATGGTGGAAACAGCGATGCTACAGAAACAGGACTATTGCTGTCAAGAAGATCTTCACGGGTACGACGATCACCGGCGTGGCTTAGTGACTACGAAAGATGATGTGGACATCAGGAGGGCGTGTTGTATAATTGTTATGTGTAGTGCGTTGTAATACTTGTCACGTGTGTTGTAGATTTTATGCCAAAGTGATTGGAGACTGATGGACCGTTAGGAATTTGAAAAGCAGTGGGAAAGAGAGAGAGGAAGTGATAGGAAGTCAGAGACAGAATAATCGTAGACTTTTAACCGTTATTGTTCTTGTAATATTGTTTCGCATATAATATATTCTTATTGTTCGTACTGCTTGGAGTTTGATCACAATTTTCACTCACTTTGATCTGGTTTTGATGTTTTCTGTATATTGTGTGTGTATATGTACTACGTGTTTGCTACATTGGATCCATTCTATTTATTCTTGCCGTTGATTATTTGTGCTCGCATATATGGTTATATGCGCTAAACGAAATATATTATTGATTGATTGGTCTTGTTGCTTTGTTGGTTAGTACACGAGTTAAACTGTTTTCCCTGGTGGTGGGCTTTATGTTGGTCAAACGGTGACATGATTGATACGAGTGTCGAGAAAGTATTTCTGTGCTGGCCGTGACTGCGAAAACCCGTGTGGCGGCCGGACCTGCGGTGTGCCAGCCGGAGCCGTGAGGCTTTGCCCCCGCAAAATTACACGCGAACATAGCCTTCTCTACTGATGTGTTTAAATGCGTATGGTCAACGATGTATATATGGTCAATATGTGGATAAAGTAGGCTACGCACACTGAAAACTATTGAAGTTCATTTAGTTTAAAATCACTACTCTGGGGGATGTGATACTCTGGGGTATATTTACAAACATCGCTTTCCTATTCAATAATAAAATATCAGATTCTCCAGTGGGCGTCCAAGTTCAAACTGCATGTTCAGTATTCGTTCACTTAGTATTCATAACACTTGTTCAGCATCCACCAATCTGATTCTACTCAGATTAAACACAATGTGTGTGTGTGTGTATATGTATGCTCGAATTCCGTCCATGAGAAGCAGGTCACAGCGAGCAGCGTGGCAGCTATGAGACCCCGCCTCTGAGCGGATAATACTTTCCATAGTGAAGGGGGACCTGTAGTCATTGTGGACATGAACATCTGCATTCCACTCTGCTAGCCCCATGGTAGAACAAGATTTGATTTAGTAAGAAATGTTGATGCTTTGATTGTGAGGCGAGCTGTAAATCAGCCATGCATTGCCAGAAAAGAGTCACTCAAAAGACACTTCGACAGTCAATAATGAACTAAAAATTGCAGAAGAATCTAAGGATGAACCAAGCCTGTGGTTCACTACAAATGACTCCTATGTGAATGCGCGTGTACACCTACACACATTTAAAACGTGTGTAGGTAGCTTCGATTGGTGCAGTCACCAATCCAAAAATGGGTCTTGAAGCGTTTTTCCTAAATATGCACATGCTCACGCGTAGAAAAACAAAGCACCGATCAACGATTTTATTCGGTTTAATTGCCAAACAAAACTCGTGAAAATAGTAAGAAATACAGGGCTGACAACATAAGAGATGAAAAGGAGGAAAAACGAAACCAGATGGAGCATGCAATGAACACATGCGAAAAAGACGCTCAGAACGAAATCCCCAAGAAACTCATGTTTGGGGCCTACAATACGACTAGACCACAAACACAGTAATGCAAGGTTCCTCAAAAGTACACAAAGAAAAATATCACTTAGATAATAACTCAACGTCTGCAGCTACTTTCCTGAACAAAGACCATTCCCACATCAAAACACAACAAACAATGGAATTGGTCCTGACAACTTCCACTGCAACGAAAATAATACACCAGAATAAGCACTCAAGTAAATGAAGGCCCCAATGAGACTTATTAAATCAATGTGAACTTAGAATATGATAGCGAGAAACTATTCAAACAACAAATGCAATTTCACAACAGATAATAACAAACCCTCCGCGTTTCAGTGAAGGAATTAATGTTCAGTGAAGGTATTGAATGCCTTAAACGCGTCGCAAATGTCGACGGTCGCATCTTTTACCGTCACACCGCCACATGGCGGGTAATTCAAAATTATGTTCATTGATCTCGTGCGTGACGGAGAAAAAACGGTGCCTCTGCACAACGTTTTTATTTCAATTTATCCGAATTAAAAAAAAGATCCCTTGCGTTTGATTCTCCACAGAAGTTCTCATGGCAAAGTGTTAGTTTTGCGACGTCGAATTTGCAACATGGACGACATTGAGGTCGCACCATCGTCGTTTTAACGGCAAATGCGCAATCAAGGTATGTTCTGAACATTATTTATTCATAATGTATCCCGACGCTGGAGTGAATGCAATTTGACAGCTGTGCATGTTTCATAGTTTATTTTGACACCTAAGACTTATAAATTCACAGGATCCACCTAAATGCGTCGATGTATTCGACTCCGACTCGGGACGGTAGGTAAACTAAAAACTAGCTGGATTAGTCGAATAACCAACAAAACACTTGACTAAACTGGAGCTAACCTCGACAAACAAGTCAGTCTGTCGCCTGAATAGTTGAGTGATTTTGTGATTGTCAGGAGAGGCACCAACATCCGCCGGTGATGATCAGTCGCGACCGCTGTGACGGAACGGATGGCGACCTGGAACGGATGGCGACCTGACCTTTGCGACGCGTTTAAGGCATTCAATACCTTCACTGAACATTAATTCCTTCACTGAAACGCGGAGGGTTTGTTATTATCTGTTATGAAATTGCATTTGTTGTTTTAATAGTTTCTTGCTATCATATTCTAAGTTCACATTGATTTAATAAGTCTTATTGGGGCCTTTATTTACTTGAGTGCTTATTATGGTGTCTTATTTTCGTTGCAGTGGAAGTTGTAAGGATCAATTCCATTGTTGTTTTGTTGTGTTGGTCTCTGTTCAGGAAAATAGCTGCAGACGTTGAGTTATTATCTAAGTGATATTTGTCTTTGTGTACAATGTTATTAATCAGTGAGTAATGTCTTAGTAATATAACTTTTGAGAACCTTCTACGGTCCTCGATTATATAACTCGCTCCCTTCTCATATCACCTCCTCGCTCACGTATCGATCTTTTACCTCTTCTCTACTTAAACATCTTGTGGAAATTTCCTTTGATCCCGTGACTCATTCCTTGACTCCTTTTGCCTCTCTCTGATATGTGTGGGCGCGAATGCATGTATGTTTGTGTTTACCTATGTTTTAGTCTAATTATGTTTATTGTTCTCTGTTATTGTGTTCTTCAATCACCCTTCAATGTGTTCTTCTCATTATGTAAATGTGTTCATTGTGTTATTTGAATCGTGTAATATCTATTCATTCATGTGTTCTTTTTATTGTTTCTGTAATAACTGTTTAGCTTTGTCCGCTTGTACATACTGTTTAGCTGCTGCGCGCCCGTGTATGACAGGCGCTATAACAAATACACTGAACTGAACTGAACCTTGCATTACTGTGTTTGTGGTGTAGTCGTATTGTAGGTCCCGAACATGAGTTTTTTTGGGTATTTCGTTCTGAGCGTCTTTTCTACATGTGTTTATTGCATGCTCCATCTGTTTTCGTTTTTCCTCCTTTTCATCTATTATGTTGTCAGCCCTGTATTTCTTACTATTTTTACGAGTTTTGTTTGGCAATTGAACCGAATAAAATCGTTGATTGGTGGTTTGTTTTTCTACGCGTGAGCATGTGCATATTTAGGGAAAACGCTTCAAGACCCATTTTTCGATTGGTGAATGTACCAATCGAAGCTACCTACACACGTTTTAAATGTGTGTAGGTGTACACGCGCATGTGCGCGCATTCACAAACACGCGCATTCACATAGGAGTCATTTGTAGTGAACCACAGGCTTGGTTCATCCTTAGATTCTTCTGCAATTTTTTAGTTCATTGTTGACTGTCGAAGTGTCTCTTGAGTGACTGTTTTCTGAGAATGCATGGCTGATTTACAGCTCGCCTTACAATCAAAGCATCACCATTTCTTACTAAATCAAATCTTGTTATGCCATGGGGCTAGCAGAGTGGAATGTAGATGTCCATGTCCACAATGACTACAGGTTCCCCTTCACTATGGAAAGTATTATCCGCTCAGAGGCGGGGTCTCATAGCTGCCACGCTGCTCGCTGTGACCTGCTTCTCATGGACGGAATTCGAGCATACACATACACACACACATTGTGTTCAACACTAATCTGAGTAGAATCCGATTGGTGGATGTTGAACAAGTGTTATACTAACTATACAGTTTGAACTTCGACGCCCACTGGATAATCTGATGTTTGATTATTGAAGAGGGCAGCGATGTTAGTAAATATACCCTCACATCCCCCAGAGTAGTGATTTTAAATTAAATGAACTTCAATAGTTTTTAGTGTGCGTACTTTATCCACATATTGACCATATATATAGATTGTTGACCATACGCATTTAAACACATCAGTAGAGAAGGCTATGTTCGCGTGTAATTTTGCGGGTGCAAAGCCTCACGGCTCCGGCTGGCACACCGCAGGTCCGGCCGCCATACGGGTTTTCGCAGTCACGGCCAGCACAGAAATACTTTCTCGACACTCGTATCAATCACGTCACTGTTTGACCAACATAAAGCCCATCACCAGGGAAAACAGTTTAACTCGTGTACTAACCAACAGAGCAACAAGACCAATCAAGCAAAAATATATTTCGTTTAGCGCATATAACCACATATGCGAGCACAAATAATCAACGGCAAGAATAAATAAAATGGATCCAATGTAGCAAACACGTATACAACAACAACAACATGTATTTGTTATAGCGCACCGAAGGGCTCGGGCGCGACACGATTATAACAGTTGGGAACACGGAATACAAATAACAGGACAGATGCAAAAGAAGTGAACTACAAATATGCAATAAATGCCAATAAATATAGAGACAAAATATGGGCAAAACATACAAAGCAGACGGACATGACGGACAAGACTACACGACTGAAACATAATGACAACACAACACAGCAAACACAACTCGGGAGAATATAGTCATAGCGTAGATATAGTAAGCATGCAAATGAGAGAAGGAATACGAGTAAGAACATGCTAAAGTAACATGTTATAGTGATGCAAAAGGTGTGAGAGTGTGGGAGACTGGGTCAAAAGAGAGGTCAAAAAAGTGTTTGGAGAGCTTAGAGCGGAAAGAATTGTAGGAAAGAGAAGAAGTAATGTGAACTGGGATATACACACAATATACAGTAACATCAAAACCAGATCAAGCACACAAGAGAAAGCTAAAAGATTGCTGAAAACAACAGGCAGCAGAAAATAAACGTGCGCTTATCAGTTTAACCAATTAATCACCTGTGGTATTAACAAACCAAACAGCTATCAAAGCCATTCCCACAACAAAACACAACAAACAATGGAATTGGTCCATACAACTTCCACTGCAACAAAATATGACACCAGAATAAGCACTCAAGTAAATAAAAGCCCCAATAAGACGTATTAAATCAATGCGAACTCAGAAAAAGACAGCAAGAGACTATTCAAACAACAAATGCAATTTCATAACAGACCCTACAAGTTTCAGTGAAGGAATAAATATTCAGTGAAGGCATTGAATGCCTTAAACGCGTCGCAAACGTCAGGTCGCCATCCGTTCCAGGTCGCCATCCGTTCCGTCACACCGCCAGCAACAACAACGCTTGATACCAGCGAATTTTTCGACCGCTGTCCGCCTGCTGCTCGTAATTCATCGATCATTTGTGCGTGAAGTGGCACGAGAAAAACGGCGCGGCGTATAAAATGTTACTCTTATTGTTATTTTCTATTCTCGTGTTTTGCATGTTAATTATGTCGTTCTGATCTCAGGTTGGGATACGTGTAAGAGTGGGTCCCCGTCCCGTATCCTGGAAACGAGGTATCTATCCACGGCGAAACTCTTACAATTGCACGTGCGATATTGAATTCATTGTTTGTACTGAAAGTGTACGTGTGTGCATGTAGTCATGTATTCGAATCTCATCGATAATTGACAAATAAACGTGTGATTCTTTCGTAAAACGTCTAGTTTCAATCAAACGTTCGTTGATCGAATCTTGGCCGGATTCGTTCATCAGCTCCTTCTCTTGAGTCTACCGGCAGTTGCCGATGCAGATAGGTGTGCAGTGAGGTACGCTATATAGTCTCAGGCCGATGCGCGCAATCAAGACAACAATTAAGTGTAAAATTATCTGGTTTTACATGAGCGCTATATAAAACAATTTGATTAGACGAGTGGTATTGTTAACTACACTTGTTAAGTACGGTTAAACATGCATAGAAAACAATTAGTAAATCAGCTATATATTACATTCACACATTTACATAACATTAATACATAATTACAATAACGAAACAATACAATAAGATACGATACCCGCAGCGGCTGAACACGAATACACGGGGAGCACGAATAAGTCGCGGGAGCACAATGAAGCGAGCGAACACTCTAGCACTGTGTGACAGCACGCACTATTCTCGACTGACTTGTCCAACACCTGTAGCACCGGCCGGAATACCTTCACTCCAAGTAGGACACCGGTCACGTGACCGTCTGGAAGGTGCCGTACCATGTCTGAGCAAACAGTCGTGTGAATTGTCGCGGGAAATAGCGGGACTACGATCGTCGTGGGTGGTGTGAACACACAGTAGTACTTCCGCCGGCTTGCGTGGAGAATGGGCAGCGCACACAGGCGGCTCAGACAGACAGACACAAGCACACACGCGGCGCGAATATACAGCGCGACACAAACACGACATAGCCAGACGGCGATGACATAGCCAGACGGCGACGTAAACACACGGCGCAAATAGGTGACGAAAATATCACATCCGGTGGTGTGCACGGTGCGAACATACATACAATCATATTGCGAAGTGTGTAAATTTATACAATGAAATGAATTTATGTAATGAAACAAACACGCAACGAATATAACGCAAACACACGCACAACATAAACATGCAACGAATATAACGCAAACACACGCACAACATAAACATGCAACGCATAAACTAAAATAATACAACGACAATCAATACAAAAGAAACATGTGTGTGTGAATAAGTGTGTACGCCACAGGAGCCCCCTCCTCAGATCAGGGCGAGAAACGAACAGGTGGCCTGATGCGTCGGCCTGATCGAGAATGAATGTGTTGTGGCGTTGCTGTGTCACCAGATAATTGTTGCTCTGCTGGACGTGTACCAGCATGTTGTTGTGGCACTGGAACCGCGAACAATGTGCTATCTGTCTCCGGCGTTGGCTGTATATTGTTGTCAATGAAGGCTGGTCGCAGTCGGTCAATGTTGACGACATCTGAGCCATTGCGTTCAATGGTGTACGTCTTCGGTGTTCTGTTGAGCACCTTGTACGGCCCGTCGTACACCGGCTGCAATGGACGGCGATGACCGTCGTGCCGCACAAACACGAAGTCGGCCGAATCTAGCGCAGGCAGCTTGAAGACTGCTTTGTCGACAGGTCTCGGCTGCTGTGGTCTCACGGAGCTGAAATGCTGAGAGAGCTATCTTGCAAACTCACACGCGTTGGTTTTGTTAGTATTTGTGTGGAAAAATTCGCTAGGAAGATGAAGTTTGGCACCGTAAACAAGTTCAGCACAGGAACAATTGAGTGGTTCTTTAATACAGGCTCTGATACCTAATAGAACAATTGATAATCTGTCAACCCAATTTATGCACCCTCGTAAAGCGCTTTTCAATTGTCGGTGCAGTCTCTCGACCATTCCGTTTGCCGCAGGATGGTAAGCGGTAGTGAAACGGATATGAGCCCCTAAACGATTATTAATTTCTCGCCACAAGTTTGAAGTGAACTGACTACCCCTGTCAGACACTATAGTAGCTGGCACACCGAAACGGGATATCCACGTGGATACGAAATATCGAGCAATAGTTTCAGCTGATACATCAGGTATCGGACATGCCTCAGGCCATCTAGTAAAGCGATCAACAATTGTCAGAATATACTGGCAATTTTGCGAGTACGGTAGCGGATCTACTATATCTACATGGATGTGTTCGAATCTCCGTGATGGTGGTTGAAATTGGGCAGCAGGTGACGAATTGTGTCGTGAGACCTTCGATTGTTGACACTGTAAACAAGTGCGTGTCCAACTAGCAACGTCTTTGCGCATGTTCGGCCAAACAAACCGTTCAGCTATAAGCTTGAGCGTGGCGGTTCGACCCGGGTGAGACATATTGTGAAGTGACTGGAAAACACGCCTACGCATTGCTTCAGGCACAAAGGGGCGTGGCTTGTCTAAGGACGTGTCGCACAGGAGTTTGCGGTCGGAAATGGCGGGAAATTCAATCCATTGCAACTTTAAACTACCCGCTGAATCGATTAAATCGGACTGGGCTTGCTGTGATTCTGCCATATCTCTGATATTAACACTTGGTAAATCACTGCAAGAACATATTCTAGATAGAGCGTCTGAGACAACATTGTCTTTACCACTGATGTGACGCACATCTGACGTAAATTGCAGGATAAAATCCAAATGACGCTGCTCACGTGGTGAATGATTAGCTGTGGGTGCTCTAATAGCGTGCACAATAGGTTTGTGGTCGGTGAAGATGCATAGACAGCACCTATACTTGAATTGCTGGCGTCAGTGAATAACCCAAGTTGAGCTGATTCGTTCTGATGGCAAAGGATAGTAGCTGAGCTGAGAGCGGCTTTACTCTCATCAAATGCTTGCTCTGCCTCATCTGTCCACACGACAGGCACCTTGGAGCGCTTGGCGTTATTTGTCAGCAAACGATGGAGGGGCGCGAGAAGAGTCGCGGCGTTCGGCAAGAAACGATGATAAAAATTCACCATGCCTAAATACCTGCGCAATTGTTGGTGCGAAACAGGACGTGGGTATTCGGTGATAGCCTTCGTTGCACCGTCATGCGGTGAGATGCCGCGTTCGGTGATTCTGTGACCTAAAAAGGTTATTTCGCGCTTGCCAAAAACACATTTCTCGATATTAATCTTAATATCATGTGCATGTAACCGATCAAAAACTATATCTAAATGTCTCAAATGCTCGGTTTCTGATTTGCTAGCAATCAAAATATCGTCAATGTAGACGAATATGAAATCAAGTCCTCGAAGAATTGTATCCAGCAGACGCTGCATGGTTTGCGCGCTGTTACGCAAGCCAAAAGGCATTCGCAGCATTTCAAAGGATCCAAAGGGTGTACAAATGGCAGTCTTTGAAATATCTTGTGGATATACAGGCACTTGAAAGAATGCTTTCACCAGATCTATTTTGGTGAATATGTTGGTTCCGTGCAGAGCTGCTGTAAAATCTTGTAAATAGGGAATTGGATATCTATCGGGTACTGTGATATTATTGAGAGCTCTGTAGTCTCCGCATGGCCTCCATTCGCCATCTCGCGCTTTTGGCACCAAGTGTAGGGCAGACGCGTACGGACTCTGGCTAGGGCGTATTATACCTTGATCGAGCATGCGTTGGAACTCATCTTTGGCTATCTTGAGCCTGGCCGCATCAAGCTTTCGCGGGCGGCAAAAAACAGGCTTTCCTCGTGTTTGAATGCGATGAAAAACGCCATGATTAGATGTACTAGTAAATACCATTGGAGACAACAACCCAGGGTACTTTGACAGTAAATCTACATACACTTTGTCATGCTGAGGAGCGCACACTGAAATATTGAGCGAGTTCCGGCGAGTTATGCCTGTGGCTTTCAAACCGGTTTCGCCGTCCACAATTTGACGTTCACGTGGGATAACGTTGATATTGTGGCGAGAGAGAAAGTCGATACCAATGATGGCTGTGTCAATATCGGCAATTATAAAGGTCCAGTGAAAATTGCGTCTGAGACCTAAAGACACGCAGGTAGAAATACTTCCGTAGGTGTTGATTTGAGATGAATTCACAGCTTGTAGCACCAAGGGAGATTTCACTGGCTGTGAAGCAGTGGAGCTACGCACCAGTCTGCATTTGGCGGGCAATAAACTATATTGAGCGCCAGTGTCGATGAGAAAATTGCAGCCTGTTGTTGGATCGCGGATATAAAATGGTAAAGAATTGTCGCCTTGGATGGATGATGTGAGGGGTGAAATAGGCGATCTTTCACGCCCTCCGTTCAGTTTAAATGAAACGAACAGGGTTTCACACAAGTGTGAGCTTTATCACCGAATTTCCAGTGATACCAGCAGTATTTCTTGTCTGGTGGTGCACTGTGCTCACCTGTTGTCTGTTCTCCGGATGCGGCAGATTTTCGCGGAGATTTGGTGCGTTGGGTGCGTGATTGCCGCTCTGAAGAATTTGCGCGACTACGCGACGTTCGCTGTTCGGTTGACAATCTGCTGAGCATTCGCTGAATTTCATTTAGCTGCTGTTTGATTGTCTTTAGCTCTTCCATGTTTTGCTGAGCTTGAGTGCAGGTAGTATCAGCGGCGGCTTCAGAACACTGTACCCTGTTTATTGCTGCCTTGGCGCGTGGCATGGCAGAAATAATTCTATCTGCCGTACCTGCCAGTGTGTCAAGCAGAGTGTCGTCGGGAAAAAACTGCAAGAAAGGCATTACGTCCTCAGGCATGCCCTTCAAAAATATTTGTCTCAGCAAAGGTGACTCACCGTCTTTGACATACGGCCGTGTCAATTCTTGGAGATGCCGTAGATACTGGCTGGGACGACGGTCTCCGAGCTCTTGTGATTCCAGCACTGAGCGTAGTTTTTGTTCAGTCGTCTTGCCTAAGCGAGCCTGCAGAGCCTGACAAAGCTGCGTGTAAGCATCGGCTGGCGGCTGTCGAATCATGTCGATAAATTCCATCACATGATGGGGAGGCAGAAGAGACGCTGCAGTTTGAAAACGAAGCATGTCGTCTGTTATTTGAGCCCTAGCGAAATACAGATCCAGCTGAATAACCCATATGTGTGGGTGTTCTTCTACAAAAGCAGGAGGCGGGCCCATAACGGCTGTCTGTTGGGTTTGTTTGTCACCTGTAGACTGACGAGCGGCGGCAGATTCGCTGGTAGATATGACTTGGCTGGTAGACTGTGTGTCGCTGGCTGACTGATTGTCGCCTTTGCTGGCGTGCTTCTTTGAAGATTTAGACTGACTGTCCATCTCCAGGCTAATTCAACCAGAATCGAAAAAACGCAGTAGATTAAGCGCAGATGTGTACGAAAACGATACGCCGTTCGCAAGTAAGTAGTACGCTCGAATGCAAGAACGCACGGTATAATACAAGATTATACAAGATATATAATACAAGATTAAATAAAAACCAAGATGCAAGATAAGCCAATACACGATGTAAGCCAAGACGCGATGTAGGCCAAGACGCGCAAGATAAGCCAAGACGCAACACAAGGCAATACGCGCAAGATAAGCCAAGACGCAACACAAGGCAATACGCGATACAAGGCAAGACGCGCAAAAATCAAGACCAAGATCGAGATCGAAGATCAAGACTCATGATGTAAGATGCTAGTGTACCTGTAAAACCTGTAAAAGTTGGTTAATGCGTGAAGTAGCTGTTACTACAACCACAGTTAGTGGTTAGTTGTTAGCGAGGTCACCACTTGTTAAACACGGTGTCCGCATATAATACAATTCGATCACGTCGGGGTCACCACTTGTTAACTACACTTGTTAAGTACGGTTAAACATGCATAGAAAACAATTAGTAAATCAGCTATATATTACATTCACACATTTACATAACATTAATACATAATTACAATAACGAAACAATACAATAAGATACGATACCCGCAGCGGCTGAACACGAATACACGGGGAGCACGAATAAGTCGCGGGAGCACAATGAAGCGAGCGAACACTCTAGCACTGTGTGACAGCACGCACTATTCTCGACTGACTTGTCCAACACCTGTAGCACCGGCCGGAATACCTTCACTCCAAGTAGGACACCGGTCACGTGACCGTCTGGAAGGTGCCGTACCATGTCTGAGCAAACAGTCGTGTGAATTGTCGCGGGAAATAGCGGGACTACGATCGTCGTGGGTGGTGTGAACACACAGTAGTACTTCCGCCGGCTTGCGTGGAGAATGGGCAGCGCACACAGGCGGCTCAGACAGACAGACACAAGCACACACGCGGCGCGAATATACAGCGCGACACAAACACGACATAGCCAGACGGCGATGACATAGCCAGACGGCGACGTAAACACACGGCGCAAATAGGTGACGAAAATATCACATCCGGTGGTGTGCACGGTGCGAACATACATACAATCATATTGCGAAGTGTGTAAATTTATACAATGAAATGAATTTATGTAATGAAACAAACACGCAACGAATATAACGCAAACACACGCACAACATAAACATGCAACGAATATAACGCAAACACACGCACAACATAAACATGCAACGCATAAACTAAAATAATACAACGACAATCAATACAAAAGAAACATGTGTGTGTGAATAAGTGTGTACGCCACAGTATTCACCACAACGTCCGCTTCGTAGCCGAGTGGCTAAGACGCACGCTCTGTGCACGAGAGTTCCAGGGTTCGATTCCCTGGCGAGGTGAAACGTTTGGGCTCGTTTCTGAAAGGGTAGCCCAATTGTCGCACTGCGGGTTTTGTGTGCGCGCAGCCGTGCAGTTTCTGTGCTGGCGGTGACTGCAAAACCCGTGCGGCCGGACCTACGGTGTGCCAGCCGGGGCCGTGAGGCTTTGCCCATGCATAAATTCACGCGAACATTAGCCTTTCCATTGTTGTGTTCAAATGCGTAAATTTATTATTATTTATATTCACCACAACAATGACGTGGTCCACCATGGTATCATTGAAAGCAGTCAGGAAACGAATCGCATGCCTAGGGGAGCATCCAAACAAAACCAGCAGACACAATATACTACGAGATCAGCAATGACACGTACAATACGTGTATTTGTGCTTAATTGTATCTGTGCGCGCGAGTGTTCGTGCGACTGTGCGTGCTTGCTACGTAGGCATGTGTATGTGTGTGAGCGATTGGCGATGTCTGTATGCGTGTGCGCTGTTGTGTTCATCGCGAGTTGTGTTTAAGTGTGGAATTCGTTGTGCGTTTTGGTAGTTGTGTTTAAGTAAGCGGTTGGTGCTGGTGAGTTGTGTTGGAGCGTGGCTCGTGTGTAGTGATAATTTTGAACAGCTCCATTAGTCTCATCAATATATAACAATCCCCTACTGAAATTACTCCGCGCATCTATAAAGGAATAGAACGACGGGAAGAGGGAAACATCAGATCAGAAATATATCAGGTTAATTAGGAGAATGTGAGTTTGAAGATTATGCAGCAGATTTTGAAGTGAATGTGCGATTTAATAGGAAGTAAAAATAATTCAAGCAGAAAGTGGACAAGTTTGTTGCAGAAGGCTGAACCAGAAAGGAAACCAATAATACCAATAATACCACTTCACGCACAAATGATCGATGAATTACGAGCAGCAGGTGGACCGCCTATATCGCGTTGTTGTTTGTATTTGAACATGTTTCATGTACAAAATTATTGAACGTATTTGATCAAGAAAATTAATTTTCAGCCTACAATGTGTCAATTACCAAACAATTTTGTTTTTTTAAATTCCTTTGACGTGACTTTTTTAAATAACGCTAACACTAGGTTCAACAGTGGTTGTCTGGCGCTGTGGTATCATGTTTCGCTTCGCTTGTATGTGTACGCGTGTGTGTGAAATCATCTGTGCTGGTGCGTATGTGAGTGTGTGTGCCATCATCTGCATGTATGTGTGGCTTGCACTGCCCGGCGTGTGCATTCCAGGAAAGTTGCAGCGTGTTGCGTGTTCCAGGAAAGTTGCAGCTGCAGCAACCTGCCAGTGTTTGCAGCGTCAGCTGATGCTGACAGATCGTATGACAAGATCCATATCAAATGTCACGTATTGTCATGGTAGATTGAACACAGTAGTCAGTGTGTAGCGTTAACCGCGCAGTGAGCTCTATTTGTGTGCATGTAATTGTGCTGTATTAATATATCCTATTCCTGAGTTTCTGAATGCTGGTACCAAACCCAAAAAAGCTACAACTGGTGACCCCGAACATCAGTCAAATTATTATAAGCCATTGTCATACTTGATCATGACCGACGAGCAGGTACCAGAAGACACACCTCATGTTGTGGGGCTGGGTGCAGAATCCAACCCTTTTTTGTCAGCGCATGTGGCGATTAAGCCACCGCCATTCATGCCAAAATCAGTCAACGGTTGGCTGGCAATTATGGATGCACAGTTCCAGCTGGCCAAGATAAAGGCAGAAGACACCAGATTCTTCCATGCTGTATCGGCCTTGCCGGCAGACGTAGTCTCTCAGATCAGTCCCGATATCCTGGCAGGTCGGCAATACACTCAATTTAAAACGGCTCTAGAGAACGCTTTTTCACGCACAAAAGCCGAGTTGTTCGAAGACTTGCTCTCCAGGATATCACTGTCTGGTCGTCGTTCTGCTCTCATGGTTGAACTAAGACGGACAGCCACGATGGTCGGCGCTGGGGACGAGCTTGTGAGGCATCGCTTCTTCCAGGTTGTGCCATCGTCGATCTCAACTGCTTTAGCGGCGCAAAAAGACCTAACACTTGAACAGCTTGGCACCTTAGCTGACGAGCTACTACCACTAGCACGCATGCAACAGTGTTTGACCGTCTCCAGCACTGAAACACATCGCTACAATACTGAGCCAAGACATGCTGCTTCAATGAGGAACAGACCGTCCATCAGTAGCTACGACGCGGGTCGTTCTGCAGGCCTTCCTCGTGGTGTGCTGCAATTCTGCGAGGGCCAACGACCTAAAGTGTGCATACCGCATCTGTATTATGGTCAGGCTGCACGATCTTGTCGAACGTGGTGCCAGTGGCCCAATAAACCTCAAGGACTACGGATCTTGCCTCCATCGCGACCTGGCTCACGCTCTAGCTCTCCGTCACCGGTCTCTCCACAGCCGGAAAACTGAAGAGGCAGGTCGCAGTACATGCGACACTGGGCCTGCCACTCCTTAAAGTCGCAGCCAAAGTGGGCGCTTCAACACTGCACTTCATTGTGGACACTGGAGCAGCTGTATCCCTGCTACCGATTACAAGCGTTAACCGTGTTCTTCAACCAACTGCAGTTACGCTGTCTTCTGCCAACGGCACCAAAATACATGTATATGGTGAGATGCGTCTAACTTTGACGCTCCCTGTGCTCCGACGCGCTTTCTCGTGGACATTTGTTGTGGCAGACGTCACCGAGTCACTGCTCGGGAACGACTTTCTCAGTCATTTTGGCTTAATTGTCGACTGCGGTGCGAGATGCATTCGAGACTCGATCACCAATCTTGGAGCACCTGCCGAGCCGTGCCATCTGCCAACGCCCTGTCTCGTTGTCAACGACGCAGCGGGCATCGCTGTCCCGGTTCGCCAGCTGATTCAGAGCTTTCCACAGCTAACTTCGACTTGTCGACCACATTCTTCGCCTTCATCTCAGTGTTTTCCACAACATTGAAACAGGAAGTGCGCCACCAGTACACGCTACTCGCAGGCGTTTCTCAGTCGAAAAACAGACTGCTATTAAGTCAGAAATCGACGCCTTGTTGGAAGCCGGCATTGTTCGCCCCTCTGATTCATCTTGGTCTTCTCCCGTCCACTTGGTCGCAAAAGACTGCGGAAAATGGCGGCTTACCGGCGACTACCGACTCCTGAATGCCGTAACAAAACGGGATATTTATCCGATACCACATCTTCACGATTGTTCGGCGAACCTCAACGGCAAAACAGTGTTTTCAAAAATTGATATGTTGCGTGCGTATCATCAAATCCCAGTCGCAGCTGAAGATGTACCAAAGACAGCGATCCTTACACCAGCTGGTTTGTATGAATATCTTTTTATGCCTTTTGGTCTGCGAAACGCACCCGCCACTTTCCAGCGCTACATGGATAACGTCTTCAGAGAACTGGAATGTGTCTTCGTGTACATCGATGACATCCTCGTTTTCTCTGCCAATCATGAGGAGCACCAGCATCATATTCGGCAAGTTTTCCAGCTACTGCAAAAACATTCACTGCGCATTAAACTTGAGAAATGTGTGTTTTGTGTCGACACCCTCAACTTTCTGGGGTATCAACTGTCGGCACATGACATCCTTCCTTCACCAGAAAAGGTCAGCGCGTTGGTGGATCAAGAAATGCCGTCATCATCATGTGAGCTCAGAAGATTTCTAGGCGACACCGGATTCTATCGGAGGAGCATAACGAAATACGCAGATATTGTGTACCCGCTCACCGAGAGAGTCCGGTTGGACCCGAACAGCAAGCAGCTGCAGCTGACGGACACTGAACGTTCAGCCGTGACAGCGTGCAAGAAAGCCCTGAGCTCTGCGCTCATGTTGAACCATCCTCTTCCTTCCTGTGTGGCGTACCAACTAGTCACCGACAGTTCACAGGTGGCCGTGGGTGCTGCGCCGCACCAAATGGTCGATGGACAGCCGTTTCTTGTCGAGATGTTCTCCAGGAAGCTGTCAGAAACACAGCGCCGTTACTCAACGTTCGACAGGGAGCTGCTGTCCGCTTATCTAGCAGTACTGCATTTCCGGCACCTGGTGGAAGGTCAGCACCTTACGTTGTGTACCGATCATCGACCACTTGTATGTGCCTTTCACAGCAACAGACCAGCGAAACTCGATCGCCAACAACGTCATCTCTCGGTCTTGCTAGAGTACGTCACGGAAATGAAGTACATACGTGGATCCGAAAATGCTGTGGCTGATCACCTGTCACGTCCAGCTGGTGTACAGTGGGCAGTGCCTATCAGCGAATCAACCGTGACCGAAGCGACCATTAATGAAACTACCATCGATTCATTCGATCTTCAGGGCATTGCTGGCGCACAGACGGACGATCCAGAGATAATGTCTTTCAACGACCGTCTGAAGGCGTACCGAATCGACGATAAAACATCTATTTTGTGTGAAAACTCGACCCTTCATCCACGTCCTTATGTTCCAGCAGTTTTACGTCGGCCCATTTTCACACATTTTCATCAGCTGTCACACCCTGGCACCAAAGCCACCCTGAGGCTGGTAAAGTCCAGGTATTTCTGGCCAAACATGGACCGAGATATTCGACAGTGGGTGCGTGAATGTCTACGATGTCAACAGTGCAAAGTGCAAAGACACACGAAAAGTGAACTGCAAGAATTTGGTCTTCCTTCATCTCGCTTCGAGGTAGTGCACATCGACATCGTCGGCCCCTTGCCACTAGCTACACGTCATGGTCAGACATTTCCTTCATCATGTCGCTATCTTCTGACATGTGTAGATCGCGCGACAAGATGGTTAGAAGCTCTGCCGATTCCCGACATCTGTGCTGAGACAGTGGCCGCTGGCTTTCTGGAAGCTTGGGTATCCCGATTCGGTGTACCACTATACGTTGTGACCGATCGGGGTACACAATTTGAATCAGCCCTGTTCGATGAGCTGTCGCGCATGATTGGCTTCCACCGTCTGCGTACATAAGCTTATCGACCATCATCTAATGGCATGGTCGAACCGACCAATCGCACACTAAGAACAGCTCTACGCGCCCGTGGAGACGACTGGATACGTAGCCTACCTGCTGTGCTACTAGGCATGCGTGTGATCACCAACGAGAATGAATTATCTCCGTTCACTGCTCTTACTGGGTCAACGCTTTTGTCTCCACGCATCTCCATTGAGAAATGTTCGTCGCGCTCGCAGCACAAATTCATCACTGATCTCGCCAAACATATGCAGCAGATAGATTTCTACAGTCTCTCGCTGGGTACCGACCACAGTAACAGTAGTTCCTACATACCACCAGGCCTCACTACCTGTGACCAAGTGTGGGTCAGAGTGGATCGCATAAGGCGCCCCCTAGAAGCCCCTTATCGCGGTCCGTTTCGAGTCATCAGCCGTTCCAACAAAACCTACACAGTGGAATTGTCATCTGGCTCGCGAGAGTCGGTATCCATAGACCGAATCAAGCCGGCGTTCATCACACCACCGATCGAGAAGCCTGAAGAACCTTCACCACAGCCAGCGAGCCCGTCAGAAACTGCTGTGACGAAAGATACACCTTTGCCATCTCCGGTTCCAGAGCAGCGTGCATGTATTTCTCGTTCAGGTCGGATTGTTCGTTTTCGAAAGAAACCCGATTATTTTTATTATTGAGAACTTCTCATGTTCAGCTGTGTATGATTTTAGATGTATGTATGACAACCACTGTATGTGATGTACGTTTTCTTGTATGTGTCATGTCGCTCCGCAATTTTTAGTGTTGTTAGGAGTGTTGTGGCGCTGTGGTATCATGTTTCGCTTTGCTTGTATGTGTGCGCGTGTGTGTGAAATCATATGTGCTGGTGCGTATGTGAGTGTGTGTGCGATCATCTGCATGTATGTGTGGCTTGCACTGCCCGGCGTGTGCATTCCAGGAAAGTTGCAGCGTGTTGCGTGTTCCAGGAAAGTTGCAGCTGCAGCAGCCTGCCAGTGTTTGCAGCGTCAGCTGATGCTGACAGATCGTATGACAAGATCCATATCAAATGTCACGTATTGTCATGGTAGATTGAACACAGTAGTCAGTGTGTAGCGTTAGCCGCGCAGTGAGCTCTATTTGTGTGCATGTAATTGTGCTGTATTAATATATCCGGCTCCTGAGTTTCTGAGTGCTGGTACCAAACCCAAAAAAGCTACAGTTATACTAGGTTGGACAGTGGTTGAACTAGGTTCAACAGTGGTTGTACTAGGCTCGACAGTGGTTGTACTAGGTTCAACAGTGGTTGTACTAGGTTCAACAGTGGTTGTACTAGGTTAAACAGTGGTTGTACTAGGTTCAACAGTGGTTGTACTAGGTTCAACAGTGGTTGTACTAGGTTCAACAGTGGTTGTACTAGGTTCAACAGTGGTTGTACTAGGTTCAACAGCGGTTGTACTAGGTTCAACAGTGGTTGTACTAGGTTCAACAGTGGTTGTACTAGGTTCAACAGTGGTTGTACTAGGTTCAACAGTGGTTGTACTAGGCTCGACAGTGGTTGTACTAGGCTCAACAGTGGTTGTACTAGGTTCAACAGTGGTTGTACTAGGTTCAACAGTGGTTGTACTAGGTTCAACAGTGGTTGTACTAGGTTCAACAGTGGTTGTACTAGTCTCGACAGTGGTGTTACTAGGTGTGACTCCAGTCTACCTTGTATTATTGCGAGGCTAATATTGAACTTGTAATGTTCTGTGATATTGGTGCATATCTCGGGAATGTTCTATTACATTATTCTATCATTGTGCTGTATAAATGTGATGATATGGTGGTATTTTATTGTATTGCTGCTCACTCGGTGTTTTGTCCAGATAGACTAGATAGACATGCGTTACCAGCGCAGTTGTCGTCGACTGGCTCGTCTAGCAGCACTGTCGTTATTTCTGCTACTGCTTATCATGCTGATGAGACGAGTGGTGCATAACAAGTGTTGTTTAGTGTTATTATATGTTTACTGTGTCGTTTCGGAATACAAAAATACAAAAAATACTTCTGGGTATGTTCTAAGATGGAGATACGCCCTGCCCCAACATTCTCTTGCAACTCTTGCAACATTGACACGGTGGCATTTTCGCAGGGAATTTTCGAGCAATCGGTCACCTGATTAACACGGTGTATAGAATCAACGTGAAAAACAGACAATTATATCAAAATCAATGTTAATTACAAATATAATATTAATAAGCTACACATACAGACTCATAGAACGATTCTGCAACACGCACATACACTATGATGTAGTTTACTACACGTTTCATTTTGCTACTCACTTTGTCCGCCACTGCGCACTTGTACACGCTGCTGAGCTTTGCAAACGCTCGCTGCACACGTGTATGTTCACGTGTTTATTCAATATACGACGGCTTCATATTCTGATTTGGTTTCTGGCGCACCTCACACGTGATTTTTTTGTCTGCATACTCTCGCATGACGTGTCCGTGTGTTAGTGTGTGTGTGTGTGTGTGTGTGCGTGCGTGCACTGCAGTTCATGCACAGCCTCTGTCTACGCTGTACTAGGTGCGGCAGTGGTTGTACTACGCTCGGCAGTGGTTGTACTAGGTTCAACAGTGGTTGTACTAGGTTCAACAGTGGTTGTACTTGGTTCAACAGTGGTTGTACTAGGTTCAACAGTGGTTGTACTAGGTTCAACAGTGGTTGTACTAGGCTCGACAGTGGTTGTACTACGCTCGACAGTGGTTGTACTAGATGCGGCAGTGGTTGTACTAGGTTCAACAGTGGTTGTACTAGGTTCAACAGTGGTTGTACTAGGCTCGACAGTGGTTGTACTAGGTTCAACAGTGGTTGTACTAGGTTCAACAGTGGTTTTACTAGGTTCAACATTGGTTGTACTAGGCTCGACAGTGGTTGTACTAGGTTCAACAGTGGTTGTACTAGGTTCAACAGTGGTTGTACTAGGCTCGACAGTGGTTTTACTACGCTCGACAGTGGTTGTACTAGGTGCGGCAGTGGTTGTACTAGGTTCAACAGTGGTTGTATTAGGCTCGACAGTGGTTGTACTAGGTTCAACAGTGGTTGTACTAGGTTCAACAGTGGTTTTACTTGGTTCAACAGTGGTTGTACTAGGTTCAACAGTGTTTGTACTAGGTTCAACAGTGGTTGTACTAGGTTCAACAGTGGTTTTACTAGGTTCAACAGTGGTTGTACTAGGCTCGACAGTGGTTGTACTAGGTTCAGCAGTGGTTGTACTAGGTTCAACAGTGGTTGTACTAGGTTCAACAGTGGTTGTACTAGGTTCAACAGTGGTTGTTCTAGGTTCAACAGTGGTTGTACTAGGTTCAACAGTGGTTGTACTAGGTTCAACAGTGTTTGTACTAGGTTCAACAGTGGTTGTACTAGGTTCAACAGTGGTTGTACTAGGTTCAACAGTGGTTGTACTAGGTTCAACAGTGGTTGTACTAGGTTCAACAGTGGTTGTTCTAGGTTCAACAGTGGTTGTACTAGGTTCAACAGTGGTTGTATTAGGTTCAACAGTGGTTGTACTAGGTTCAACAGTGGTTGTACTAGGCTCGACAGTGGTTGTACTAGGTTCAACAGTGGTTGTACTAGGCTCGACAGTGGTTTTACTAAGTGTGACTCCAGTCTACCTTGTATTATTGCGAGGCTAATATTGAACTTTTAATGTTCTGTGATATTGGTGCATATCTCGGGAATTTTCTATTACATTATTCTATCATTGTGCTGTATAAATGTGATGATATGGTGGTATTTTATTGTAATGCTGCTCACTTGGTGTTTTGTCCAGATAGACTAGATAGACATGCGTTACCAGCGCAGTTGTCGTCGACTGGCTCGTCTAGCAGCACTGTCGTTATTTCTGCTACTGCTTATCATGCTGATGAGACGAGTGGTGCATAACAACCCGTCTCCATCTCGGCTTATCACGGTTACTGCCTTCTCTCACACACTCGCACACACACACACACACACACACACACACACACACACACACACACACACACACACACACACACACACACACACACACACCACATGATATTACCACTATCATACTGCATAACAGGCATAACTACCATGTTGCTCATATTACAATCATACCACATGGTATTATCACTACCATACCATTACTATTGTACCACATGGTACTCGAGTACCATACCACATTTTGCTCATACTAATATACCATACTGGAACTCGTATGCATAGTACTCATATTACCATACCATACCATACTGCTACTAATAAAGCACATAATACTACCGTTACCATGTGAAATGGTACTTTAACTGTTATACCACATGGTAAGATTGCTGCTACCATACCACGGAACCACATTGCATAATATTGACATAGTTTGGAGGCAGTATTGTTCAATGTTTGTGATGTCTGGTGGCTGCTAGATTAGGTCACCTTAGAGCAGGGGTTCCCAAACTAGGGGCGCGAGGAGGGGCACTACCCTCAGTTACAGTTAGCATTTGCGCGTCGCTCCAGAGTGCACGTAGCAAAATGGAGGCGGAGCTAACAGGCTCCGTCCACTGCGATACTAGCGCTCTCTGACGGCAGAAAGTGTAACTAACCTAACCAACCTAACCTAACCTAACAGCGAGAATGCATGTGTCAAAAATAACACTAGAACAGTGCCTTGATTAGCTTTGATAAATACAACGTCTATAAATTAATATTGCGATAATATATATTACTTATATATATTTCTCATTGTTTTGTCGGCGGGACAAAAATCGAAATAATTCAAAAATATCAAAAATTGCACAATAGAAGCGCCTTAATAATTTTTGAGAGGTTGTTTTGTCGGAACAAATTTGGAATTAGTACATAGGAAAACATTGGAATCCCAGTACAAAAAATCTAGCTAAACCAGCATATTTATGTATCTGTAGCCACACACATCAATTTTGTTCCATGTATGTCAAATGTGTACACTGTTTTATAGTATTTGCATTTGCCAATTATATGAATGCCACTATATCACTGTTCATTGTTCATTCATTGTTCATTGTAAACTGTCACTGTATTACCGCGAGTATCATTACGTATTAATTCCGTTATATAACAATTATGTGTGCACGGTGTTTGTATATGGTTTTGATTGTTATTGCTGTTTTATTTATCGCATTTATGTATGTTAGTTATGTTATGTTGTTATTTATGTTAGACGCGCATGCGCGTCAGACAAACACACATACACATTCATCATGCTGCACACGGTAGCAGTGACGTCACGTGTAACACTACACCGTACGGTTACAACGTGCGGTATATAATGCGTGCACTTTCGTCAATAAAGGTATCTTTCACGTCGCTTCTGAGTTTGACTGGTCTCCACGATACCGCTCCCGCTCCCTGTAAAATTAGCGAGTTAACCTACGCAATATACATTTCGGTGTTTTTAAAGACCACATCGCCCTCACAGCGTTTTGCCAAGGATAGATTGTGCTCTGCCGCCTGCCTTGGACTGAATACCGTAGCCGGTTATTCCTTCGAGACAGACACCCATAGAGGTGGGCTTGAACACATTTGATTCCGAGGCATCAGACGTTCGCTTTAAACCGTCGAGTCTGGCTAGTGTCACTTAGCGGTGCACTCCCAGCTCGGACGTCTCTTAGCAAGACGGAAGGTTTTTATAACGAGCGTCGCACTGTAGGGTAGTCAATTTCAGGTCGACAGACAGGGCACAGCCTATCGTTCCAGTTCGCTGCAGTTGGCGTTAGTGAGTGACTGGGTCTCACACCCTCCGTCACTCGTACACTACGCCACTGGTTCACGGCACACCTGCTGCCACAGCCACTGGGACTGATCGCTAGCGGCATCATGCCCATCAGCGACAGTTCGAAGTGAAGCAATGAATGTCTATGGTTTTATTAACACTCCAATTAAATCAATAAACATATAATTCTATTTTCCGGACTGTCTAAAACACACCAAAGAGCCTTATAAATCATGTTTAGAAAATGGCTCGAACGATCATCTAAAAAAGACAAGAACAATCTAGGCTACTTTGCGCCTTGAAATTCACTAAATTCTAAGCAACGCGCAGCAAAATTGATGCGTTGCACTCATTCTCTGCAATGACGGCTCACAAATCTTTCTTGCCACACTGAGCGGAGCCCCATCTCTCTCGGCGCGCCTGGGCTAATCCGGTGAGCGGAGCCTATTTGGCGTACGCTCCCTACGGAGCGACGCGCAAAACGGTGGGTCCCGCGAGGAGGATACAGGGGGGCGTGAATTCATCTGCTCTAAATTGCTTTCTTAATTAGAATAATGAAATTATTGAAACAACAAATATCTGGCATTACACACATGTAAAGTATAATTACAGCAGTCACTCCACTCGTTCCTATTAAGCTAGTTCTATTTACACGTAAATAAATGCAAGAATCACTTCATATGAAAAGAGGCACTGACGGCGTGCGGGTCTACTGGAAGCAAAAATTGTACGTCAGGTAAGATAGTTTGGGAACCACTGTCTATCACTGTCTGAACTGAACCACTGTGTATCACTATCACTAACCACTGTCTGAGTTATCCATCGGGGGAGGGTGGAGGATGTATTCAACTTCTGCCACGCGACAACACACGCCAACACTGGTTGTGTGTGTGTGTGTGTGTGTGTGTGTGTGTGTGTGTGTGTGTGTGTGTGTGTGTGTGTGTGTGTGTGTGTGTGTGTGTGTGTGTGTGTGTGTGTGTGTGTGTGTGTGTGTTGCAGGGTGATTATTGGCAGACGTACACTCGGGAGCAAGTGAGACAAATGGACACAATTGACTGGCATGATCGCAGGCAGGAGAAGAGAGATGCCGCCAGAACAGGTCAATGACCTCTCTATCAGCACGGTCATTGACCTCATGTGCCTCATTGGAGACTGGTGTTTTCAAGCTTGGCGTTTATTGGTTGTTCTGTTTTTATCTACTTTTGAATGGATAAGTGATTAATCGTTTGTGTACTAAATTTTCTGATTAAGCAATTACAACTTTCTCAAACTATGTATATTTTTGGGCGCTTCCAGTACATGGGGCCACCGCAGGGTGATAATAGTGCACTTGCACTCATCCCATGTCGCTGGATTTTCCTGTAATTAATATTTATATTAATGTGTTTGCACACGGCAGGCCCTGGAGAACACGGTGTTGCGTACACGGTGGGCGCCGAGTTCAAACTGCAACGAAGCCAGTTGTACAAAGTGAACGGCTTCAACGGCTTTACCAGCGATCAAATCAGCCTCAACCGCAGTGTGCCTGATATTCGTCACAAAAAGTCCGTGATTGCCGCGCCCACATTATATTCGATTTATCTTTTCACACCCCGTGAACTGTTGGGGAAACATGTACGAGAGAAACAAGCTAAACTTGAAATTATGTACAAGTGGATGTGATATTAACGAATGAGTAGAAGGCATAATGAAAGTAAAAATCAGAAAATACTCATGATTTTGTATGAATAGATTTCATGTTTGTCTGATAAGATAGATCTTATATAGGATTTTAATGGTCTGCTTGATCAAGCATGTGTTGCACTTGCATCATCTCATTGCATTGTCTTGTTGACAGATGTGACAGTCGACGCTACCTGCGCCACCTGCCCACAGTGAGCGTGGTGGTGCCGTTTCATAACGAGCACTTGTCCACACTGTTGCGCACCGCTTCCAGTCTCTTGTACCGGGCACCGGCGCATCTGCTGCGAGAAGTCATCCTGGTCGATGATGCCAGCACTAAAAGTACGCTCTCTCTGACTGCCTCATCCATATATGTATATATCAGGTAATTAACCGTCCAGAAGTCAAGGTGATATCCTGTGTATCTTGTGTGCATTAGCTGTTTCCCTCCATCCCTCAGCAAGCTGTAGTGGCGTATTTGCTCAATATATGTGATTTTTATGTTGCACTCGTGTTACTCTGGGTTTTGGTGGTGAAATGTTTTAGAGTTATTATTCTTTAGTATGCTATACTCTTGAAACAAATGTTACATATGTGTAACATGGCTTCTAGAGCTTTAACAGTAATATTCATTATATTTGTGTTTCTTGTGTTTGATGCTCAAATTTTTTATGGCTACTGTATGTGTGTGCTTGTGTGTGTGTGTTTGTGTGTCGGGCAGACCACACACGCTTTCCGCTATTCGACCGATTGTTGTTGCGCATGTTCGGCGGTGTGGTGCGCGTGCTGCACCTGGCTCGTCGCAGCGGTCTGATAACAGCCAGACTGGCGGGCGCCAACATCACCATCGCTGATGTCATTGTGTTTGTTGACTCACACTGCGAGGCCTCCGTCAACTGGCTACCACCACTGCTGGGTGAAAACTGTTGGCCATCCGCCCTATCCCTCTCTCTTTCTCTCCCGTCTCTCTTTCTCACTCTCCTCTCTATATATCTCAATATTTCTATTTCTATCTTTCTATCTCTCTTAATCGTTCCTGTTATTTTTATTTCTTGTTCGCACTTTCTATCTCTTTCTCACACTCCTTTTTTCTCTTTCGTGCTCCCCTCTCTGTTTTTCCTTCTTTCTCTCTTTCTTTCGCCCATCCACTCTGCCTGCGCATTTCGGCTGCTGTTCGTGCTTGTGTCTCGCTGTTTGTATTATTGAAGTCGATAAACGAGGTGAATTGCGAAGAGCACAAACGATATGATTTGCATGACTTCAACCCCCACACAACTCACTTCAAATAAAAGGTTAAATGCCTAAGTGGCAGCTGCTACACGGGAAGAAGCCGAAGCTTATGAACACACAGGCGTGCCCCGTGCAGCTCGCTGCCACCGCAGAACCGACCCTCTCCACGCTATGGCGTCACAAGGACGTAAGACGTATTAGAGACGGCCACCTCCCCAGAATGCATGGCACAACTCATGACTGATATCTGGTACCATTTACTGCTGGGTTGACAGGGGCTGTGGGATTGTAGAATTCGCCCAATGAAATTCTGCTCCGCCGGGTTCACATCACCCTATTTTTTGATCTGTGTGCTTGTGTGTGTGTGTGTGTGTGTGCGTGTGTGTGTACGTGTTTGACTGTGTGTGTATGTGTGTACGTATCTGACTGTGTATGTACGCGTATGACTGTGTGTGTGTGTGTGTGTGTCTGAATGTGTTTATGTGTGTGTGTGTACGTGTCTGAATGTGTGTGTGTGTACGTGTTTGACTATGTGTGTATGTGTGTACGTATCTGAATGTGTGTGTGTGTACGTGTTTGACTATGTGTGTATGTGTGTACGTATCTGACTGTGTGTGTACGCGTATGACTGTGTGTGTGTGTACGTTTGAATGTGTTCATGTGTGTGTGTGTACGTGTCTGACTGTGTGTGTGTGTACGTGTCTGAATGTGTGTGTGTGTGTACGTATCTGAATGTGTGTGTGTGTGTTTGAATTGCAACACAGAGCCGATAGCCAAGAACTATCGCACGTGTGTGTGTCCGTTTATCGATGTGATTGACTATGAGAATTTCGAGTATCGGGCGCAGGACGAGGGCAAGCGCGGCGCCTTCAACTGGGAGTTTCTCTACGATAGACTTGATCTACTGCCGCGCGACATTGAAAACATGCCCGAACCTTTCCCGTCAGTCGATCATTGCAAGCTTGTCTCTTTCTCTCATCATTTCATCTCGCCTTATTATCATCTCTGTTTTGTTTCTTCATCACATTTTGTCCGACGTTTTATTTTCTCATTCTTTCATTTGGGATATTTGGTTGTTGTTCTTGTATCTTTTCTCTATCCCATCTTATAGCGATGTTTATTGTCTTTATTCTGTTTGCTTGCTTGTATTGCATGCGTGAGTGTCTGTTGCTGTTTGATGTCGTTATTTTTGCGTCAGTTTTGCCGCATATTCAAATTCTTGCGATCTAATTTATTCATTTGGAGAAATATCACCCTGGGAAAGTCAGGTGGATAGTCAGAACAGTGAATGATGAGAGCCGGTGTATTGTAGGTTTGTATATGTGCTGTCAGATGCGACCTATTGAGACCTTGTTTAACGCTAGAGCATCCAATATGCGTGGGCATGGTTACATATGGTTAGGCTGGATTTTGGTTTTCTCAAACAGCTGAGAACTGAGGTAGGATAGCGCCCTGTTTTCATCACATATACCACTGCTCCTGCTAATGTTTCTCCTGGTTAATCAGTAAATACAACCGAGTCCGGCCTTGTCTAGTTATGCATTCCAGTTTGACTCAGGCAGATATTGTCGGGCTTGTGTGCAACAGCAAGTATTGTCGCTTGTTGCAGATCTCCGGTGATGACTGGCGGTCTGTTTGCTATTTCACGCAAGTTCTTTTTCGAGCTGGGCGGTTATGATCCTGAGCTGGAAATCTGGGGAGGCGAGCAGTACGAGTTGTCATTTAAGGTGACATACTCCCTCACACACGCACACACACACACCCACTCACACACACGTTGTTTAGTATATTGTAGCGGACACACGAGAACACGATACGATGTATATTGTTAACCGTCATATGCGGACGTAAACAAACGCAGGTTAGACAAATAAGTGTTGCCAATCCCAGGACCTGGCCACAGCCGCCCTTCAAGAACCTGACACCTCGGGAAGGTACTGACACAAGAGGTTCGTGATTACATGGCAAACATACAGGTAAAACACTCGGATACAAATATACAGGATCTCACTCTACTTTGCGCAAATTCTGTGTAACTCATTGAATTAGAAACACCGGATACACACAAACAGGAAACTCTCAACATTATACACACTCGCAATAAGAACATTGTTAAATGTAAGACATGTGCGTGAAGGTCAAATGTAATCCGCCAGCCTGTGAGGTCGCCGGGTCTCTCTTCCAGTGCGAGTGGTCACAGTGGAGGGTTCAGGTGGTGGAAGATACTCTGCTTCGTGATCCGACTCCGGTGCTGTCGTTTGAGAAACGGGACAAGATACCGGGGGAAAGTTGTCAGTGCGAGAATCCTCGGTTGCCAGGAATGCCGGTTTCAACCTATCGATGGCGACATTGTCAGTACGATGGCCCAAATCGAAAAGGAACGATTTTTGTCCTCGATCTATAACCGGATAAGGACCCTTGTATGGCCTGTCTAGTGAGCCGCGGTGAGCATCCACACGAACAAACACATGACTGGCTTGCGACAGGTGAGGAGACATAAAAGTAGAAGGAGGTTCCTGTGTCTGGTGCCATGATGTTGGGACAGGTCTCAGTCGGGCGATGGCCGTGGAAATGTTGCGAACAAAATCTCTGTTGGGAAGAGCGTCGGTCTGCGAAAAGAACTGATGAGGCAGACGAATGGGCTCACCAAACACGAGCTGAGCTGGAGAGCAACCGATGTCGGGTTTCAGCATTGCTATGAGGCCTAGCATCACCAACGGTAAGGCGTCCAGCCAGTTATGATGATTTTGGAGTGATGCCATCAGGAAGCCTTCAGAGTGCGGTGTAGTCGTTCGACGAGACCATTTTTTTGAGGTTGATACGCCAATGTCGTTGTGCATTTAACACCAAGAAGCGACCAGAGTTCACTCCAGAGCTCCCCAACGAATTGTCGACCGCGGCTAGATGTGATCGTTAAGCACATTCCAAAACGGGATATCCACCCCAATAGCGCTCGCGCACACGATTCTGCTGTGGAGTCAGTCATCGGGACCGCCTCGGGGTAGCGGGTGAAGCGGTCAATGATGGTGAAGAGATAACGGTGCCCATTTGCCGGATCTAGGGGGCCAACAATGTCGACATGTAATGCTTCGAAGCGACCTGAAGGAGTAGCTGGGCGTTTCAACGGCGTATTTTGATGTCGGCTCACCTTAGAACTCTGGCAGTGAAGACACGTGCGAGTCCATTTGGTTATGTCGGCACTCATACCCTTCCACACAAATCGTTCAGTGATTAGGCGCTTTGTAGCCCGGGTGCCGGTGTGGTGGATACCGTGAAGGCGGTCGAATGTGGGTCGGCGAAGTGAAGTCGGAACGAGAGGACGATGAGAGCCAGTGGACACATCAAATACTAGTGGGTGTTCGGTTCCTGCGACTTGTAGTCTTCTGATGGTCAACGATGGATTCGTAGACAAGGCAGCTACTTCAGGGTCTTTGCTTTGTCGTTTGGCCAATTCAGTGCTGTTTACTTCTTGCTGAGCGATGTTGAAGCACGTTGAGACTATTGGGGACTCCGATGCTTCACTGACTTGATGTGGTCGACTTAGACAATCCGATACTGCGTTGGCTGCCCCGCTCACATGCTTGATGTCTGTAGAATATTCGCTGAGGAAGGTTTATTGTCGAGTCACACGTGCTGAACGCTCCGTTTTCGAGGTGAATGCGTAGATCAGTGGCTTGTGATCTGTTACGAGTTGGACGTCCGCACGGCCTTCAAGAAGGTGACGAAAACGCCGGACAGCACTCACCAACGCAAAAAGTTCGCGGTCACCGGCGCTCCATTTCTTCTGTGTGATTGACAACATTTTTTAATGGAAGGCGAGAGGCACTATCTTGTTGTCGATCTCTTGTTGGAGAACGGCACCAATGGCTGTGGACGATGCATCAGCGACGACTTGGATGGGAATGTCCTGGCGTGGAAAAGCGAGTGCTACTGCTGATCCTAACATGGATTTCGACTTGTCGAATGCAGTTTGATGCTTTGGTTCCCATGTAAATTCGTTTTTCTTTCGATTTGATAGTTCATGTAGTGGTGAGAGTACCGCGGCGAGGCGTGGAATAAAGCGATGGTAATAGTTCATCATGCCTATGAAGCGGCGACATGAAGTGACGTCTTGTGGCGACTTTACAAGTTTGAGTGCATCTACTTTGTCGTGCATCGGAGCCAAACCCTCGCTGGAGACTTTATAACCGAGGAATTCGATTGAGGATGTACCCAACACACACTTCTCGGGAGAGATGACAAGGCCGTGAAGTTGCAGACGGTCGAGCACAGCAGTTAGGTATTTGATGTGCGTTTCCGCATCAAGCGAATACACAAGATTATCGTCTATGTAGGCGAAAATCCGCGGAAGTCCACGGAGCACATCATCGATAAACCTCTGAAATGTCTGCGCGGCATTGCATAACCCGAACGGCATGCGGGTGTATTCTTACAGGCCGAATGGCGTAATGATTGCAGTTTTGTGGCGGTGTGCCGGATGGACTGGTATTTGAGCAAAGGCTCGTTTCAAATCCAGTTTGCTGAAAACCGTGGAGCCACTCAACTGGTCGGCGAATGACTGAACATCTGGAACAGGATATCGGTCTTTCACTGTTATAGCGTTGAGACGTTCGTAACAACCGACTGTCCTGAAGCTGGTATTATCCCCTTTCCGGACCAAATGGATCGGACTGGCCCATTCAGAGGACGATGGCACGAGGATTCCGCGTGACAGCAGGTCATTGACGTCCTCTTTAGACGCACGAAGTTTGTCTGGAGGGAGTCGGCGGGCGCGCACAAACACAGGGCGGTCGTTTGTGATGATCATGTGTTCGGTGACAGATGTCGGCGTATCCACATTAGCGTTGGACGGTGAACATATCAATTTGAATTGTATAGATGAGCGAAGTGAAGTAAAGAGTTCGCAAGCAGGTAATGAGCTGTCTCCAGCGGATTTCACTGCCGCTATAGTCATGGGTGGTTCACTCGACAATGGACTTGCGTGACAACATGAAACGGAAAGATGTGTCGAGCAGTCGTGGAGACGTGAGTTTTTTATATCTGGCACAAGGCCGTGCTCTCGAAGGAAATCAGCGCCCAATATAGGTATTGGGACGTCGGCGACCAGAAATTTGAATTCATACTTTCGACCAAGTCCCAGGTCGAGAGTCATGTTGTGTCCTACGGAGAACACTTTGATCGGGCGGCCGTTGTCCGCACGAAGACGAGGGGCGTCGACGTGTTCAGTGAGAAATGCTGACGAGGACGGAGGTAATATAGATACCTCGTTTCCACTATCCACCATCCATCGACGACACGTGGAGTCGCGCACGTAGAGGAGCCGGCAACAATTATGGCAGCCCGCAGCAGGCGACGCCGGGGGCTGCCCTGCTAGTTTTCCGAACGATGCTTAAAGTCGGCATCGAACGAACAGTTTCCAAGACAATTTCGGGCAGCTGGGCCATACCGGCGATGTATACGGCACCAACGGTCGACAAAGTTGGTAGCTGAGTTGCGTTGTGTCTCTCTTCCAAGCAGGCGCGGATGCTGCCGGTCACGGCGACTGCTGTCTCTTTGGCGGAGAGCAGTGGGTGGAGCAGTTGATCGGTGTGCCGCAGCCACCAAACCTTCGGCGGGACACTAGGCGCAGTCATCACCATCGGCGGTGTTTACCGCGAACACCTCGTTTGTGGAAGCTGTCACGTAACTGTCTGCCTTCAGGGCGACTTCTGACAATTCTGAGATCAGTAGGCCTTCTCTGCACTGTACCTGCAGCGTGTCGGGAAGCCGCCTCAGGAAGTGCTCCTTGATGATGCTGTGTTCTGTATCATCCGGGTACAGTACCTCTATGTCCGCGTACAGATACGAGGGCTTTCTCGTTCCAAGCATGGAAGAGCCTCTAGCCGTCGGAGTCTTTCGGCGTCTGATATTGTTAGCCGAGTTTTCAGTGTCGATTGCAGCTGGTCGTAACAATCGGCTGGTAGCGGGTTGGTGACGGCCAGATTTTTCACCAGACGAAAATACTGCGGCGGAAGTTTTGCCAACACTTTTCGGAATTTTGTCGTGGCCTGCGTAACTCATCCATCTATGAGTAAATTCTCACACATTGGAAGCCATGTGTCGATATCTGCGGCGTCAAACGCGGGCAGTTCAACACGGACGGCGAACGACTGTGACTGGTTTACTACGGCTCTTTCCTCGGACATGTTAAAATTTGAAATTATGATCAGACGGATCAATAATATACACACGCTCTAAAGAGAGGAAATTTGTGCAACTTACGATGAAATATTTCACAAAAATAGCGGGGTCACCATTGTAGCGGACACACGAGAACACGATACGATGTATATTGTTAACCGTCATATGCGGACGTCAACAAACACAGGTGAGACAAATAAGTGTTGCCAATCCCAGGACCTGGCCACAATATACTCAAACATGAAATATATTTCACAAACGAGAAATTGCAGACACAAGCTTGATAGACTGGAGCAATGTGATGTTAAATGTCAAAACTAATTGAGTAGCATTTGTTATAGATGTGGAGAAAGAGTGAACTTATCAGAAGCTCATTGTAGTGTCCTATGCCACATTAAATTGCTGAAATGACACGGCAGAGATGTATTGAAGAACGAGCGCACAATACCAACAGAATGACATGAACACGGATATTGTGCCACCTTGAATAACCTCGGTCATACATACACAAGCACACACACAGACGTACATACCAGCCTGCTTAACATTACAAGTTGACCCAACCGGACAAACCTGGCTTGAGGCTGCACACAGACATACCAGTTAACTGAACAGAAACACAAGTGACACACAAACACACATACATATTGCTAACACACGCTCGCACTACACCACAGTACTCCGCCGCCTGAGAACGGAGTTCATACACATTACAATGTAGAGCAGTACAATGTCAACCTCAAGACGCGATTCACTAACGGTGGAACGTTAAACAGTTTGCTGTATTCATTCACTGAGTGGATAATCATTTACACTTGCATTCTAACATTCACACATAATCACACTCATTCATACATTCATTCATAAACTCGTGCAATAGTTTTGGAGAGTATCAAACAAAAATACATACAAATACACAGCAAGGTACACGAATTCAGCAAACGCACAAAACATAAACAATACGCTCGATTGTGCTGCACTGTGGTGTACGTGAACAATAAGAAATACATTACGAAATATCAAAATACAAAAAAACATGCAATATCAAGAATAGTGGAACTCAGGTTTCTTCTTAAAGCGCACATTACGGCCTGACCTGGTAGTAGTAGTAGTACGCTGTTGCGACGATGTAGCAGGATCAGGTACTGGTGCCGGTGTTGGTGGTGCAGCTGGTGTTGTTGCTGGTGGTGCAGCGGCAACGGATGATCTGGTGGAAGGCGTGACGACTGCCGGTTTTAGTCGGTCAATAGACACAGTGTCTGACGCACCGGTAGGCAGCTCAACCACAAACACTTTCGGAGATCTCGATATCACCCGGAAAGGACCGCGATATGGTGCTTCGAGTGGCCGGCGGACTTTATCCACGCGCACCCACACCTTCTCACAGGTCGTCAATTGTTGTGGTACATACGACATCGGTCTATCATGTGATGTACCGGCGGACATGTTACAAAAATCCACCTCGGACATTCGTCGCGCCAGCTCAGCAACAAACTTGTGCTGCTCCTTGACAGTGATCGCAGTGTCGCCAGTTGGTACCCGGGGACACAACAGCTGACCTCCGGTGACGGCTGTGAATGGAGAAACACGGGATTCACTGGGCAGCAGTCTGATACCTAGCATAACCACAGGCAGAGCTGAAAGCCAGCATTGTTTTCTTGCCATGATATCGGTCTTTATGACTCTGTGCAGCCGTTCGACAAGCCCGTTTAACTGCGGTCGGTATGCAGCTGTTCTCATCCGGTGAAATCCGACCAGCTGCGAAAGCTCGTGGAACAGCTCGGATTCAAACTGCGTCCCGCGGTTGGTCACCACGTGTAGTGGGACACCGAAACGCGAGATCCAGTGACAGAAGAAAGCGTCAGCGACAGACGAAGCTGTTATAGTGTCTTCTAGTGTCTGTGGATCTCACAAAATGTTTTGATGTCGTCCACTACGACAAGCTTCTCGACAAGATCGCAGCTCACAACATAGATCCCTCATGGGTCGGCAGTTATTTACACGGCCACACTCAACAAGTACGTGTCCAGCATCATCATGCATATGATCTTTCCGACACCGTTTCGACAGTTGAGAACCTCTCGATTTTCCAAGGTGGCAGTCTGAGCTGTGTGCTGTTTCTGATATTCTCGAATGATTTATCGGCGCATTTTACAAGAAAACACGAACACCATGAGTTACGCGTAGTACAGTACGCGGATGATACTACTATCATCTGACCATCTGACCATCTGACATTCTACTATCGACGACCACTGGAAGACAAGACCTCGCCATGTGCGTGCACAACATGGAACTGCGACTCAACGAACTCAGCGATTATTACTCCGCAAACAAAATGAAGGTGAACACAACAAAAACACAATTTATAATATTTGGCACAAAATACTTACTCAAGACGTTCCCGAAAATTGAGATCATATTTCAAGACAGCATTATAAAGGAAAGCGAGGCCGTAAAAGTTCTAGGCGTGCATTTGGACAAACACCTACAATTTACCAAACACATCACCTATGTTACACAAAAATCTACTGGAATTCTTTTATGTTTAAACCAAGCTATGACATCGTTACCCGAACACACACATAGGCCTATCATCAATGCGTATATTTTTTCTTTATTGGCATACTGCATATCTGTTTATGGTGCTACCGGAGTTATCCAAAAACAGCGAATCCAAAAAATTATCAATTTCTGCGCACGAGTCCTCACGAAAAACGAAAATACGACCACATTTCCGAAACTTGTAGACAGTTCGGCCTACCTACAGTGGACGCACTCATCAACGACAATAGAAAACGACTTATTCGAACGATAACGACGACCCGAAAACCCACTGCCTTGTACGAGACATTTGAACCAGCACGTGAACACAACATCAATTTGAGACAACAAAAAAACAACAACAACAACATGTATTTAATATAGCGCACTTTCGAGGACAAAGGCGCGAGCAGGAGCAGGGTAATGAAGTGTAGACTCAGAGCGGTATGGGGACAAAAATATGGAGCACAAATCGACAGAAAGTACATGGGTGCTTGCAAAATTGAACACATACATACACACATACACAAAAACACATACACACAAACACATGCACATGAAACATACACACGCACATATATACACATACACATGCATACACATATATGAATAATGTAATGTAATAGAGCATATAATGGAAAGAGAGAAAATATATAATGGGAATATAGAATAAAAAAGCATAGGATATAAAATAATAAAAATAAATGCTAGATGGCCGTTGGCTAGAGAGTAGCTCTTCCGCCCTTGGACAGGTTTTATTTTTAGTCCTGCTGGGTGTCTAGCCACCCTCCTCACTGGTGGGAACCAGAGGGGGAGCCGGTATAGTCGCCGACCACTCGACTATGAGACTGGTTGTACTGGGCTACACAGTACCAGTAGCAGGAATTCTCCTGACCAGAGACGAACAAGACCGCTTGAACTGCCGAAAATATCCACGGAAGCAGCTCGCAAACGTATAAACTATGAAGCGGCCAAAATTTTGTAATATATTTTTGAACGATAAATGCTACCATGTTTGTGTATGTGTATGTATGTATTTGTGTGTATGTTCATACATGTATGTATGTGTGTATTTATATATATATATATGTATGTTGATATAATGTATGTATATATTGTAATGAAAAGCGCGTGCCCAGCGATTGCAATAAAGCATTGAGTGATTGATTGATTGATTATATCTGTCAGCGGAATCGCCTCAGGCCAGCGCGTAGCTCTGTCGATGCAGGTGAGTATGTACCGGTATGGCGTGGCGAATGGATGACAATACGCAGTAGCCGGTGGTAACGGTCCGACCAGGTCTAGATGAACACACTCAAAGCGGGCGCTGGGTACTGCAAAGTCAACCAGCGGTGACTTGGTATGTCGAGTGACTTTGGCCCGCTGACATGCAGTACACTCATTCACCCACAATTTAATGTCGCGTTCGATGTGCGGCCACACGTACCGGGACTTGATGAGTCGAATACTGCCGTGAATGCCGGGATGGCTGAGTCCATGCAGCTGTGAAAATATCGGAAATCGGCATTTCGCAGGCAGGTATGGTCTTGGATGCGGCGTTGAAGTGTCACACCAAAGTTGGTGGTCGCCCGATGTCTTAAACGCCGTCAATGTAGTGGTAGCAGACTGAGTTTCTGTATCTACAGCTTGGGCGCGTGCGATAGCCGGCAGGTCAAAAATATCTGTTGTAACAGCGTTCACACTGCGTAACAGACAGTCGGCCACTGTATTGTCCGCGCCTCTAATGTGTTGTACGTCAGCGACGTATTCTGTTATAAACGACCAATGCCTCTGTTGCCGGTCAGATTTGGCTACATGTGGGCTTTTGAAAGCTGCCACTAGAGGCTTGTGGTCAGTCAATAATGTTACCACTCGTCCTTCGAGGTAGTATCTGAAATGTAACACAGCGTGATATGCGGTCAACAATCCTCTGTCATGAACTGAGTATTTGCATTGTACACTCGACAATTTTTTGGAAAAAAACGAGACGGGTTTTGGTTCACCATCAACCATTTGATGCAATGCTGCGCCGGCAGCGGTTGAAGAGCAGTCGGTTACCAACTGCAACTGGGCACAGTCGGGAACCGGATGTGGCAGCACACACGCGTCTTCCAGTGCTTGCTTCACTGATTCAAATGCTGCTTTCTCGTCATCGTTCAACTCTAACTGTTTGGCATTTGGCTGAAGTCGGCTGCGCTCACTCAGTGGATGCACCAGGGCTGCAAGCTTGGGCACAATATGTCGATAAAAACTGCACATACCCAGAAAACGACGAAGAGACGCCGAGTCACGAGGTGTTGGGAAACTGCAAATAACACTGAGTTTGTCCTCCGGTGGTTGAATACCCTCAGCCGAAACCTTGTATCCGAGGAAGTTTATAGCCGACTGGAAGAACGTGCACTTCTCTAGTGACAAACGAAAGCCATATTTCTTGAACACGTCAAGAACGGCTGCGAGATCACGTTTATGCTCCTCCTCGTCGGCTGAGAACACTAACATGTCGTCCAGGTAGACGATCGTGCAAGTCTGGTCGGCAAGTATAGTGCTCATAAATCGCTGGAAAGTAGCCCCTGCGTTCCTGAGACCCATCGGCATATACAAATATTCAAATAAACCAAATGGTGTGGTGATGGCGGTTTTCGCAATGTCGGCCTCGTTCATAGGCACCTGGTGGTACGCCTGAAGTAGGTCGATCTTGGAGAAAACTCTTTTGCCGTGTAGATGTCCTGACAGATTCTGTATGAGCGGTAACGGGAATCTGTCAGGCACCGTTTTGGCGTTCAAAGCACGGTAGTCTCCCGTGATGTGCCATTTTCCGGGTAATTTCTTGGAAACCATTTGTAATGGCGAACTCCAGGGTGAATTGGATCGGCGAACGATGCCAGCCTGCTATAATTTGTCAAATGCGGCTCGGGCGGCTCTTTCTTTATCAGGCGCCAAACGCCGTGGGCGCGCAAACACAGGCGCCGCACTGCCTGTGTCGATAGAATGTTGCACAGGCAGTGTGGAAACACATTCAGACTGTGGTGCTAGCAAGCTGGGACGACTGATCAGAAGAGATCGCACAGATGCAGGCAAGTGACTGACGTCATTCATCACCAGCCCCACAGACCGCTTACCACTCATTTCGGTGGGTGCACATAGTTTTGTGGTGGTGTCACGAAGGCACTGCGCATGGCAATCGACCATAAGTTTGAATGCGCTCAAAAAGTCGTGTCCTAACAGAGGGTAGACGGCGTCACATACAACAAAAGTCCACGAAAATCTTCTCCTGAGCTTGTGCAAGACGACATCTAACCTGACCTCACCATACACCGACATGGGCAGCCCGTTGGCTGTCGAGAGACGCATGGATGTGGGCTGAAGCATGAGAGAAGAAACTGCACTGCCAGGAACAATTGACACACCAGCTCCGGTGTCGACCACGAAATTGAGCCACTGTGTGCCGATATGTGCTGTGACTTTCAGGAGCGGCAGACCATATGTTGCAGCTGTAATGACCTGCCGTTCTAGTTTTCCTGCGCTGGTGGCTGAGAGCGAGGTGCAGGAGACGGCGAACAACTTCTTGATGACGGCTGTATGTTCAGGCTGCGCGGCTTATTTGGCCACTTGCACCAAGGCTTACAGCTGCGAGCACTACCACCGTAAAATATGTGAAATCGACATAGCTTCGGACGTTGACCATTGTGAAATGGTTGTAGTGTTGTGCATGATCGCGCAAGAGATGACGATCGGTGTTCACGCCCAGCTGGCTGATAATACCGGTGACTGCGTGAAGATTCGACGTGCTGCAGGTGCTGATGCGACATGGCTGCAGGTGCTGCTAGACATTGAGACTGCGCTAGTGGCAGAAGCTCGTCGGCTAATTTGGCCAATTCAGCTATCGGTAGCTTTTTCTGAGCTGCCAAAACAGTCTCAATTGTGGACGGTAGAGCTTGCGTGAATTTGTGGCGCACCAAGTCGTCGTTGACACCAACCTTGCGTGCAATGGCCTGTATTTCAGACAGGAATTGCGAAGGTCAACCGACGAGAGTAGTCTTCGCGATGAGTGCTTCAAACAGCTCCGGTCGTGTACGCTCGAAGAGACTCAAAACCTCTGTTTTCAACGTGTCGTAGCTATGTGTAGCGATGACTCCAGGAGCGAGCTGAGAGACGATATTTGGAGGGAGAGAGGCCAGGATGTGGAAAAATTTGGTTTGACTGACGCTGATTGCTTGCAGCTCGAATTGAGCTTCCAGCACGGTGAACCATCCTTCCACAGCATTCTCCATAAAAGGAGGGGGCTTCACGGAAACTCGCTGGATCTCTACACGCGGCTCAGGATCGGATGTTTCCATATCAAAATGAAATTGCACTAATTGAGAATTACAAGCAACTAACTGAAAGAAATATTCTTGCTACAAACGTGAAATAATATAAAATGACTAGAAATGACGGAACTTCAACAAAATGCAAGGACAATATTCCAAGGATTATACTGAAAAGGAACACCAAAATCTAAACTTTCAAATAAGAAGATGTCAGTGAACGTGAATGAATAGAAAATGATAGGAACTTACTGATATCACGTCGGGATCACCAATATGGTGTCCTATGCCACATTAAATTGCTGAAATGACACGGCAGAGATGTATTGAAGAACGAGCGCACAATACCAACAGAATGACATGAACACGGATATTGTGCCACCTTAACCTCGGTCAGAGCCGTAGCAACCGCCCCCCGTACCCCCCGGCCGGGGGGGCCCCCGAATGTTGAGGGGCCCCTTTGCTTCACGTATTATGTGATTATGTCTAATAAATGCATTCAATATTCACAATGGGGGCCCAACTGTTGCCTTCGGGGGGGGGGGGGGGGGGGGGCCCATAATTTCTCGCAACGGCTCTGACCTCGGTCAACCTCGGTCATACACCTCGGTCAATAACCTGGGTCATACATACACAAGAACACACACAGACATACATACCTACATAAATACATACATACATAGAGATACATACATACATACATACATACATAGACATACATACACTTGCTTAACATTACAAATTGACCCAACCGGACAAACCTGGCTTGAGGCTGCACACAGACATACCAGTTAACTGAACAGAAACACAAGTGACACACAAACATACACACACATATTGCTAACACACGCTCGCACTACACCACATCATAAACGACCCTTTCTCCACACACAGAAGACGTATTAGAGAGAGTCGTCTCCTCGAAATGCATGCCCCATGGCTGATATCTGGCTTAATTTACTGTATCAATACTCTAGACTCGGGTTGATTGTAGTGATTTGCTTGAAAATATTCACACTGCGCGGGATTGGAACCGAGGACACCGGGTTGTGAGCCGGATGCGCTGACCATCAGGCCATGATGTCGACAATTATCTAGTATCTGTATGTATGTGTGTGTGTGTGTGTGTGTGTGTTCAGCTAGTTGTGGTAGAGGAAATGAGCTAAGCTCGGAATGTCCTGTCTCTTTCTCACTGTATATATCCAATTTGTGCTTGAACTCCCTCGTAGTTATTGCCTCTATGATAGTCAAATTGTGTAATTTATTCCTAATGTCAATTCGCTGTTAGGAAAAGATGTACTTCTTTATATCTTTTACACCGGGTCTTTTAAGAGCTTCTTACCATGTCTCCTTCCTTCATATTGTGTGTGTGTTTGTGTGTGTGTGTGTGTGTGTGTGCAGGTGTGGATGTGTGGCGGTCAGATGTTGGACGCCCCGTGCTCGAGAATAGGCCACATATACCGCCTCTTCCCTCCGTTCCGCAATACGAGAACCAATGACTTTCTCGCCAAGGTACCACACAGGCGCGCGTGCTACTATGTGTACTCACCGAGTTGTTCTACAGGATTTGAGCTTAAGCTCGAGCTGACCTGTCTCTCAACCTATCAGTTTTACTTTTAAACTCTGATATTTTTTCACTCTCGACAATATCCGTGGGTAGTTTATCCCAACTATCTATAGCTCTGTATGGGAAGCTGTACTTCTTTATATCCTTTTTGCAACGGTGTTTCCTTAATTTATACTTGTGTCCTCTTCCTTTCATCTGCTTATAAAAACCTGTAATTTCTGGAGTAGCCATCTCTTTCATATACTTAAATATGTTTATCAAGTCCCCCGCTTTCTTCTGTCCTCCAGACTAGTTAGGTTCAGAGCTTGGAGTCGTTCCTCATAGGTCCTGTCCGTCAGTTTCGGAGCAAGTTTCGTCGCCAGTCTTTGCAGTCTTTGTGTGTGTGTGTGTGTGTTTTGTTTTTGTTTGTTTTTTCTTCACACACAATAATTGTATTTATAACCTGCACAATATAAAAAACACTAAATCACCACAGCAGCCGTGCTGCCGCGCACGACAGCTAACGCGATTCTTTGGCGGAGCCAGCTGGTTTCGCGATTATCTCCAGTGCGCTCCCTAATGCGTCTCCCGAGTTGGCTGGTGCAATTCTGTAACTCAGCACCCAAAACACCGGATGTTTCTATGGTCAGAGGGACAAAGTCGTACCTCTGGCAGAGCTCCGCATAACGCTGTCGTTTCCGCTCTTCGGCTGCTTCGGCAGCTGCACCGGCGACGACCGCGCATTCCATGAGATGGCCACTGAATGTGTTAGTGCAGGTTGCGTCCCATAACAACATGCGGCCACGTCTGAAGGGGGCGATGGTCATTCCGTCGGGGCGGCGGCCGTCACCTCTGTCGAGTCCTCTGGGCTCCAGGATAGCGGTGATGTCGGCGGCCGACAACGCTCTGTAAATGGCGTCGTTGAGGGCTGAATGACGCGGTATTCTGCCTGGGGCGGAGTGGCAGGACAAGCTATGATGACCAAACCTATCAGCCATCGCACCACACCGACAACGATGAGGTTGCATCAGTGGGGCGCCCAGTCTCAGCGCGACACCTGTACGCACTGCGTCATCGGGCAGAAGAAGTCCGAGCGATTCGATGGGTAGTGCAGAGAGCCAAGCGCCTGAGTGCGGAGCTGCTGCAGCCAGAAGGCGGGCGCGATCCAACTGATTAGCTTTGAGAAGCAGGCTGTTGAAGCGTCGCTTGGATGCCAGAACGTCCAGGTTCTTTTGCGTTAGCATGACATCAGGTTCGAGATCAGGGTTTTGAGACTCCCTGTACAGAGCCAAACTTGCCTCCAGAGTAGCTGGCCTGTCACCGGGGAGATGACGATTAATTTCGTCGACCAGAACCTTGTTGGCGTGTATTGAAGCCACATACGCAGGGAGAGCCACGTCGACCAGGCGTCGCATGCCGATATCTCCAAGACGAAGAGGTAGAGAAGCCTGGGTCCAGCGATCGTCGTTCAGTTCGACGTTGCAACAATCGGAGAGAACTGCCCGCATGACATCGTCAATATGACTCAGTCGGGAAGAAACGCGATGCACGGGAGCGGATCGCATCAGATATGTGGCCCGGGGCACCGTGGAGTACTTGGAAAGGAAAAATAGTGCCACATGGCTGCCGATATGGGCGCATCTCTCAGTCATCAGCTGGGTGATGTGGCTGATATCGTCGAGCGCTGGACAAATTGCTTTCTTGCCAATGGGTGCCCCCAACAGCGTTAGCTTATCCAATGGGGTGTACCGGGCAAATCTGAAGAAGGAATCTGTTGCTTCTGAAAGTTGTTCAGCGATGGTGTTCATCCCTGATTGAAGACCTCCAGCTGTATTCAGGTGTGTCCCTTCGCTCTTGCTCATATTCACCTCCAGACCGATACTCTCAAGAGCTGTGGTGGCCCGATGAATGCCGCTAGTGACTACGTCAATAGGACCTGCGATGGTGGCATCATCCAAGAACCACACATTCATCGGCGATTGCATCGATTGGGCGATCGGGTCTACCGCTAAGGCGAACAAGAGCGGACCCATGGGGTCACCTTGTTGCACTCCTCTGCAAGACCACAGGCGCATAGTACCGAGCAAAATCGGAGATGGCTGGGAGTAGGATTGTCGAAGGATGGGAAGAGCTGCCTGGAAGCGTTGGCTAACAGCATCAAAAACTGCTCGTCGATGTACACTATTGAATGTGTTTTTCAAATCGAGCTTGCAGATGACGTCAGTAGCTCTCGTTGACCGTTCAGTAAATTTCCGGACCGCATGCACTGCTACCTCGCAGCCGAGGGGCGTTCCATCACCGAGCTGCACCGGCCGAATTTTTGGAGCTATGGCGGCTGTCATCCGACTGGCAACTAGCTTACTAGCAAGTCTCCGATAGGTACATCTGTGGTAAATGAGTGATGGTAGTCGCGAAGCAGCGTTGGCGCTATGCGCGTGCGTTCGTCCTTGAAACGGGCGCGTATGAGTGATAGCAGAGCGAGCGGTGGAAAGAGCGTTGTGTGTTGCAACAGGTGTCAGACGTCATGCGGTACGTTGCCATGGTGACGATGGTGCCGTGCGCACGAGCGTATTGCGTATGTATGTGTGTCTGTAGTTTGGCGAGCGACTGGATGAGGCAGTGTGTGTTGGGGGAGCGAGGCGTCGCGTGTGGTGCTGTTTGCGAGAAGTGTTGTGTCGCGAGTAGTGTTGTATTGTGAATAGTGTGCGTGCGAGTAGTGTGCCTTGCGTGTAGTGCTTTGTTGTGCTGTTATTCGTGTCATATAATTTTTCGCGTATCGTCCCGAATACATACATCTGTTACAACATCCAATGGCAATAGGTCGCAAGCCTCCATCCTTTTTCTTCACGGTTACCAGCCGAGCACAGAAGAATGCGTCTCTGACCATGTCCGGGACGGAGCCGGATAGGACGCAGTTCATCAGCTTTGTCAAGCTGGAGCAAAAACGACGACCAGCTTCAGCCACACCTTTTCCGGTGAGCTGCCGCAGATGCATTGGTCGGATGCCGTCAATGCCAGCCGAAGAGCTGGGATTAAAACTTCGAAGGGCAGACTCCATCTCGTCCTCAGTCACTGAAAGCTCCGGTGCAAGTGATACATCCGTGCTGAGATCTTCACTGGCTGGTGCTGGCGGATGTTTTAGCTGCATAGCGGCGTATACTTTATCACACGGCGTGGCCATAGTTTCATCCGACGAGAGGAGCCGGAGTGCACCTTTGATATCGCCATCCGCACATTTACTACGCACACGTCGACCCAGTACTGCATTTGTGTCGGTTTTCTTAGACCGGCTTGTGCCAACTACCTTAGATCCAGAGCCCTTGCTTCTAGCCAGTGGTCCCGTATAGGCGTATGAAAGTAACCGCCACCATGCAACCACTGAGCGACTTTCCAGCGCATCGTTGATGAGGCTACTGAGGTCCAGTGCGATTTGGTGACGTAAGCGTTTTGGTTCGTGCTGGGCGACAAGGTGTTCAGACCGAAGCGTCGCTAGTGCGTCTGCCAAGTCGGTCGGTGGAGCAGCTGTCTCGGTGAAATGACCGACAGCGTCAGCAAATCCTGGCGAATCAAGACAGGTCCGGCAGTGCCAAGTTTGCAGCACATCAGCCTGGGCCCGTGTTAGGCCAGCGCACGTGAGATGGTACACACGTTGACAGTAGTTACAAGTAACTAACCTCTTGCGGCTATTTACTGTTCTACAAGAGGAGCAGGTGATGTGTGCAGCATCAATCCGTGGTGCGCTCCCTTGTTGGTGACCGTGGATTTGGCTGTCAGTGGGGCGCTGATTGGGCTCATTAGGGCTGATCTTCATTCCGGCAGCGCGACACCGCATCAGACGGCACGCAGCGCATGATCGCACTGTAGGCGTGAGTATGCAACCTCCTCCTGTGCTGCATATCGAGAGGGCGCTGTCGTCTAAATGGTGGCGTTGATAAAACACGTTTCATGCTCTACAGGCCACGGCTCCGTACTTCGACTGACAAGGACCCGGCTCTCTGCATATTGTGCAGGCTGACATCCGTACAGTTATGGCCAAATACCGAAGATCCGAAGAATATTCACAAAAAATTAATGAGTATAATAACTATTCACTCGAAATTATTCGTTTCGCGAGTCGCTAATCGGAAGAAAGCACGTTGTTTGCACATATCTTAAATATATCACAATTGCAAATCAAAATCGTCGGAAATTCAGCAAACCCAACGGAAAATAGCACATTTTACACGCCCCTACAGCTTCAGTGGTTGCATCATGATTGCAGCAGTCAATCATCCAATGACGAGCACACTCAATACTTCCATCCTCAGCAAACAATTCTTCAAAACTATCAAAATTACCCTGAAAACTTCAAATATTTAGGAGCACAAAAATAAGCGTCCACTCGCTGACACAGTCGAAACAACACTAAATGTGTGTGTGTGTGTGTGTGGGTGTGTGTGTGTGACTACGCTGTCGTATTTTCGTGTGAATTTTTCGTTGTTTGATAGCGAGTATACGAGTTATGCTATACACTGTGTAATAGCAGTGTCCATAGCAGAATATGCACGTTTTGTCGCAATCTCGCTGTTTATATATTATTATTCGTATTGTTTGTGGTGTGAGTTTGACTTTCATCGAAGCGTTTGCAGATAGCAGAGCGAGAGCGTCTTTAGGGGAGGATTGTATTGTGTGTGAGCGCGTGCATATGACGCGTCTCATGTTTCAAGTCTCGCGCCCGGGTATCGCGTCTCATGTGTCGGGCAGTGGGCGAGTGACGGTGTTGCGTTGAGGGTTGTCGTGGTGTAGCGTCATTGTGTCTGGTGTTGTGTATATTGTGCATATCCTTATTGTGTTTCTTCTCCTTATCTGCCTTTCTTCAATACACTGAACTACAAGCTAACCGGCCACATACGTTATGGAGGCGGTCAAAAGTGACTATACGCTGAGCATGTTCACGGGCGAAGGAGACGTGGTGTCGTGGCTGAAGAAGATCAAGCTGGTGACTAAATTGAAGAAGGTGGATGATCTGGCGGGTTTTATTGCACTTCATCTGGAAGGCGATGCTCTTGCACAATTTATGGAGCTGGAAATGAAGATCAAGAGGATGTAGATGCAATTGAGAGCGCGTTGAAGACGGCTTATGCAGACGACTCATTCTGCGCGTTCCAAAAGCTGTGCGAGAAAAAGTGGACGGGAGAGTCGGTGGATGTGTTCGCAACGGATATTCGCAGGCTTGCTGGTCTTGCAAATTTTCACAGTGAAGGGCTGGAGAACATTTGCAGATTACGATTTCTCAATGGATTTCCTGGCTATATTCGTTCAAGCCTGCAAAGGATGGCAGATGTTCAAACGATGAAAATGTCTGAGCTCATCAGTCACGCTCGAGTAATGACCAAAAACGGAGAGCAAGGTGGACCTGTGTCAGCTGTGTCAGTAGTGCGCCAGGTTTCAACAGTGAGTCAACATGAAGGTGCGGCACGTCAGCTCACGGATACTGCAGTGCAGAGACCGGCAGGATTCAACGGCAGGTGCTACCAGTGTCACGAGATCGGACATATGGCGCGTTTCTGCCAGACGGGACTCCGTGATGGACGTCCGGATGTACGAAGGTACGGAGGTGATCGTGCAACCAGAGGGCGGGTACCCACCTGCTATACGTGCAACAAAGTGGGACATACTTCTCGGCAGTGCAACGATTCGGGAAACGAGTGAGGGGTGGCGTATGCGCCAACAGTCGCCCCTGCACCGGTAAGGCGCCTTTTCATGCATTACCATTTGTTGATGTGTGCTGTGAAAATGTGAAAACCAGTGCTCTTGTCGACACTGGTTGTTCGATGACTGTTGTACATTCTAGTTTTATGTCTCGTTATGGCGGAGAAGCTGTTATGAAAGCCTTCGATGGAAGTCATGTTGTTTGCAAGGGTAATGGTTGTGTAACACTTGTTGTAAGCGGTGTCAGCGTAGATGCACATGTCGTAGTGGCGGATAAGTTGATAGGTGGTGTTAGCGTTGTTCTTGGTATGGATGTTATTGATCGGTTGGGTGGTGTCACAGTGAAAAATGGCCGGGTGTGGTTTGGGGTTGATAGTGTCCCGGCGGAGGTCGTTAATGCCATTGGCGATGTACATCCATGTGTGACTAGCGACGTATCTGGTGAACGGGCAAACAATACTGACGAACCAACAGTGACCGTGTCAGACTCAGATTTTTCTGCTATTTTTGATGGTCGTGTGTGGACCGTTAAATGGCTGTGGAAGGAGAAGCCCGTGAAGTTGAGAAACACCATATCTATGTATGACAAGAAAGCTGATGATCATGTGAAAGACGAATTTGATCGAGAGATCAATAAATGGATAAGCGAAGGTATATTGGTACCTTGGGAGAGTAACGTGCAGGCGGGTATTATTCCTCTCATGGCGGTCGTCCAGCCACAAAAAATAAAGTACGACCCGTCCTGGATTTTCGGGAACTTAACGAGCACGTCAGATGTCACACAGGTGATGACACGATAGATATATGTGATGAGACGATTCGACAATGGAGAAAGGCTGGTGAGATCGTATCAATAGTGGATTTGAAATCGGCCTATTTACAGCTGAGAATTGACAAAAACTTGTGGTCGTACCAGCTGGTCAAGTACAAGAATATAAAATACTGTCTGACCCGAGTGGGATTTGGTTTATGTTCCGCTCCGCGTATTATGTCCAAAATACTGAAAACAGTCTTGAGTAAGAACGATACTATCCGACGGGCCACCAGTTCGTACATTGACGATATCCTGGTGGATAAATCTCAGGTGAGCGTAACAGAAGTGATCCAACATTTGGAAAAGTTTGGACTAAAATCAAAGAGTCCAGAGCCTCTAGGAAGTGGAGCTATTTATGTCTAAGTGTGTCTGCCTGTGTGGTTGGGTATGTGTGTGAGTGTGTGATTTGTGTGTGATCTTCAGATCACGGGGAGATGTGGTGTGAGTTTGACTTTCATCGAAGCGCTTGCAGATAGCAGAGCGAGAGCGTCTTTTTAGGGGAGGATTGTATTGTGTGTGAGCGCGTGCATATGACGCGTCTCATGTTTGAAGTCTCGCGCCCGGGTATCGCGTCACATGTGTCGGGCAGTGGGCGAGTGACGGTGTTGCGTTGAGGGTTGTGGTGTAGCGTCATTGTGTCTGGTGTTGTGTATATTGTGCATATCCTTATTGTGTTTCTTCTCTTTATCTGCCTTTCTCCAATACACTGAACTACATTGTTATTAAAGGCTAGTTTCAAGTAACCCCTGTGGTAGGGGATAAGAATACTGCCGCCGTGCCCGCTGCGTGTCATGTAAGAGGTGACTGAAAGCCGACCCTCTGCTTCTTCCCTCCCTGTACTGCCAAGTCCGAGGGGGAGCGATAATTCAGCACCCCCTTGGACTACTGCAGCTGTCTTCTGTCCTATCCCTTCCATCTGAATTTAAAAAAGAAGTTTCCAATAGATCAAAATGAGTGTGCTAAACTAACTGTCAACTTCTACTGGCTCCTGTGTGTGTGTGTGTGTGTGTGTGTGTGTGTGTGTGTGTGTGTGTGTGTGTATATATATGTGTGTGTGTGTATGTTTATGTGTATGTGTGTGTTTATGTTGTTGTCATGTTTAGTTGATCTCAAATGTTATGTAGCATTGTTTACCGTATTGTTTGTTCACATGTGCGCTTTTGCTACACTGAAAAGCGCGGTACAAATGCTCAATAAATGAAATTAAATATGTGTGTGTGTGTGTGTGTCGGTGTGTGTGTGTGTGTGTGTGTTTGTGTGTCGGTGTGTCAGAATTACCGTCGTGTGGCCGAGGTGTGGATGGACGATTATGCGCAGTATGTGTATCAGCGGCGGCCGCATTATTTGCGTACTCAGCCGGGTGATTTGAGTCAGCGACGCGCCATCCGCCAGCGCCTCAAATGTCACAATTTCCAGTGGTTCCTCGATAACGTCGCCTTCGATCTCACAGCCAAATACCCGCCCATCGAGCCTGACGACCTGGCGCACGGACAGGTCTGACAAGCTAAATAAAATAAAACGCTAAACGATCGAAACATGCCTGAGTTTTCCACTGTTTTTGCATAGCTTGTATAATTGTATTTATTCTCAATATATTCTGTTTTTTTGTTTACACTATTTTAGAAAACTAATCGTTACTTTGATTTTAAATGCATGTTTTTCATATATCGTTGTTAGTTTCATGTTAAAAGTTATGCTCTTCAACGTCGGTTATTTTATCCGCTTTTCTTTGAAATTTAATTGCTCTAATCCCTTATCTCGGACAGCCAAATCAGTGTGTATATATGTGTATATGTGTATGTGTGTGTGTCAGGTTCGCAGTGCGGTCAATGACAGTGTGTGTGTAGACTCGTTATTTGGCAGTCAGAGCAGCAGTCTTGCATTGCGACCGTGCATGCAGGCTGGCACCACCTCTGCCGAACAACAGTTCCACTTGACCTGGCGCTCAGACATTCACTGTGGCACGCGAGATATGTGCTGGGACCTGCCGTCGGCCGACCCAATCAAGCGTCATAGCAGTGTGATCTTGTGGTCCTGCCACACTATGAAAGGAAACCAGTGGTGGGCCTATGATCCGGTGAGTTGATGTCGGCACGGTGTGACGCATTGAGCTGTTGTTTTGTGTATTGAACGTTGTATATGTTTGTGTGTGTATGTCTGTTTCTTCGTTGGCAATTCCGTTTGCATCGTTACTATGCTTGTCGACAGTATTGGCGCACATTGCTCATAATACTGGCGGAACATTTGTTCAATTGTTAAAATTAATTAAATTCGCTTTTAGTGCATTTTCAACACGCAGATTTAAGTATTTTCCTACTGCAGTTATGAGTTTATTTTCAGTGATATTTCTCATGTTTGACTTGCAGAGTAAACAGTGGATCGTTCATCATAATACGCGTTTCTGTTTGGACGCCGATTTGGCAAAAACGGAGGTGTTCTCGTCTCCGTGCGACGAGCAAGTGCCTACACAACGATGGATCTTTGAGCATTTCAACACCAGCGCGCTCGCCGCTGTCGCATATTGACAAAAATGGCGCACACTGCACACAATTACGACGTCATTTTGTTATAGATATAGAAAAATATATAAATAATAGGGATGCAGTAGAAACCAGGCAAATATAACTTAATGAAATATAATGAATTCATATAATTTTCAACCAGTTTTCTGATCGTATTATGAAAGTGTATTTTGTTGGAAATATGGCATTGAGTTGGGATATTTGTTTGAGCTTGTTTTATTTTCTGATGAATAGATTAGACTGATGCCGGATAACTGATTCACCAATGTACCATATGATATACCACGGATATTTAATAGCCTCACCGATATTTCTCGCTGCAGTTCCAGCTTATACATTTACCACTGTTTTTTCGTTAATTACCCAACCTTTTTCCACTCATAAAGCTTTCAGGTGTGGTCATTATACCTGGCATTATTTTATTGTCATTAAAACACATGTTCAATTGGATATTTTCAATTATATTTTCATTCTTTGTTTATTTCGTTTGTTTATTATTTGTTGTCTGGCAAACGTTAGTGTAGCACTCTGCGACATTTTGTCACGTTATATTTGTGTGTATGTGTGTGTGTTTGTTCAAATATGCAATTATACGGTATTGGAGGGTTGAGACAATGTTGACTTGGCGCCCAGTCACAATTGTCTTCGTGTCGTGTGTGTGAGTGTCGGCTGTTTTGTTGTGTTGCGCGAGCGTCTATGGCTGTGCTCTTACCGGCTAGGAATTTTCACTTGAGCGAATGTTGTGAACTGTTTGAATATGTTTATTTGTGTTTTTGTTTTTAGTCAGCGGATTTTTCACGTTGACAACGTTGTTGGTTTATCAAGTGTATTTGTCAATTGTCGGACGATATGAATAAAACGTCCTGCGACTACTGCGTGTTGTTTCATTGTGTTGGTATGATGGGCAGTTAGTTCAAATTTGAACTAACTGGTTTATGCACTGTACTAGAAGCAGAAATGAAAAGGAATAATATACTAGTTCACCAGCTGAGTACTACAGCACTATCCGAAAACGAATAATTCATATTCAGCGTTCACCTAGGCAGTTTAATACGTTTACTCAGAAATCATTACGAAAAAGCGGAGTCCCTTGATCGCGTTTTGACAAGTCAGTATACACGAACTGGTTTTAGTGAACTTTGATCCGCCCATGCTTGGCATGCCTAAAATTATCGGTCACAATACGCGCTAGTATTCCACATATGTAGCCGTTTGTGCTATGCTGGTTGTTTTGCTACTTTTTATTGCAAGATGACGGGTTTTTATTGTACATTGATGCTGTTTTCTTGAGAAAGGTGAGTGATTGGAGATTATGATAGCATTTTTGCGTATTTTGTTTTTTAATTTTCAATACTGCGTGCTCGTAAGTTGTACAGTTCAGGATTATTGAGGCGTAAACATTTTATTTCGTATTTATTTTGTAGCTGATGACCTGTATTGTCCATATTAATAATATTTTTGTTTTTCAACCGGGGAAATATCATCATGTCATATCATGTATTTGTCACCAACATATAATTTACACAATCGTTGTGACAGGGACCCACATAAGCATGCGCTTTTTTTCATGTGGGCCCTTTACAATGAATAAAGACAACGTACAAAAAAGACAGTGACATCGTAACAAGATATAAATAATTACAACCAATATAGGCACACTGCTGAATCAGTCGATCGTCTCTCGACACGTCGAAGCATCACTGATTATTTACATTTATGGCGGGTTTGGTTGTCACAAATGGAAAACACGTGAGTGGTCGGTTGCGACTAAGCCCGTTTCCTGTATTGTCATCCTTTTTATACCCTGGGTCACGGCGGAGCTGAATTTTGACCAATCAGCATACAGGTCATTGACCCAGGGCAGTGGAACAAAGAACAACATAACAAAACATCATGAAATAAATAATACAGCGATAAATTGAATAAACCATAGGAGATTAGAGAGATAATTAAGATCACAAACTGAACCAATATATAAACAATGTACGCCCGGAAACCCTACAGCGAAACCTAAATTAATAACAAGAGATTCAAATTCAGCACCAGTTCAGCTCAGTTCAGTGTATTTGTTATAGCGCCTGTCATACACGGGCGCGCAGCAGCTAAACAGTATGAACAAGCGGACAAAGCTAAAACAGTTATTACAGAAACAATTAAAAAGAACACATGAATGAATAAATATTACACGATTCAAATAACACAATGAACACATTTACACAATGAGAAGAACACATTGAAAGGTGATTGAGGAACACAATAACAGAGTACAATAAACATAATTAGAATAAAACATAGGTAAACACAAACATACATGCATTAGCGCCCACACACATATCAGAGAGAGGCAAAAGGAGTCAAGGAATGAGTCACGGGATCAAAGGAAATTTCGACAAGATGTTTACGTAGAGAAGAGGTAAAAGATCGATACGTGAGCGAGAAGGTGATATGAGAAGGGAGCGAGTTATATAATCGAGGACCGTAGAACGAGAACGATTTAGAAGACCAGGCAGATTCATTGAGGGCGCGAGGACAGCATAGAGGAGCAGGATGACGGAAAGTGGGATTAGAAGAGGGAGAGAGCAGATCAGAAAGATATATAGGTTGATTAGGAGCATGTAAGAGTTTGAATATTATGCAGCAGATTTTGAAGTGAATGCGCGATTTAATAGGAAGCTAACGGAATTGAAATAGAAAAGGAGAAGTATGGCGACAGAAGATAGGATGCAAAACAAAACGACAGGATTGATTCATTACGCGCTGAAGAATTTTTAAAGAATAATTAGGACAGCTGAAGTGGAGTGAGTTGCAGTAGTCGAGTCTGGAGAAGATAAGAGAATGAATAAGCTTGATTGCAGAGGGCTGATCGAGACAGGGACGGATGGGATAAAGCGAGCGAAGAATCAAGCGACAAGTGCGAGCTGTAGAAAGGATATTGGTTGAGAAGGAAAGGGAAGAGTAAAAAATAACACCCAGATTTTTAACAGTCACTGAAAGAGACAAGGGGAGGAAAGGAGGAGCAATACGAGGAGGATTAAGAGCGATAAATTCAGATTTAGAAGTGTTCAAGAGGAGGCGACGTGAGGAGGTCCAGGTGGAGATAGCAGAAAGTACGTCAGACAAGGTATTAGGATGCGACAGAGAGCAAGGGAGATAGAATTGGATATCGTCTGCATAAATATGGAAAGGAATGGAGTAGCGCCTAAGGACGGGACAAAGAGAAGACATGTAGACATTGAAAAGTAGAGGACCAAGAATAGAGCCTTGAGGAACACCGGACTTAAGAGGGAGCACAGTAGAAACGGAGGAATTGAACTTAACAGAAAAAGTGCGACCATGCAAGTAAGAACGAAGTAGTGAGAGAGCGGAATGCGAGACACCGAGATGGAGGAGGTCATCGATGAGAAAAAAATGATCAACCAAGTCAAAGGCAGAGCTCATATCAAGTAGAACTAGAAGAACAGAATGACGATAAGAGAAGGAGGAAAGAATACCTTGGGAGACAGAAATGAGAACGGATTCAGTAGAATGACCAGGGCGGAAACCGGATTGGTGAGAGTCAAGAACATTGCAGACATAAGGGGATAACTGAGAGAAAATTGCAGACTCGAGGAGTTTGGAGGAAAAGCTGAGGAGGGAGATAGGACGATAGTTACTACATAAAGAAGGATCGAGAGAAGGTTTTTTGAGGATAGGATGTACATGGGCGTGTTTGTCGGCAAGAAAATCACCGTGCAAGAAAGAGGAGTTGACTAAGTGAAGTAGGTAAGGAATCAAGGAGTTGGAGGATGGAACAATAACTCGGAAATTAATGGGATCAGCAGGAGAGGAAACGAATTTACATGTGGACAGAAGAGAAAGGAAGTCGGAGAGGACCAGTTGAGAAAAAGACGAGAGCTGGCAGTGGGATGTAGTACGAGAGAGAGGGACATTCACGAGAGGGATTTTAGATTGCGCAGATTCAATTTTATTCACGAAGTAGGAAGAGAGTTCGTCAGCAGTGAGAGAAGAACTAGCAGAGGGAGGACGGAGACCGCAGAGAGAGTTGAGTATATTCCAGAGGGCTTTGGGAGAGCGAGATAGAGAGGAAACGCGTGAGGAGTAGTAAGCTTGCCTAGCATAGGATAGGGAGGAAATATAGTTAGAACGAGCAGAGCAAAAAGCCGACCAGTCATCAGCGAGCCGAGTGCGTCGCCAGATACGCTCCAAAGCACGGAGACGGCGCTTAAGACAAGTAAGAGAGGGCAGCTCCAAGGAGAAACACGAGGACGGTGAGAGCGGAACGAGAGAGGAAAAATGAGGTTATTGATATCAGACAAAGTGGAGTATAAGAAGGGATAAATTGAAGACGGAGGGAGTGAGTGAAGAACATGCAAAGGGAAATGGTTAGATAGAAGATTGTGAAACGTAAGAGGATTAAAATTCCTGAAATTTCTGAAAAGGGTGAATGCTGGTGGAGGATTAGAGGATTTATACGCCGGCAATGACGTAAGGATAAGACTGTGGTCAGAGAAGAGAGGATCAGGAGGAAGAACAATGACTTCGGATGGCGGTACATCAGAAGAAAGAACTGGAGAAGGGAAAAGGACTAGATCAAGAGAATGACCCGATGTGTGAGTGGGAGAGGAAACAGGGGAGACTAGACCATGAGAATCAAGAATAGAAATGAAAGTCGATGCGAAGGAGGAGCGAGAGGGACAGTCAACCCAAAAGTTAAAGTCACCAAAGATAATGAAACGGCTGGAGAAAGAAAAAACTATAGCGTCAAGGAGCGAGGAGAATTCAGAGAAGAAAAGAGGAGTAGACCGGGGGTGATTATGCCGGTAGATAACGAGAATACAGAATTTATGAGAGGAGCGACTTGATGACATGCAGAGTGGAAGAAATTCGAAAGAAGAAGGAGGAGGAATGGGATCAGATAAGAGAGATATTGGAAGAGATTTGGAAAAGATGCAGCCCACTCCACCACCAGAGAACTTAGAATCAGAGCGAGATTTGTGAAGAAAAGAAAAGTTAGAAGGAAGGTTAGCCATGAAAGATGGAATATCAGACTCAAAAAGCCAGGTTTCGGCTAGGCAGAGTATTGAAAGGACATGAAAGCAGAGAAGGTGGTTAAGGTAGGTGAATTTGTTTCGACAAGATCTTATGTTAAGGAAACCGATAGAAGAAGATGAAGAAGAGCATGAAGAAGCAGCAGGTTGAACATCAGGTGAGGAGTTTGAAGAATGGTGAAAGGAAGGCGAGGGGGCAGAGGAACGGGACGACGGTGCGGATGGAAGGGAAGGTAGTCAGGCGGACGATTGAAGCGAGGACGATGAAGAAGGAAGAGAGGAAGGTGGAGAGGAGGAAGCCACAGTCGAGGGATGGAACAGGAGGTCATCAGAAGTGGCAGTGCGCAAACGAATAGATTCGCGAACAGAGACAAACGAAGGACACGACGAGAGAAACGATGAGTGCGAGTGGGGGCGAGACGAGACTGCGCAGTTATTGCACTTCGGCGGCGCTGTGCGGTCGCAGTTGACAGAGCGATGAGAGCCAGCGCAATAGCCGCAAATTTCCGCACGCGAACATTTGGCCTCATTGTGGCCTAGTCCAGCACAGCGGGCACAACGGGCCACCCAAAAGCGATCATACACGCGACACGAACACAACTCAACGAACAGTCTGTCACCAACGGACGTAAGGGCAGCGCGAGCCGACGGAGTCACCGACAGAACCGCATGTTGAGAGTTGTGCCTAACGCCAGTGAAAAAAAGGAGACGCAAATCACTATCGGGTATCCCAGCAAGGGCAGTGTTTTTACGGCGAAGGTGATCGACAAACGTAGATGGCTCCAACCCCATAGGGATGTTCGCTACCGTAACCTTGGGACGAAGTGGCGCAACACTGGGCAGATGAGCGTCGACCTGCGGAATGGCCTCACGTACGCAGTGAAGGGCACGCGCCGCATCGCTAGACGAGGAGCAACGAAGGACGAAGCCACCATTGGCCGCACGCCGGGACGACTTGATCGGAATATCGCACAGAGCGGAGGCAACCTTGCGCGGACAGACCGGCGATTTATCACGGGATTTTAGAACCACGGTGTGAGTGGGTCTCGCTGGTTGATTTTCTGTCGCTAGTGGTGCAGATGGCCGAGATGATGAGTGAATCGAGTTGAGTGTCGAATCAACTCCCGCAAGACGGTCTCGGATACTGGACACGCTGTCGGAAAGGTTAAGGGCGAATTTAGCCTTTATCAGGCATGGCGAGCAGACCCAATTCACCTGTTTGATCATCTCAGCCCGGATGCCCACCAGGGATGCGCATTTTATGTGGGCCCAGCCGTCGCAAAAGGAACAACCGATCCACTTCGAGGAGTCGCCACTAGAGGACTTGCAGACGTAGCGTTTGTCCTGATCGCCGCATGACATCGTTCGTATTACTCGAAATGTCCGCAACACCGCACGAATGACGCAATTACACCGCAACGAGTCCAAGGACGCAAAAAGCAGCAGCAACGAGCCACAGACCAACGATTAAGCAGCGTCCGCACCAATCCAAACGACAGAAGACAACAACCACAAAAAGCGGCCGACAACAAGGAAGTAAATTTCCAGGCAAACACACACGAAACACTCCGACACTCCAACACTCGAAACACTCGACGCCAATGAAAATATTCCCAAACGAAAACCAAGAATATTACAGGAATATCACAAGAATATTACCAGGAATATTACACCAGGAATATTACATACCATATATATAATTACATATATAATATTACATTACATATATATACCAGGAATATTACAAGAATATCACCACAAGAATATTAAGGTTTTTGGTGGAAAGGAATTAATACTGGAAAAACGAGGAAAAGGAAACAAATGAATAATAAACAATTTCGAATAACGCGCGAAGTAAGACCAAAGAAAATATAATAATATCAAGGCGACGCAGGCGCTACACATTTATTTTGATTCATCCCTTCAATTAATTTCTTTTTAAATGTCTTCAATGTCCAACTTTGTTTGACGCATTTTTGTATTCCATTCCACACGGCTACTCCTCTAACGCTCAAGCTTTGTTGTCTAGCTCGAGTTCTCGGGAACCTCTGTGCAAATTTGTCCGGGTGTCTCTTGTTTATTTGAAATAAAGCCTGCAGGTGTTTGGGTAATAAATTATTGTGTGCTCGGTACATGAAAGCTGCCGTGTTCAACTGTACTAAACTGTTGAAGTCAAGTATTTTATACAAGTTGAAGTGAGCTTTTGTGGTCTCATAAACTCTTGCTGTCTTGCTATTATCCGTATCAAACGTTTTTGAGAAGTTATAATTTTTGTCAGTCTAGATTCATAAGTTGCTCCCCGAATATTATTACAATAATCCAGATGAGGTTTTGCAAGGCTATTATATATAGTTACACTGGCTTTTTCACCGATACAATTTCTCAGTTGGAACATAGAATATGATATTTTTGCCAACTTGTTTGTAACTGAGTTTATATGATTGCGCCATGTTAGATTTTGGTCAATTGTCAGTCCCAGAAATTTGACGGACTCAACCTCCTCAATGACCGTTCCGCCTACTTCCACAGAAATTCCACAGTCTTTTTTATTTTTCTTGTTTTGAAAGCATATGTACTTTGTTTTGTCGGTGCTTAGTACAAGTCTGTTTTCATTCAGTAATTTGTCAACACGTTTTAATGCTCCATCAATAATTCTTTGTATATCCTCAGGGCTTTGTTTATTGTTCATTATTACAGTGTTTTATAATATACCGACACGATGACTCTAGAGACGGACTAAATTTCATCGGAATTAAAGACGCACATAATAACATACACATAACGGGCAGCCGAGCTTTAGTCAGTCTATGTAGATGAGTAATTATCTCATCCCATATCATCGAAATATTTGAGCGGGTATTTGAATATGAGTAGTGAAGGCGAAAGTGTCCGAATATGCTGAACAAACTAATTACTCGAACGAAGGGTGCTGTGATCACAGTAATAATTGTAATAATAATAGTGACAGCTGCTACACGGGAAGAAGCCGAAGCTTATGAACACACACAGGTGTGTCCCGTGCAGCTCGCTGCCACCGCAGAACCAACCCTCTCCACGCTATGGCGCCACAAGGACGAAAGACGTATTAGAGAGGGCTACCTCCCCAGAATGCATGACACAACACATGACTGATATCTGGTACCATCATTTACTGCTGGGTGGACAGGGGCTGTTGAACAATAGAATTCGCCCAGAGAAATTATCAAAGTACTGATACAGACAATTTTCTCAATGGAGGAAAATATATTTCATCATTTCTGCATGGAGGATACTAGAAGGAAGTATTCTTAATGCAGGATTGAGGAGCCGTTTCAGCAGCGAATAAGGTTGTGTTATGTAACTGTTACTAGAGGTATTACGCAGAGATCGTGAACGGTATTACACAATACATTCAAGCAAAACGGCGCTTGTCTGTTCAAATGCCGACCAGGTGATCGTCTTGCTATTTGTGTGGGTGTTTTAAGCGCTTGTTGAAACTACATGCTACGTCTCTTTGTGCGCCCATCTACAGTGGTGACTCTCGGTAGACTCAAGCGGATTTGTTGATAAACTAGCTCGGGCCAGGATTTGAACCACGAACCTCTGACACACGAGAGTTAAACACATCAGACACTATTGGTGGGTTGTATCAAGTTTGTATAAACTTTCCATTTGAATATGGAGACAAGCACCTTGTTTTGCCTTCAACCATATTTACTGTTATACGAAAAGTATACAATTTTAATGCACTTTGAGTTATTTTTTCAGCGTTGTAATAAATAATTCAGTGCAATATATTCGTGTATATTTTAATTCTTTCAATACAGTGTTTTATTGGCTGTCGTTGCAAATGTTGATATTTAATTTTGGCGTGTTTATGATGAGGTGGCTGCTAGCTGATGTGTTGTGTCTGAGTGTATGTATGTATGTGTATGTGCTGCTGTGGGCCCTCCTGTCGTCTCATAATCGTGCCAGATGGTACTTGTACAGTGGCCCGCTGTTAAACACACTGTGTGTGTGTGTGTCAGCTCACCATATTGTGCCATGCTCGGGTTGTGATTGCATGAGCCAGTATTGACAGGTGCTGTTTTTGTTCAGCTCAATAGTTGACAACTGTTTTGTGCCGACCTAAAGTTATCGGTGTACTGGTATATTGCATGTACGTCTGTGTATCCGTGCCTGTGTGTGTTCGTGTGTTCTATGGGTGTTTTTGCGTTCGGATTATAAGTATGAACCAATTCGAGTTTGTTTGAGTAAACTCTGGTTCAATTCAACTTGGAGTATGCTTTCTGATTTCGATTTCTGATTCCTGTTGTGAAGTTATGAGAATGAAAGAAGTGGACTGCTATGAATGTTTATGTATGTTTGTGTTTATGTATGTTTGTGTTTATGTATGTTTATGTTTATGTATGTGTGCGTCACGATTGTCTCCTGATTGGATAATTTGTTTATAGTTTAATCGTTTCGTTAATTGATGTGTTATATAATTAGTGTTTCAATGTGTGTATATCAATGCGAAGTAGCTTTGTCAATGTGTATATGATTAATTGGTCTTGAGTGTGAGCAGGAGAGGAGCGGTTGAGTGAAAAGCGGGTGTTGGTGTTGATCAAGATTGAGATTGTTAACAAAATATATTGTTATTTCCTATTCGCCCATCCTTTTCCGTCATGTTGTTTCATTAAGTTTAGACTAAACATATATTCACTTAGCTCAAGTTGAGTTTAATTGGTTTTCATTAACTTCGATAGATTTTTATTAACCTTTATTGACTTTAGTTTTAATTAGTTTAAGCGCTAGTTTCCACGGCTAGACCGACCCATTGCATTACCGTAGTTGTAGTCGTTTACTAGCGAGTAATCTAGCCCCCCGTGTTTAAGCGGCTGTATTCCCCTTCTCTCGTAATATGCGTGTGTGTTTGTGTAAAGTTGTTGTTTTCAGTGAGCATGTTAGAAATATTGACTTCATTTATGCCTGTTTCACTTCATCTGTTTTGTCGTTAGTAGAGGGTCGTTGTCAATTCGAATTTGTAACCGGTTTTGCGAACGCACTGAATCTCATCGGGGTTTAGCTGTGAGCGGATATCAAACTTGTTAGCGGGTGGTATGTATGTATGTATGTGTGTAAGTTAAGACCACTCTTGCAAAATTGACAGGGTGGCATTCTCGCAGGGAATTTTCGAGCAATCGGTCACCTGATTAACACGGTGTATAGAATCAACGTGAAAAACAGACAATTATATCAAAATCAATGTTAATTACAAATACAATATTAATAAGCTACACATACAGACTCATAGAACGATTCTGCAACACGCACATACACTATGATGTAGTTTATTACACGTTTCATTTTGCTACGCACTTTGTCCGCCACTGCGCACTTGTGCACGCTGCTGAGCTTTGCAAACACTCGCTGCACACGTGTATGTTCACGTGTATATTCAATATACGACGGCTTTATATTCTGAATTGGTTCCTGGCGCACCTCACACGTGATTTTGTGCCTGCATACTCTCGCATGGCATGTCCGTGTGTTAGTGTGTGTGTGTGCGTGTGTACGTGTGTGCACTGCAGTTCATGCACATCCTCTGTCTACGCTGTACTAGGTTCAACAGTGGTTGTAATAGGTTCAACAGTGGTTGTACAAGGTTCAACAGTGGTTGTACTAGGTTCAACAGTGGTTGTACTAGGTTCAACAGTGGTTGTACTAGGTTCAACAGTGGTTGTACTAGGCTCAACAGTGGTTGTACTAGGTTCAACAGTGGTTGTACTAGGCTCAATAGTGGTTGTACTAGGTTCAACAGTGGTTGTACTAGGCTCGACAGTGGTTGTACTAGGTTCAAAAGTGGTTGTACTAGGTTCAACAGTGGTTGTACTAGGTTCAACAGTGGTTGTACAAGGTTCAACAGTGGTTGTACTAGGTTCAACAGTGGTTGTACTAGGCTCGACAGTGGTTGTACTAGGTTCAACAGTGGTTGTACTAGGTTCAACAGTGGTTGTACTAGGTTCAACAGTGGTTGAACTAGGTTCAACAGTGGTTGTACTAGGCTCGACAGTGTTTGTACTAGGTTCAACAGTGGTTGTACTAGGTTCAACAGTGGTTGTACTAGGTTCAACAGTGGTTGTACTAGGTTCAACAGTGGTTGTACTAGGTTCAACAGTGGTTGTACTAGGTTCAACAGTGGTTGTACTAGGTTCAACAGTGGTTGTACTAGGTTCAACAGTGGTTGTACTAGGTTCAACAGTGGTTGTACTAGGTTCAACAGTGGTTGTACTAGGTTCAACAGTGGTTGTACTAGGTTCAACAGTGGTTGTACTAGGTTCAACAGTGGTTTTACTAGGTTCAACAGTGGTTGTACTAGGTTCAACAGTGGTTGTACTAGGTTCAACAGTGGTTGAACTAGGTTCAACAGTGGTTGTACTAGGCTCGACAGTGTTTGTACTAGGTTCAACAGTGGTTGTACTAGGTTCAACAGTGGTTGTACTAGGTTCAACAGTGGTTGTACTAGGTTCAACAGTGGTTGAACTAGGTTCAACAGTGGTTGTACTAGGCTCGACAGTGTTTGTACTAGGTTCAACAGTGGTTGTACTAGGTTCAACAGTGGTTGTACTAGGTTCAACAGTGGTTGTAATAGGTTCAACAGTGGTTGTACTAGGTTCAACAGTGGTTGTACTAGGTTCAACAGTGGTTGTACTAGGTTCAACAGTGGTTGTACTAGGCTCGACAGTGTTTGTACTAGGTTCAACAGTGGTTGTACTAGGCTCGACAGTGGTTGTACTAGGTTCAACAGTGGTTGTACTAGGCTCGACAGTGTTTGTACTAGGTTCAACAGTGGTTGTACTAGGTTCAACAGTGGTTGTACTAGGTTCAACAGTGGTTGTACTAGGTTCAACAGTGTTTGTACTAGGTTCAACAGTGGTTGTACTAGGTTCAACAGTGGTTTTACTAGGTTCAACAGTGGTTGTACTAGGTTCAACAGTGGTTGTACTAGGTTCAACAGTGGTTGTACTAGGTTCAACAGTGGTTGTACTAGGTTCAACAGTGGTTGTACTAGGTTCAACAGTGGTTGTACTAGGTTCAACAGTGGTTGTACTAGGTTCAACAGTGGTTGTACTAGGTTCAACAGTGGTTGTACTAGGTTCAACAGTGGTTGTACTAGGTTCAACAGTGGTTGTACTAGGTTCAACAGTGGTTGTACTAGGTTCAACAGTGGTTGTACTAGGTTCAACAGTGGTTTTACTAGGTTCAACAGTGGTTGTACTAGGTTCAACAGTGGTTGTACTAGGTTCAACAGTGGTTTTACTAGGTTCAACAGTGGTTGTACTAGGTTCAACAGTGGTTATACTAGGTTCAACAGTGGTTATACTAGGCTCGACAGTGGTTGTACTAGGTTCAACAGTGGTTATACTAGGCTCGACAGTGGTTGTACTAGGTTCAACAGTGGTTGTACTAGGTTCAACAGTGGTTGTACTAGGTGTGACTCCAGTCTACCTTGTATTATTGCGAGGCTAATATTGAACTTGTAATGTTCTGTGATATTGGTGCATATCTCGGGAATGTTCTATTACATTATTCTATCATTGTGCTGTATAAATGTGATGATATGGTGGTATTTTATTGTAATGCTGCTCACTTGGTGTTTTGTCCAGATAGACTAGATAGACATGCGTTACCAGCGCAGTTGTCGTCGACTGGCTCGTCTAGCAGCACTGTCGTTATCTCTGCTACTGCTTATCATGCTGATGAGACGAGTGGTGCATAACAACCCGTCTCCATCTCGGCTTATCACGGTTACTGCACACACACACACACACACACATACACACATACACACACACACACATACACAGCCACAGGGGTCCATTTTGGGCCCAATTTTGTTCCTAGTGTATATAAATGATATAATAAATTCTAGCAATGCCTATTTCACCATGTATGCAGACGATACCAGTTTCATTGTTTCCGATCACGACCTACAAAATCTTCACTTGAAATTGTCCCAAACGTTAGATGATATAAATCTTTGGACAGAACATAATAAGCTGAAACTTAATGTTAAAAAAACACATGTCATGTTATTTCAAAACAGGTCTCTGACACATACTCTGCACACATTAAAACTGGGGAATAATGTTGTTCAGCGGGTTAAGAGCACACACTTTTTAGGTGTCATAATAGATGAATATTTCAATTGGAACGAACACATTGCCAGTGTATGTAGGGCATTATCTAGGACAGCAGGTGTCATATACCGTACCAGACGAACTCTGACTACGGAAGCAATGAAAACCTTGTATTATGCCCTTTGCTATTCCAAATTGATTTACTGCATATCAGTCTGGGGCTGCACATGGCCATCATTTTTAAAATGTCTCTTCACTGTTCAGAAACACATCCTGAAACTAATTTTCTTCAAGAAAAGCAGGTATTCAGCTGACGAGATATTCGCCAACCAGAAAATGTTAAAACTTGAGAATGTGCACAAGTATTTCTTGTATCTTACCATATACAGATCAATGAAAAATAATGATGCCATATTCCAAATTCAAGGACACTCATTAAGAACACGTAGAAATAATATGAATTTGGTATGTCCATCCTTCCGAACCAGCCTCTTCAAAAATTCAATATTATACCTTGGGCCTAAACTTTGGAACTGTCTACCGGTTTGTATTAAATCAGCATATACCATTATGTCTATAGATACGTTTGAAGCGAAAATTAAACACCACTTGTATAACCTCCAGGCAAACACATAATTTGTACAATACAGTATGACTGTATTGTTTGTTTTGTATATATTTTGTTTTTGCATTGTTCTGTTACATGTTTTGTTTTAGCATATGTTTTGTAGTATTTGTTGCACTGCACAAATCTTGATTAAAAATATTCATTGTCTGTCTAACAAGCCATGGCTTGACAGACTATATTGCCTCTGATGTTTTCGTTATTTTGTGTTACCTGTTTGATGCTGTTTTTTTGGCAATAAATGATACAATACAATACAATACATACACATACACACACACACACACACTCACTCACACACTCACACACACACACACACACACACACACACACACACACACACACACACACACACACACACACACACACACACACACACACACACACACATACAGACACACACACTCTCACACACACACACACACACACACACACACACACACACACACACACACACACACCACATGGTATTACCACTAGCATACTGCATAACAGGCATAACTACCATGCTGCTCATATTTCCATCATACCAACTGGTATTATCACTACCATACCATTACTATTGTACCACATGGTACTCGCAGTACCAAACCACATTTTGCTCATACTAATATACCATACTGGAACTCGTATGCATAGTACTCATCATACCATACCATAGTTACCATACCATACCATACTGCTACTAATAAAGCACATAATACTACCGTTACCATGTGAAATGGTACTTTAACTGTTATACCACATGGTGAGATTGCTGCTACCATACCACGGAGCCACATTGCATATTATTGACATAGTTTGGAGGCAGTATTGTTCAATGTTTGTGATGGCTGGTGGCTGCTAGCATTAGGTCATCTTAGAGCAGGGGTTCTCAAACTAGGGTTGCACGAGGAGGATACAAGGGGACGTGAATTCATCTGCTCAACATTTATAATTAGAATAATACAATCATTGAAAGAACAAATACCTGTCATTACATAGATGCAAAGTATAATTACAGCAGTCACTGCAACCGTTTCTATTAAGCTAATTCTATTTACACGTAAATATATGTAAGAATTACTTCATATGAAAAGAGGCACTGGGAACGTGCGGGTCTACTGGAAGCAAAAATGGGACGTCAGGTAAGATAGTTTGGGAACCACTGTCTTAGAGCTATCCATCGGGGAAGGGGGGTGTGTATTCAACTTCTTCCACGCGACTTCTGTGCACAAGTACCGAAAATTACCGATTTCGGTCAATTTTGACGTTTTTGCGATGTCAGTTGAACTTGTGTGCACAAGTATCGAAAATTACCGATTTCGGTCAATTTTGACGTTTTTGGGTTAGGTTTGGGACAACACACGCCAACACTAGTTGTGTGTGTGTGTGTGTGTGTGTGTGTGTGTGTGTGTGTGTGTGTGTGTGTGTGTGTGTGTGTGTGTGTGTGTTGCAGGGTGATTATTGGCAGACGTACACTCGGGAGCAAGTGAGACAAATGGACACAATTGACTGGCATGATCGCAGGCAGGAGAAGAGAGATGCCGCCAGAACAGGTCAATGACCTCTCTATCAGCACGGTCATTGACCTCACGTGCCTCATTGGAGACTGGTGTTTTCAAGCTTGGCGTTTATTGGTTGTTCTGTTTTTATCTACTTTTGAATGGACAAGTGATTAATCGTTTGTGTACTAAATTTTCTGATTAAGCAATTACAACTTTCTCAAACCATGTATATTTTTGGGCGCTTCCGGTACATGGGGCCACCGCAGGGTGATAATAGTGCACTTGCACTCATCCCATGTCGCTGGATTTTCCTGTAATTAATAGTAATATTAATATTAATGTATTTGCACACGACAGGCCCTGGAGAACACGGTGTTGCGTACACGGTGGGCGCCGAGTTCAAACTGCAGCGAAGCCAGTTGTACAAAGTGAACGGCTTCAACGGCTTTGCCAGCGATCAAATCAGCCTCAACCGCAGTGTGCCTGATATTCGTCACAAAAAGTCCGTGATTGCCGCGCCCACATTATATTCGATTTATCTTTTCACACCCAGTGAACTGTTGAGGAAATTATGTACAAGTGGATGTGATTTTACGAATGAGTAGAAGGCATAATGAAAGTAAAAATAAGAAAATACTTATGGTTTTGTTTGCATAGATTTCATGTTTGTCTGATAAAATAGATCTTATAAAAATTGTCAGTAGTTGTCAGTAATTGTCAGAAGTTTGTTTATAGATAACAATTCTAATTGATGGATTTTAATGGTCTGCTTGATCAAGCATGTGTTGCACTTGCATCATCTCATTGCATTGTCTTGTTGACAGATGTGACAGTCGACGCTACCTGCGCCACCTGCCCACAGTGAGCGTGGTGGTGCCGTTTCATAACGAACACTTGTCCACACTGCTGCGCACGGCTTCCAGTCTCGTGTACCGGGCGCCGGCGCATCTGCTGCGAGAAGTCATCCTGGTCGATGATGCCAGCACTAAAAGTACGCTCTCTCTGACTGCCTCATCCATATATGTATATATCAGGTAATTAACCGTCCAGAAGTCAAGGTGATATCCTGTGTATCTTGTGTGCATCAGCTGTTTCCCTCCGTCCCTCAGCAAGCTGTAGTGGCGTATTTGCTTAATATATGAGATTTTTATGTTACACTGGTGTTACTCTGGGTTTTGGTGGTGAAATTTTTTAGTGATATTATCAAATTCGGACCGAAGGGCCGAATTGATGGTAATTTTTTTGCACTGCACTGATTGCAAATTGTCTAAATGTCTGTTTGTACCTTTTCTCCTCCTAAACCACTGGGCCGATTTGGATGAGACTTGGTCCCTTAGGGGTAAAATGGATGCGAGAAGGTCATAGGGCTAGGTTTAGTTGACATCCGAGGTCATTTTCAAGGTCATTGAGGTCATTTGTGTCTGTTTACCCTATATCCTCCTAAACCACTGGACCGATTTTGATGAAACTTGGTCCCTAGGGGTAAAATGGATGCAAGAAAGCCATAGGCTAGGCTTTGTTGACCTCCGAGGTCATTTTCAAGGTCATTGAGGTCATTTGTGTCTGTTTGAGGACTTTTTTTTGTTTGTTTGTCAATGGATTTTTCGTCGTTCCCGTTTTCCGCCAAACGCTGCCGCCGTCGATTTTTGTTTTGTCGGCGGCAGCTCGCATCTCGCATTCACAACAATCTTCAAAAGAAATCTTCGAAGAAGAAAGAACCAAAAGAAATTAAAAAGAGACAGTCATCTCCCCCGCCGGCCTCATCCCGCTGATGTAATCTGTCCAAAATGTGTAGTTGGTTTAGGATATCAAGGCCGAATTGGGGGTATGCAGCTTTGGATCTGGTTTGTGGCCAGACAAAGCTGCACGTCTACTTAATTATTTAGTATGTTATACTCTTGAAACAAATGTTACATATGTGTAACATGGCTTCTAGAGGGTTAACAGTAATATTAATTATATTTGTGTTTCTTGTGTTTGACGGTCAAATTTTTTATGGCTACTGTATGTGTGTGCTTGTTTGTGTATATGTGTGTGTATATGTGTGTGTATATGTGTGTGTGTGTTTGTGTGTCGGGCAGACCACACACGCTTTCCGCTATTCGATCGGTTGTTGTTGCGCATGTTCGGCGGTGTGGTGCGCGTGCTGCACCTGGCTCGTCGCAGCGGCCTGATAACAGCCAGACAGGCGGGCGCCAACATCACCATCGCTGATGTCATTGTGTTTGTTGACTCACACTGCGAGGCCTCCGTCAACTGGCTACCACCACTGCTGGGTGAAAACTGCTGGCCATCCGCCCTATCCCTCTCTCTTTCTCTCCCGTCTCTCTTTCTCACTCTGTTTCTATCTCTCTTTCTCACTCTCCTCTCTATATATCTCAATATTTCTATTTCTATCTCTCTATCTCTCTTAATATTTCCTTTTATTTTTCTATCTCTCTATTTCGTTCTCCCATCTCTGCTTTTCCTTATTTGTCTCTCTCTTTCTCCCATCCACTCTGACTGCGCATTTCGGCTGCTGTTCGTTCTTGTGTCTCGCTTTTTGTATTATTGAAGTCTATAAACGAGGTGAATTGCGAAGAGTACGAACGATATGAATTACATGACTTCAATCCCCACACACCTCACATCACCCTACTCTTTGATCTGTGTGCTTTTGTGTGTGTGTGTGTGTGTGTGTGTGTACGTGTCTGACTGTGTGTGTACGCGTATGACTGTGTACGAGTGTGTGTATGTACGTGTCTGAATGTGTGTGTGTGTGTACGTGTGTTTGTGTGTTTGAATTGCAACACAGAGCCTATAGCCAAGGACTATCGCACGTGTGTGTGTCCGTTTATCGATGTGATTGACTATGAGAATTTCGAGTATCGGGCGCAGGACGAGGGCAAGCGCGGCGCCTTCAACTGGGAGTTTCTCTACAAGAGACTTGATCTACTGCCGCGCGACATTGAAAACATGCCCGAACCTTTCCCGTCAGTCGATCATTGCAAGCTTGTCTCTTTCTCTCATCATTTCATCTCGCCTTATTATCATCTCTCTTTTGTTTCTTCATCACATTTTGTCCGACGTTTTATTTTCTCATTCTTTCATTTTGGATATCTGGTTGTTGTCCTTGTATCTTTTCTCTATCTCATCTTGTATTGCATGCGTGAGTGTCTGTTGCTGTTTGCTATCGTTGTTTTTGCGTCAGTTTTGCCGCATATTCAAATTCTTGCGATCTAATTTATTCATTTGGAGAAATATCACCCTGGGAAAGTCAGGTGGATAGTCAGAACAGTGAATGATGAGAGCCGGTGTATTGTAGGTTTGTATATGTACTTCCAGATGCGACCTATTGAGACCTTGTTTAACGCTAGAGCATCCAATATGCGTGGGCATGGTTACATATGGTTAGGCTGGAGTTTGGTTTTCTCAAACAGCTGAGAACTGAGCTTGGATAGCGCCCTGTTTTCATCACATATACCACTGCTCCTGCTAATGTTTCACCTGGTTAATCAGTAAATACAACCGAGTCCGGCCTTGTCTAGTTATGCAGTCCAGTTTGACTCAGGCAGATATTGTCGGGCTTGTGTGCCACAGCAAGTATTGTCGCTTGTTGCAGATCTCCGGTGATGGCTGGCGGTCTGTTTGCTATTTCACGCAAGTTCTTCTTCGAGCTGGGCGGTTATGATCCTGAGCTGGACATCTGGGGAGGCGAGCAGTACGAGTTGTCATTTAAGGTGACATACTCACACACACACGCACACAAACACACTTTGTTTAGTATATACTCAAACATGAAATATATTACACACAGGAGAAATAGCAGATAGACTATAGCTTGATAGACTAGAGCGATGTGATGTCAAATGTCAAAACTCTAAGTGAGTAGCATTTGTCGTACATGTGAAGAAAGAGTGAACTTATCAGAAGTTCATAAACGACCCTTTCTCCACACACAGAAGACGTATTAGACAGAGTCGCCTCCTCGAAATGCATGCCCCTGTGGCTGATATCTGGCTTCATTTACTGTATCAATACTCTAGACTCGGGTTGATTGTAGTGATTTGCTTGAAAATATTCACACTGCGCGGGATTGGAACCGAGGACACCGGGTTGTGAGCCGGATGCGCTGACCATCAGGCTATGGTGTCGACAATTATCTAGTATCTGTATGTATGTGTGTGTGTGTGTTCAGCTAGTTGTGGTGGACGGAATACCCTACCTTACCGTGCCTCCTTCCTTCATATTGTGTATGTGTGTGTGTGTGTGTGTGTGTGTGTGTGTGTGTGTGTGTGTGTGTGTGTGTGCAGGTGTGGATGTGTGGCGGTCAGATGTTGGACGCTCCGTGCTCGAGAATAGGTCACATATACCGCCGCTTCGCTCCGTTCCCCAATCCTAGAACCGATGACTTTGTCGCCAAGGTACCACACAGGCGCGCGTGCTGTGTGTGTGTGTGTGTGTGTGTGTGTGTGTGTGTGTGTGTGTGTGTGTGTGTGTGTGTGTGTGTGTGTGTGTGTGTGACTACGCTGTCGTATTTTCGTTGGTCGTTTTCGTGTGGGTTTTTCGTTGGTCATTGTTTGATAGCGAGTATACGAGTTATGCTATACACTGTGTAATAGCAGGGAGACTACCCACCTAGCGACAATGGCATTTTGATACAGACTTCACGGCCGCTCTCAATCTCTACATAATTCGACCCGTGCCATGGGCGCGCGAAGACCATGCCGGAGCTAAAAATGTCCCTTTGGGACAATCCGCTAGAGGGCTCTGAAACTGGCCGTTTGAGACAAAAAGTGAGAGTGCGGGAAATGCCCTAAGCAGAGCCTGTGATAATAAGCCGTTCCTCGCGATTAACGTAGGTTAGGTTTGGTTAGGTTAGGTTAGGTGGGCTGCTTAGGTTTGGTTAGGTTAGGTTGGTTAGGTTAGGTTAGGTGACAAGACCAACATGTTCATATTTATTGACAATTTATACAGACAGCGCCCTATGTAGGATTTTTTCTCGAATTTTAAATTTTAGCTCCAGCACTAGTTAAACTTGTGTGCGCCTATGCTGCCTTCCGGACTAGGACGGCAAAGAGAGAGTATGAGAATTAGGCCTCAAAATGACACTGCCGCTAACAGGTCTATATCCAATAGCAGTGTCCATAGCACAATATGCACGTTTTGTCGCAATCTCGCAGTTTATATATTATTATTCGTATTGTTATAAAAGGGCAGTTTCAAGTAACCCCTGTGGTAGGGGATAAGAATAATGCCGTCGTACCCGCTGCGTGTCGTGTAAGAGGCGACTAAAAGCCGACCCTCTGATTCTTCCCTCCCTGTACTGCCTGTACTGTCAAGGGAGGAGAGCGATAATTCAGCACCTCCTTGTACTACTGCAGCTGTCTTCTGTCCTATCTCTTATATCTGAATTTAAAAAAGAAGTTTCCAATAGATCAAAACGAGTGTGCTAAACTAACTGTCAACTTCTACTGGCTCCTGTGTGTGTGTGTGTGTGTGTGTCGGTGTGTCAGAATTACCGTCGTGTGGCCGAGGTGTGGATGGACGATTATGCGCAGTATTTGTATCAGCGGCGGCCGCATTATTTGCGTACTCAGCCGGGTGATTTGAGTCAGCGACGCGCCATCCGCCAGCGCCTCAAATGTCACAATTTTCAGTGGTTCCTCGATAACGTCGCCTTCGATCTCACAGCCAAATACCCGCCCATCGAGCCTGACGACCTGGCACACGGACAGGTCTGACAAGATAAATAAAATATAACGCTAAACGATTGAAACATGCCTGAGTTTTCCACTGTTTTTGCATAGCTTGTATAATTGTATTTATTCTCAATATATTCTGTTTTTTTGTTTACACTATTTTAGAAAACTAATCGTTACTTTGATTTTAAATGCATGTTTTTCATATATCGTTGTTAGTTTCATGTTAAAAGTTATGTTCTTCAACGTCGGTTATTTTATCCGCTTTTCTTTGAAATTTAATTGCTCTAATCCCTTATCTCGGACAGCCAAATCAGTGTGTATATATGTGTATGTGTGTGTGTGTGTCAGGTTCGCAGTGCGCTCAATGACAGTGTGTGTGTAGACTCGTTATTTGGCAGTCAGAGCAGCAGTCTTGCATTGCGACCGTGCGTGCAGGCTGACACCGCCTCTGCCGAACAACAGTTCCATTTGACCTGGCGCTCAGACATTCACTGTGGCACGCGAGATATGTGCTGGGACCTGCCGTCGGCCGACCCAATCAAGCGTCATAGCAGTGTGCTCTTGTGGTCCTGCCACACGATGAAAGGAAACCAGTGGTGGATCTATGATCCGGTGAGTGGATGTCGGCACGGTGTGACGCATTGAGCTGTTGTTTTGTGTATTGAACGTTGTATATGTTTGTGTGTGTGTATGTCTGTTTCTTCGTTGGCAATTCCGTTTGCATCGTTACTATGCTTGTCGACAGTATTGGCGCACCTTGCCCATAATACTGGCGGAACATTTGTTCAATTGCTAAAATTAATTAAATTCGCTTTTAGTGCATTTTCAACACGCAGATTTAAGTATTTTCCTACTGCAGTTATGACTTTATTTTCAGTGATATTTCTCATATTTGACTTGCAGAGTAAACAGTGGATCGTTCATCCTAGTACGTTTTTTTGTTTGGACGCCGATTTGGCCAAAACGGAGGTGTTCTCGTCTCCGTGCGACGAGCAAGTGCCCACACAACGATGGATCTTTGAGCATTTCAACACCAGCGCGCTCGCCGCTGTCGCATATTGACAAAAATGGCGCACACTGCACACAATTACGACGTCATTTTGTTATAGATATAGAAAAATATATAAATAATAGGGATGCATTAGAAACCAGGCAAATAAAACTTAATGAAATATAATGAATTCATATAATTTTCAACCAGTTTTCTGATCGTATTATGAAAGTGTATTTTGTTGGAAATATGGCATTGAGTTGGGATATTTGTTTGAGCTTGTTTTATTTTCTGATGAATAGATTAGACTGATGCCGGATAACTGATTCACCAATGTACCATATGATATACCACGGATATTTAATAGCCTCACCGATATTTCTCGCTACTTTTTCAGCTTATATATTAACCATTGTATTTTCGTGCATTACCCAACCTTTTTCCTTCCATAAAGGTTTCAGGTGTGGTCAGTATACCTGGCATTATTTTATTGTCATTAAAACACATGTTCAATTTGATATTTCCAATTATATTTTCATTCTTTATTTATTTCGTTTATTTATTATTTTTTGTCTGCCAAACGTTAGTGTAGCACTCTGCGACATATCCCGTTATATTTGTGTGTGTGTGTGTTTGTTCAAATATGCAATTATACGGTATTGGAGGGTTGAGACAATTTTGACTTGGCGCCCAGTCACAATTGTCTTCGTGTCGTGTGTGTGAGTGTCGGCTGTTTTGTTGTGTTGCGCGAGCGTCTATGGCTGTGCTCTTACCGGCTAGGAATTTTCACTTGAGCGAATGTTGTGAACTGTTTGAATATGTTTATTTGTGTTGTTGTTTTTAGTCAGCGGATTTTTCACGTTGACAGCGTTGTTGGTTTATCAAGTTTATTTGTCAATTGTCGGACGATATGAATAAAACGTCCTGCGACTACTACATGTTGTTTCATTGTGTTGGTATGATGGGCAGTTAGTTCAAATTTGAACTAACTGGTTTATGCACTGTATTTAAGAGTCAGAAATGAAAAGGAATAATATACCAGTTCTCACCAGCTGAGTACTACAGCACTATCCGAAAACGAATAAGTCATATTTATCGTTCACTTGGGTAATTTAAAACTAATCACTCAAAAATCATTACGAAAAAGCGGAGTCTGAATCGCGTTTTGACAAGTCAGTGTACACGAACCCGTTTTTAGTGAACTTTGATCCGCCCATGCTTGGCATCCCTGAGCTTATCGGTCACAATACGCGCTAGTATTCCACATATGTAGCCGTTTATGCTATGCCGGTTGTTTTGCTACTTTTTATTGCAAGATGACGGGTTTTTATTGCACATTGTTGCTGTTTTCTTGAGAAAGGTGAGGGATTGGAGATTATGATAGCATTTTTGCGTATTTTGGTTTTATATTTTCAATGCTGCGTGCTCGTAAGTTGTACAGTCCAGGATTATTGAGGCGTAAACATTTTATTTCGTATTTATTTTGTAGCTGATCACTTGTATTGTCCATATTAATAATATTCTTGTTTTTAAACCGGGGAAATATTGGGGCTGAAAGTGAGGATGACTCGGAGCGGTTCGTTCTCAGCTGCGCTAAGACATCTCTGTTATGGTCTTTCTTGCATCCGCTATTGTCTAGTCTTCATACTTACCTACTCTCCTTGTGCTTGTTTTCTACTGAGTTATGAGTCAGTTGTGAGTTATGAATGATTAATCTTGCAATCCTGTTCCATTAGTCTGTCCTCCCGCCCTCAAACAATCTTATTGGTCTTCCAAATCCTTTTTTCTACTTGTACCTACAGTTCACTCTCATCATTTCTTTATCATAAGTCTTCATTCCGATCCTTCTCTTCTGATTTTAATAAATATCTGCTCACTCGTTCTTTTGGTGACTGAATGAACAGCAATTTAACTTGTTCTACCCCTACTCAATCGGTCCGTCATTATTTCCGTTTTCTTCTTACTTTAACTGCTTTGTTTTTTCACGGCTGTGGCATGCCCGATTTCGGTGTTGTTTCTCATTTATTTGTGCTTCTCGTTCTTGCCGCAGTCTGGTTAGTTTTTGCCTTGCTACCGATAACCATGTAGTGCAACCAGATTCATGGTCGAGCAGTCGGCGACTATACTGGCTCCTCCACTGTTCTGCAGTGAGGAGGGTGGCCAGAAACCAAAAGGAATATAAATAAAACCTGCTTCAAGAGCGGATGATCTACTTGATACTTCAAGTCTTCAAGTCAAGAGCCAGACTGGATGTGGGGAAGTTCTCTTCTTCCAACCGTGTGATCAACAACTGGAACAGTTTGCCAGAGTGGGTAGTGAACGCTGAGTTAGTGGAGAAATTTGAGGCAAAACTAGATAGGTTTTGGAAGAATCAAGAACAAAGGTTTTGTTATAGAGCCCAAATAGACACCACACGCAGCCAACGAGGTGTTCAGGCTGACGTACTGGAGCCACGGGCCAATTAAGACCTCTTCCAGGGTTCTTCTGTGAGAATCTGTGAGTAACTAGTTGCTAACGTTCTGCAAACTTGTTTCATTGTTCCCTGTTTGTGCCTTCGCTCAACTGACCACGTTGTTTCTGTCTGTTGTTCTTATTTCGCGCGTGTGCCTGTATGAGCTAACATATGTCGTCCTTGTTGATTGTAGTGTTCGTGCCGCGTTGAGCCGGCTGGTGCGTCATGGGTCTCCTGGAGTCCGTGACCAACAGCGTCTCCAGGTCTGCCAACAGCTGTCACGTGCTCAAGCAGGCCTCCATGGTGAAGCGGTCGCAGAACAAGAAGCGATTTGGCCCGGTTAACTACAAGCACCGCTGGTTCGTGCTGACTCCATCCACGTTGACCTACTACGACGGCGATGCCGAGGTGAGTGGGGCAATTTCACGCCGCTCATATCCATATGCACATCGTTCATGTACATTCATGTGTGCTTGTGTGTGTATACAAGTATTTAATTGTGTTTGTTTTCGGTGTCAAGCTGATGTCGTTATCTTGATCTTGAGTTTCTGTGTATCTCATTGAATAACTGTGTTATATGGTGTGGTGACAGTGCTGCTATATCCTTGTTTTGTTGCAAATAGCATGTTTGTGTGTGTGTGTGTTTGTGTGTGTGTGTTAGCGTCGCGGTCGTGAGAAGGGACATATTGAGTTGTGTAGTGTGCGAGCGGTCGAGTCATTGAAGGACTACGCGCTCGACAACCGACCTTACAGCTTCCAACTGGTGCACGGCGAGTACACACTTTATGTGTCGGCGGCGTCCGAGAACCAGCGAGATGAATGGCTCACAGCACTTCGACAAGGTATAATTACTAATAACCACTGCGACAAGGTATAATTAATAATACCACTGCGACAAGATATAATTAATAATAACCACTGTGACAAGGTATAATTAATAATAACCACTGTGACAAGGTATAATTAATAATATCACTGCGACAAGGTATAATTAATAATACCACTGCGACAAGGTATAATTAATAATAACCACTGCGACAAGGTATAATTAATAATACCATTGCGACAAGGTATAATTAATAATAACCACTGCGACAAGGTATAATTAATAATAACCACTGCGACAAGGTATAATTAATAATAACCACTGTGACAAGGTATAATTAATAATAACCACTGCGACAAGGTATAATTAATAATAACCACTGCGACAAGGTATAATTAATAATAACACTGCGACAAGGTATAATTAATAATAACCACTGCGACAAGGTATAATTAATAATAACCACTGTGACAAGGTATAATTAATAATAACCACTGCGACAAGGTATAATTAATAATAACCACTGCGACAAGGTATAATTAATAATAACCACTGTGACAAGGTATAATTAATAATAACCACTGCGACAAGGTATAATTAATAATAACCACTGCGACAAGGTATAATTAATAATAACACTGCGACAAGGTATAATTAATAATAACCACTGCGACAAGGTACAATTACTAATAACCACTGCGACAAGGTATAATTAATAATACCACTGCGACAAGGTATAATTAATAATACCACTGCAACAAGGTATAATTAATAATACCACTGCGACAAGGTACAATTACTAATAACCACTGCGACAAGGTATAATTAATAATACCACTGCGACAAGGTATAATTAATAATACCACTGCAACAAGGTATAATTAATAATACCACTGCGACAAGGTATAATTAATAATACCACTGTGACAAGGTATAATTAATAATAACCACTGCGACAAGGTATAATTAATAATAACACTGCGACAAGGTATAATTAATAATAACCACTGCGACAAGGTACAATTACTAATAACCACTGCGACAAGGTATAATTAATAATACCACTGCGACAAGGTATAATTAATAATACCACTGCAACAAGGTATAATTAATAATACCACTGCGACAAGGTATAATTTATAATACCACTGCAACAAGGTATAATTAATAATAACCACTGCGACAAGGTATAATTAATAATAACCACTGCGACAAGGTATAATTAATAATAACCACTGCGACAAGGTATAATTAATAATACCACTGCGACAAGGTATAATTAATAATAACCACTGCGACAAGGTATAATTATTAATAACCACTGCGACAAGGTATAATTAATAATACCACTGCGACAAGGTATAATTAATAATAACCACTGCGACAAGGTATAATTAATAATAACCACTGTGACAAGGTATAATTAATAATAACCACTGCGACAAGGTATAATTAATAATAACCACTGTGACAAGGTATAATTAATAATAACCACTGCGACAAGGTATAATTAATAATAACCACTGCGACAAGGTATAATTAATAATAACCACTGCGACAAGGTATAATTAATAATACCACTGCGACAAGGTATAATTAATAATAACCACTGTGACAAGGTATAATTAATAATACCACTGCGACAAGGTATAATTAATAATAACCACTGCGACAAGGTATAATAAATAATACCACTGCGACAAGGTATAATTAATAATAACCACTGCGACAAGGTAGAATTAATAATAACCACTGCAACAAGGTATAATTAATAATAACCACTGCGACAAGGTATAATTAATAATAACCACTGTGACAAGGTATAATTAATAATAACCACTGCAACAAGGTATAATTAATAATAACCACTGCGACAAGGTATAATTAATAATAACCACTGTGACAAGGTATAATTAATAATAACCACTGCAACAAGGTATAATTAATAATAACCACTGCGTCAAGGTATAATTAATAATATCACTGTGACAAGGTATAATTAATAATAACCACTGCGACAAGGTATAATTAATAATACCACTGCGACAAGGTATAATTAATAATAACCACTGCGACAAGGTATAATTAATAATACCACTGCGACAAGGTAGAATTAATAATAACCACTGCGACAAGGTATAATTAATAATAACCACTGTGACAAGGTATAATTAATAATAACCACTGCGACAAGGTATAATTAATAATACCACTGCGACAAGGTAGAATTAATAATAACCACTGCAACAAGGTATAATTAATAATACCACTGCGACAAGGTATAATTAATAATAACCACTGTGACAAGGTATAATTAATAATAACCACTGCGACAAGGTATAATTAATAATACCACTGCGACAAGGTATAATTAATAATACCACTGCGACAAGGTATAATTAATAATACCACTGCGACAAGGTATAATTAATAATAACCACTGCGACAAGGTATAATTAATAATAACCACTGCGACAAGGTATAATTAATAATAACCACTGCGACAAGGTATAATTAATAATACCACTGCGACAAGGTATAATTAATAATAACCACTGCGACAAGGTATAATTAATAATAACCACTGCGACAAGGTATAATTAATAATAACCACTGCGACAAGGTATAATTAATAATACCACTGCGACAAGGTATAATTAATAATAACCACTGCGACAAGGTATAATTAATAATAACCACTGCGACAAGGTATAATTAATAATAACCACTGCGACAAGGTATAATTAATAATACCACTGCGACAAGGTATAATTAATAATACCACTGCAACAAGGTATAATTAATAATACCACTGCGACAAGGTATAATTAATAATACCACTGTGACAAGGTATAATTAATAATAACCACTGCGACAAGGTATAATTAATAATAACACTGCGACAAGGTATAATTAATAATAACCACTGCGACAAGGTACAATTACTAATAACCACTGCGACAAGGTATAATTAATAATACCACTGCGACAAGGTATAATTGATAATACCACTGCAACAAGGTATAATTAATAATACCACTGCGACAAGGTATAATTAATAATACCACTGCAACAAGGTATAATTAATAATAACCACTGCGACAAGGTATAATTAATAATAACCACTGCGACAAGGTATAATTAATAATAACCACTGCGACAAGGTATAATTAATAATACCACTGCGACAAGGTATAATTAATAATAACCACTGCGACAAGGTATAATTAATAATAACCACTGCGACAAGGTATAATTAATAATACCACTGCGACAAGGTATAATTAATAATAACCACTGCGACAAGGTATAATTAATAATAACCACTGTGACAAGGTATAATTAATAATAACCACTGTGACAAGGTATAATTAATAATAACCACTGTGACAAGGTATAATTAATAATAACCACTGCGACAAGGTATAATTAATAATAACCACTGCGACAAGGTATAATTAATAATACCACTGCGACAAGGTATAATTAATAATACCACTGCGACAAGGTATAATTAATAATAACCACTGTGACAAGGTATAATAAATAATACCACTGCGACAAGGTATAATTAATAATAACCACTGCGACAAGGTAGAATTAATAATAACCACTGCAACAAGGTATAATTAATAATAACCACTGCGACAAGGTATAATTAATAATAACCACTGTGACAAGGTATAATTAATAATAACCACTGCAACAAGGTATAATTAATAATAACCACTGCGACAAGGTATAATTAATAATAACCACTGTGACAAGGTATAATTAATAATAACCACTGCAACAAGGTATAATTAATAATAACCACTGCGTCAAGGTATAATTAATAATAACCACTGTGACAAGGTATAATTAATAATACCACTGCGACAAGGTAGAATTAATAATAACCACTGCAACAAGGTATAATTAATAATACCACTGCGACAAGGTATAATTAATAATAACCACTGTGACAAGGTATAATTAATAATAACCACTGCGACAAGGTATAATTAATAATACCACTGCGACAAGGTATAATTAATAATACCACTGCGACAAGGTATAATTAATAATAACCACTGCAACAAGGTATAATTAATAATAACCACTGCGACAAGGTATAATTAATAATATCACTGCGACAAGGTATAATTAATAATAACCACTGCGTCAAGGTATAATTAATAATAACCACTGCGACAAGGTATAATTAATAATAACCACTGTGACAAGGTATAATTAATAATAACCACTGTGACAAGGTATAATTAATAATAACCACTGCAACAAGGTATAATTAATAATATCACTGCGACAAGGTATAATACTAATAATCACTGCGACAAGGTATAATTAATAATAACCACTGCGACAAGGTATAATTAATAATACCACTGCGACAAGGTATAATTAATAATAACCACTGCGACAAGGTATAATTAATAATACCACTGTGACAAGGTATAATTAATAATAACCACTGCGACAAGGTATAATTAATAATAACCACTGCGACAAGGTATAATTAATAATAACCACTGCGACAAGGTATAATTAATAATAACACTGCGACAAGGTATAATAAATAATAACCACTGCGACAAGGTATAATTAATAATACCACTGCGACAAGGTATAATTAATAATAACCACTGCGACAAGGTATAATTAATAATAACCACTGCGACAAGGTATAATTAATAATATCACTGCGACAAGGTATAATTAATAATACCACTGTGACAAGGTATAATTAATAATAACCACTGCGACAAGGTATAATTAATAATAACCACTGCGACAAGGTATAATTAATAATACCACTGCGACAAGGTATAATTAATAATAACCACTGCGTCAAGGTATAATTAATAATAACCACTGCGACAAGGTATAATTAATAATAACCACTGCGACAAGGTATAATTAATAATACCACTGCGACAAGGTATAATTAATAATAACCACTGTGACAAGGTATAATTAATAATAACCACTGCGACAAGGTATAATTAATAATACCACTGTGACAAGGTATAATTAATAATAACCACTGCGACAAGGTATAATTAATAATAACCACTGCAACAAGGTATAATTAATAATAACCACTGCGACAAGGTATAATTAATAATAACCACTGCGACAAGGTATAATTAATAATAACCACTGTGACAAGGTATAATTAATAATAACCACTGCGACAAGGTATAATTAATAATAACCACTGCGACAAGGTATAATTAATAATAACCACTGTGACAAGGTATAATTAATAATAACCACTGTGACAAGGTATAATTAATAATAACCACTGTGACAAGGTATAATTACTAATAACCACTGCGACAAGGTATAATTAATAATAACCACTGTGACAAGGTATAATTAATAATACCACTGCGACAAGGTATAATTAATAATAACCACTGCGACAAGGTATAATTAATAATAACCACTGCGACAAGGTATAATTAATAATACCACTGCGACAAGGTATAATTAATAATAACCACTGCGACAAGGTATAATTAATAATAACCACTGTGACAAGGTATAATTAATAATACCACTGCGACAAGGTATAATTAATAATAACCACTGCGACAAGGTATAATTAATAATAACCACTGCGACAAGGTATAATTAATAATAACCACTGTGACAAGGTATAATTAATAATAACCACTGCAACAAGGTATAATTAATAATATCACTGCGACAAGGTATAATACTAATAATCACTGCGACAAGGTATAATTAATAATAACCACTGCGACAAGGTATAATTAATAATACCACTGCGACAAGGTATAATTAATAATAACCACTGCGACAAGGTATAATTAATAATACCACTGTGACAAGGTATAATTAATAATAACCACTGCGACAAGGTATAATTAATAATAACCACTGCGACAAGGTATAATTAATAATAACCACTGCGACAAGGTATAATTAATAATAACACTGCGACAAGGTATAATAAATAATAACCACTGCGACAAGGTATAATTAATAATACCACTGCGACAAGGTATAATTAATAATAACCACTGCGACAAGGTATAATTAATAATAACCACTGCGACAAGGTATAATTAATAATATCACTGCGACAAGGTATAATTAATAATACCACTGTGACAAGGTATAATTAATAATAACCACTGCGACAAGGTATAATTAATAATAACCACTGCGACAAGGTATAATTAATAATACCACTGCGACAAGGTATAATTAATAATAACCACTGCGTCAAGGTATAATTAATAATAACCACTGCGACAAGGTATAATTAATAATAACCACTGCGACAAGGTATAATTAATAATACCACTGCGACAAGGTATAATTAATAATAACCACTGTGACAAGGTATAATTAATAATAACCACTGCGACAAGGTATAATTAATAATACCACTGTGACAAGGTATAATTAATAATAACCACTGCGACAAGGTATAATTAATAATAACCACTGCAACAAGGTATAATTAATAATAACCACTGCGACAAGGTATAATTAATAATAACCACTGCGACAAGGTATAATTAATAATAACCACTGTGACAAGGTATAATTAATAATAACCACTGCGACAAGGTATAATTAATAATAACCACTGCGACAAGGTATAATTAATAATAACCACTGTGACAAGGTATAATTAATAATAACCACTGTGACAAGGTATAATTAATAATAACCACTGTGACAAGGTATAATTACTAATAACCACTGCGACAAGGTATAATTAATAATAACCACTGTGACAAGGTATAATTAATAATACCACTGCGACAAGGTATAATTAATAATAACCACTGCGACAAGGTATAATTAATAATAACCACTGCGACAAGGTATAATTAATAATACCACTGCGACAAGGTATAATTAATAATAACCACTGCGACAAGGTATAATTAATAATAACCACTGTGACAAGGTATAATTAATAATACCACTGCGACAAGGTATAATTAATAATAACCACTGCGACAAGGTATAATTAATAATAACCACTGCGACAAGGTATAATTAATAATAACCACTGCGACAAGGTATAATTAATAATATCACTGCGACAAGGTATAATTAATAATAACCACTGCGACAAGGTATAATTAATAATATCACTGCGACAAGGTATAATTAATAATACCACTGCGACAAGGTATAATTAATAATAACCACTGCGACAAGGTATAATTAATAATACCACTGCGACAAGGTATAATTAATAATAACCACTGCGACAAGGTATAATTAATAATAACCACTGCGACAAGGTATAATTAATAATACCACTGCGACAAGGTATAATTAATAATAACCACTGCGACAAGGTATAATTAATAATAACCACTGCGACAAGGTATAATTAATAATAACCACTGCGTCAAGGTATAATTAATAATACCACTGCGTCAAGGTATAATTAATAATAACCACTGCGACAAGGTATAATTAATAATAACCACTGCGACAAGGTATAATTAATAATAACCACTGTGACAAGGTATAATTAATAATAACCACTGCGACAAGGTATAATTAATAATAACCACTGCAACAAGGTATAATTAATAATAACCACTGCGACAAGGTATAATTAATAATATCACTGCGACAAGGTATAATTAATAATAACCACTGCGACAAGGTATAATTAATAATACCACTGCGACAAGGTATAATTAATAATAACCACTGCGACAAGGTATAATTAATAATACCACTGCGACAAGGTATAATTAATAATACCACTGCGACAAGGTATAATTAATAATAACCACTGTGACAAGGTATAATTAATAATAACCACTGCAACAAGGTATAATTAATAATAACCACTGCGTCAATGTATAATTAATAATAACCACTGCGACAAGGTATAATTAATAATACCACTGCGACAAGGTATAATTAATAATAACCACTGTGACAAGGTATAATTACTAATAACCACTGCGACAAGGTATAATTACTAATAACCACTGTGACAAGGTATAATAAATAATAACCACTGCGACAAGGTATAATTAATAATACCACTGCGACAAGGTATAATTAATAATAACCACTGCGACAAGGTATAATTAATAATAACCACTGTGTCAAGGTATAATTAATAATAACCACTGCGACAAGGTATAATTAATAATAACCACTGCGACAAGGTATAATTAATAATAACCACTGTGACAAGGTATAATTAATAATATCACTGCGACAAGGTATAATTAATAATACCACTGCGACAAGGTATAATTAATAATAACCACTGCGTCAAGGTATAATTAATAATAACCACTGCGACAAGGTATAATTAATAATAACCACTGCGACAAGGTATAATTAATAATAACCACTGCGACAAGGTATAATTAATAATAACCACTGCGACAAGGTATAATTAATAATAACCACTGCGACAAGGTATAATTAATAATAACCACTGCGACAAGGTATAATTAATAATACCACTGCGACAAGGTATAATTAATAATAACCACTGTGACAAGGTATAATTACTAATAACCACTGCGACAAGGTATAATTACTAATAACCACTGTGACAAGGTATAATAAATAATAACCACTGCGACAAGGTATAATTAATAATACCACTGCGACAAGGTATAATTAATAATAACCACTGCGACAAGGTATAATTAATAATAACCACTGCGTCAAGGTATAATTAATAATAACCACTGCGACAAGGTATAATTAATAATAACCACTGTGACAAGGTATAATTAATAATATCACTGCGACAAGGTATAATTAATAATAACCACTGCGACAAGGTATAATTAATAATAACCACTGCGACAAGGTATAATTAATAATAACCACTGCGACAAGGTATAATTAATAATAACCACTGCGACAAGGTATAATTAATAATACCACTGCGACAAGGTATAATTAATAATAACCACTGTGACAAGGTATAATTACTAATAACCACTGTGACAAGGTATAATTAATAATACCACTGCGTCAAGGTATAATTAATAATACCACTGCGACAAGGTATAATTAATAATAACCTCTGCGTCAAGGTATAATTAATAATACCACTGTGACAAGGTATAATTAATAATAACCACTGCGACAAGGTATAATTAATAATAACCACTGCGACAAGGTATAATTAATAATACCACTGCGACAAGGTATAATTAATAATACCACTGTGACAAGGTATAATTAATAATAACCACTGTGACAAGGTATAATTAATAATAACCACTGTGACAAGGTATAATTAATAATACCATTGCGACAAGGTATAATTAATAATAACCACTGCGACAAGGTATAATAAATAATACCACTGCGACAAGGTATAATTAATAATAACCACTGCGACAAGGTATAATTAATAATAACCACTGCGTCAAGGTATAATTAATAATAACCACTGCGACAAGGTATAATTAATAATAACCACTGTGACAAGGTATAATTAATAATATCACTGCGACAAGGTATAATTAATAATAACCACTGCGACAAGGTATAATTAATAATAACCACTGTGACAAGGTATAATTAATAATAACCACTGCGACAAGGTATAATTAATAATAACCACTGTGTCAAGGTATAATTAATAATAACACTGCGACAAGGTATAATTAATAATAACCACTGCGACAAGGTACAATTACTAATAACCACTGCGACAAGGTATAATAAATAATACCACTGCGACAAGGTATAATTAATAATAACCACTGCGACAAGGTATAATTAATAATAACCACTGCGACAAGGTATAATTAATAATACCACTGCGACAAGGTATAATTAATAATAACCACTGCGACAAGGTATAATTAATAATAACCACTGTGACAAGGTATAATTAATAATAACCACTGCGACAAGGTATAATTAATAATAACCACTGCGACAAGGTATAATTAATAATACCACTGCGACAAGGTATAATTAATAATAACCACTGTGACAAGGTATAATTAATAATAACCACTGCGACAAGGTATAATTAATAATAACCACTGCGACAAGGTATAATTAATAATACCACTGCGACAAGGTATAATTAATAATACCACTGTGACAAGGTATAATTAATAATAACCACTGTGACAAGGTATAATTAATAATAACCACTGTGACAAGGTATAATTAATAATACCATTGCGACAAGGTATAATTAATAATAACCTCTGCGACAAGGTATAATTAATAATAACCACTGTGACAAGGTATAATTAATAATAACCACTGCGACAAGGTATAATTAATAATAACCACTGCGACAAGGTATAATTAATAATACCACTGTGACAAGGTATAATTAATAATAACCTCTGCGTCAAGGTATAATTAATAATACCACTGCGTCAAGGTATAATTAATAATAACCACTGCAACAAGGTATAATTAATAATACCACTGCGACAAGGTATAATTAATAATAACCACTGCGACAAGGTATAATTAATAATAACCACTGCGACAAGGTATAATTAATAATAACCACTGTGACAAGGTATAATTAATAATACCATTGCGACAAGGTATAATTAATAATAACCTCTGCGACAAGGTATAATTAATAATAACCACTGTGACAAGGTATAATTAATAATACCACTGCGACAAGGTATAATTAATAATACCACTGCGACAAGGTATAATTAATAATATCCACTGCGACAAGGTATAATTAATAATACCACTGCGACAAGGTATAATTAATAATATCCACTGCGACAAGGTATAATTAATAATACCACTGCGACAAGGTATAATTAATAATAACCACTGTGACAAGGTATAATTAATAATAACCACTGTGACAAGGTATAATTAATAATACCATTGCGACAAGGTATAATTAATAATAACCACTGTGACAAGGTATAATTAATAATAACACTGCGACAAGGTATAATTAATAATACCACTGCGACAAGGTATAATTAATAATAACCACTGTGACAAGGTATAATTAATAATAACCACTGTGACAAGGTATAATTAATAATAACCACTGTGACAAGGTATAATTAATAATACCACTGCGACAAGGTATAATTAATAATACCACTGCGTCAAGGTATAATTAATAATAACCACTGCGACAAGGTATAATTAATAATACCACTGCGACAAGGTATAATTAATAATAACCACTGCGACAAGGTATAATTAATAATAACCACTGTGACAAGGTATAATTAATAATAACCACTGTGACAAGGTATAATTAATAATAACACTGCGACAAGGTATAATTAATAATATCACTGCGACAAGGTATAATTAATAATACCACTGCGTCAAGGTATAATTAATAATAACCACTGCGACAAGGTATAATTAATAATACCACTGCGACAAGGTATAATTAATAATAACCACTGTGACAAGGTATAATTAATAATAACCTCTGCGTCAAGGTATAATTAATAATACCACTGTGACAAGGTATAATTAATAATAACCACTGTGACAAGGTATAATTAATAATAACCACTGCGACAAGGTATAATTAATAATAACCACTGCGACAAGGTATAATTAATAATAACCACTGTGACAAGGTATAATTAATAATAACCTCTGCGTCAAGGTATAATTAATAATAACCACTGTGACAAGGTATAATTAATAATAACCACTGTGACAAGGTATAATTAATAATAACACTGCGACAAGGTATAATTAATAATATCACTGCGACAAGGTATAATTAATAATACCACTGCGACAAGGTATAATTAATAATAACCACTGCGACAAGGTATAATTAATAATAACCACTGTGACAAGGTATAATTAATAATACCACTGCGACAAGATGTCTTTGTTACACCAAGATATCCTAGGAATTCTTGTTGTATCCATAAGATATCCTTTATCACTGATATTATTTTCAACGCAGCTCGGACAAAGAGATAAAATGGGGAGGAAATTTACGGGAGAGAAGTATCAGACATATCACACATACACACACACAGTGAGCGATTCATTTAGCACACGAACAGTGGTGAGTTTTGTTGATGAGGCGGTGAGTTGCAACATGACACAAATTGACTCAGTATTGTGCCGGTATAATTGCGACGTTCTAGCATCTGTTTGAGACATCAAATTGTTATGAGGGTGACTGGTCCATACGTTCCATACGTCTGGTCCATGGCTGGCTTTTGTTTCATACGTCCCCAGTCGTGTAAGTCACGCTTTCCTCATATACTCTCCAGATACACTACGTGACACCTCACAAGCGTCCGTGGTTCGAAACCCGGCGGAGGAGAATTTTTTGGGCGAGTTCTATTATCCAACAGTCCCTGTCCACCCAGTAGTAAATGATGGTACCAGATATCAGTCATGTGTTGTATCATGCATTCTGGGGAGGTGGTCCTCTCTAATACGTTTTCCGTCCTTGTGGCGCCATAGCGTGGAGAGGGTCGGCTCTGCGGTGACAGCGAGCTGCACGGGACACACCTGTGTGTTCATAAACTTCGGCTTCTTCCCGTGTAGCAGCTGTCACTTAGGCATTTAACCTTTAACCAATAAGACAACAGTTGGTCGAGCCATAGTTCTTGGACGAACGGATAGTACATAATATATCCAGTTGTGTAATTTTGTTTGTATGTGTTTATGCGCGCTCTTGAGAGGTTCGTGTGAAAGGCGCGATATTTATGTCTTAATTCAATGTAATACACTATGTTGTGTTGCAGTGTGTCGCAATAACGCCGCCTTGCTGGAGCGCTATCACCCGTGTATCTGGCTGAACGGTCGCTGGCAGTGTTGCGGTCACATGAACAAACAACAAGCTGGCTGCGAGCCGACCACCGCAATGACAACAACAACAACAACAACATTAACAGCGGCGGTCAACAACGCTGATGCGTCATCATGCAGTGCAACAGCGGCCGTCAACAACAACGAATTGAAGACGTCAGACTGCGAGAAAAGTGCGTCTGCCACCACATCTCGCGCCAGCTCCATTTTCCGTTATATGCGCTCGTGTGTGGCGTGTGTTTGTATGTGTGTGTGTGTGTGTGTGTGTATGTGTGGGTGTGTGGGTGTGCCGTGTGTATGTGCCGTGTGAGTGTGTGTGTGTGTGTGTTTGTGTATGTATGTGGGTGTTTGTGTGTGTGTGTGTATGTATGTGGGTGTTTGTGTGTATGTGTATGTATGTGTGTGTATCTGTGTGCTTGTGTGTGTATGTATGTGTGTGTATGTATGTGTTTGTGTGTGTGTCGTGTGTGTGTGTGTGTGTTTATTTATGTGGGTGTTTGTGTGTATGTGTATGTGCCGTATATATGTGTATGTATATGTGTGTGTGTCTAGCTTCCATCAGGTTGAGATGTTTCATTATGAGCAAATAACTTTATTATGATTGTTGTTTTCCAACAGCAAGTAGTTGTGTAATACGTTGACTCGACTGTCTTTTGAACCTGAATTAATAATACTCAATCATTCATCGACTGAAAGACACTTGGCTGTTTTTACTAGACTTGTGTTGTGCTTGGCTGCTTATTACTAACTTTCCTGTGTGTGTGTGTGTGTGTGTGTGTGTGTGTGTGTGTGTGTGTGTGTGTGTGTGTGTGTGTTGATAGATACTAGTGCGGTGACCTCTGTGACCCAGCCGACTGGTGATGCGGTCAGTGACACGCCTTCTGCTCTTGTGAAACTTTCACAATGATATTGTTGTGTCCTAAACGCTTAGTGCTGCATTAGGATCAAGTATTATTTATCTACACGTGTGTGTGTGTGTGTGTGTGTGTGTGTGTGTGTGTGTGTGTGTGTGTGTGTGTGTGTGTGTGTGGGTGTGTAGGCGGACGGAGTGTCGGTGCAGTCGAAAGTGGTGGTGGCATTGTACTCGTTCCAGGCCATTGAAAACGGCGATCTTTCACTGTTAAAAGTACGTTCATCTTGCCACAATTTTTCAACAAACAATTTTAAACTTACTAACATCTCTCTTTTCAGCTGGTTTTCGACGGTTCTTTTATATTTTTTCGCACATTTGGGCTGCTGAGTTTAATTTTGCTGTATGTAATGAATATAATTAATGTAAATGTGTAAAACACTAATCTGTTACCATTTTGCCGGCTGCGTTCAAGTTTTCGTGCCGTTATATATTGTTGAAATCCCTTGTGTATGTGTGTGTGTGTGTGTGTGTGCACAGGGAGAGGAGTATGTAGTACTGGACGACTCCAAGGAACATTGGTGGCAAGCACGCAGTTCTACCGGGTCTGTAATTCACATATTTCTCACATATTTGCTTATTCACTGCAGAAGTGTGTTATTTCAATGTTGGTACATCGTTGTTTGCTTAATAGTTCAGCCACATCGTACATTGAGTTGAATATGTGTTTAATCTTGCGTTGTCGGATTTAATCTTGTTTTTGTGGTTGTGTTTGTATAGCCAAGTGTTTATTTCAACGTCATTTTTCTTCCGTGAAAGTCTAATTTGTGACCGTTGATCGTGTTGTTATGCTTGTGTGTGTGTGTGTGTGTGTGTGTATGTGTGTGTTTTGTATTGGTTAACAGAGAGGTTGGCTACATTCCCAGCAACTACGTTCAGGAGAAAGAGCGCATTGGTCTTCAGCAATACGAGTCAGTTACACCCACACATGCACACACACACACCCAGGCAAACACACACCCGGACACACACACCCGGACACACACACCCAGACAAACACACCCAGACAAACACACACCCGGACACACACACCCGGACAAACACACACCCGGACACACACACCCGGACAAACACACCCAGACAAACACACACCCGGACACACACACCCGGACACACACACCCGGACACACACACCCAGACAAACACACCCAGACAAACACACACCCGGACACAAACACACACCCAGACAAACACACATACAAACACACACACCCACACATGCACACACACACACATGCACACACACACCCAGACAAACACACACCCGGACACACACACCCGGACAAACACACACCCGGACAAACACACACCCGGACACACACACCCAGACAAACACACCCAGACAAACACACACCCGGACACAAACACACACACAGACAAACACACATACAAACACGCTCTTCATGTGCGTGTACCGGCCGGTCGTGTGGTTTTGTCGATGTTTTGTAGGCGGATAGATTGGCGGTCGAGTGGAATTAACAGCGTTTATTAGCACATTCATGCTGTAGCGAGTGTTTCTCTCGGGCGTTTTGTTGTGATAATCAATATTTATCCTGTAATATCAGCGTTGTTTATCACTGCAGATTATACTTCAGTCAACAATATCTGCAAATAACAAGCCAGTGGGTGCTGCGCTCGACCAAGGTGCAATTGTTGAGGATTTGATGTGGCTGCACAGAGCAGTGTGTTGCTGGGTGACAATGTCTTACTGTGTGTGTGTGTGTGTGTGTGTGTGTGTGTCTGGTGGTGTGTGGTGCAGCTGGTACGTGGGTGATATGAGTCGGCAACGGTCCGAGTCGATGCTCAAAATGGACGACAAGGAAGGATGTTTTGTTGTGCGAAATTCTTCATCCAAGGGACTCTACACTCTCTCACTCTACACCAAAGTGTCAGTTGATCACACCACTGTCTCTCTCACTCGTCTCTTCTGTCTGTTTCGTCTCATTGTTTCAACTTGTTCGTTTTGTGTCATATTAATGATAATAATAACACTACAACTGCTATTTAATACTACAACTACAGTACAGCCTTGGCCAATCTTTTCTAAACACTCAGACCCTCATTTATTAAGACAAAAACCCTCATTTATTAAGACAAAAACCCTCATTTATTAAGACACCGAGCCAGGATGCACTGCCAAACAGTCTCCTGGGAGATTTATTAACAAATAGTTCTGCCTTGTATTGTACCATTAATTTACCTTTGAAATATGACACATGAAGAGATAAATGACTTCAATTCAACTCGTTTCTATGTATTAAAATTCAACATTGGAGGACAATTGGGACATATCTTAATAAACTAAAAACAACATGCATTTTATGTATTATGTGTGTGTGTGTATTGTGTGTGTGTGTGTATTGTGTAGGCCGCGACCCCAGGTGAAGCACTATCACATCAAGCAGAACAGTCGCGGAGAGTTCTATTTGTCGGAGAAACACACTTGTCCTTCAATCGGCGAGCTGATTAACTATCACCGTCACAACAGCGGCGGTCTGGCCACCAGACTCAAGCTGCCTCCTCACATGGCCTGCGCTCGCTCGGCGCCCGCCACTGCCGGACTCAGTCATGGTGCGGCCTTGTGTCTTGTGATTGAGTCATTGAAGTATGGTGACTTGTGTCTTTGAGTCTCTGAGTCACTGTGATTCATGTGGTTGAGTCACTCAGTCAGCGTTTGATTTGTGATTGAGTCATTGAAGTGTGTTGATTTGTGTCTTTAAGTCGCTGAGTCACCGTGATTCATGTTGTTGAGTCACTCAGCCAGCTTGTGATTTGTTATTGAGTCATTAAAGTGTGGTGACTTGTGTCTTTGAGTCACTGAGTCACTGTGATTCATGTGGTTGAGTCACTCAGCCAGCTTGTGTCTTGTGACTGACTCGCCGTCGTATCTCGGAGACCCTCTGCAGGTGTAGGACGCTATATATACCTTAATGTAATGTGTGTGTGTGTGTGTGTGTGTGTGTGTGTGGCAGACAAGTGGGAGATTGAGCCGTCGGAGTTATCACTGGCCGAGGAGCTGGGCTCGGGCACATTCGGCGTGGTGCGACGAGCTCGCTGGCGGGGGCATATTGACGTGGCCGTCAAGATGATGAAGGAGGGCACCATGTCCGAGGACGACTTCATCGAAGAAGCCAAAGTTATGACGTCAGTCAAACTCCTATCATTCCCTCTTTCTCTAACATTTCTCTCTCTCTCTCTCACACTTACACATACAGTGTTGTGTGATCTTATTTAGTGTGTGGGTGTTTTGTTGTTTTATCGTGTGATTTCATCGATTAATGTTATGTGCGTTCCTTACGGGTTTGGTTCTGTTTTCATGTATGTTATTGCTTATCATGTCAATATTTTGGCCACTTCGTTTAAAAAGCCAATGCCAGTTGGAGATTGTATAGACCTTCAACCTTTGTGTATGTTTGCTGAACCGACGTTCATGTCACATTGTGTATGAGCTGAAAAATCATTGTGTTTTGTGCATACCTCATGTGCATGTGTGTGTGTGTGGTTTGTGGTTCCAGTAAGCTGCAGCACCAGAACCTGGTTCAGTTGTACGGTGTATGCAGCAAGAACCGACCCATTTTCATCGTGACAGAGTACATGAAGTTCGGTTCACTACACTCCTACCTGCGCAAGAATGAAGCGACCATGGTTGCCAATATTGAACTACTGCTGCACATGTGCATCCAGGTGTCTGTCTCTCACACACTCACACTCTCACACTGACACTCACTGATACACGGTCACTCACACTCAATCACACTCACACACATACACACTCACACACTCATTCACACACTCACACACTCATTCACACACTCACACACACTGATACACGGTCACTCACACACACTCACACACATACACACTCACACACTCATTCACACACTCACAAACACACATACACACTCACACACTCACACACACATACACACTCACTCACACATACTCATACTGACACACACATACACACACAAACACACACACTCACACTAACACACACATAGATATATGAGCTAGTGTGGTGGCTTGTTGGAATTTGGTTGATCTTGTCTACACTGCATTTTAGTGCAGACATCACATAATGCGCTAGTACATTTGTGTGTGTGTGTACTCACAGTTGTGTATGTGTGTGTGTGTGCAGGTGTGCAAGGGCATGGCCTACCTGGAGCGTCACAATTACATTCACCGCGACCTGGCCACGCGCAACTGTCTCGTCGGCGCCGAGATGAGCGTCAAAGTGGCCGATTTTGGGCTGGCTCGGTGATTGTTCCATTACTAATCCTGCCTTCTGACTCTTATCTTTTCTTGACGTATTTTTCGCAGGTTTTCATTCTTTCTCATTTCAGCAATATTCACTAGGTAGATATTTTTCCATTAATATCTGTTTGTATTTCTATTTGTAATTATAATTGCTTTTGTAATTTGTAATAATAATCTTAAGTATATTTGCTTCCTCACGGCGGCAAAATGCTCGGGGAGTTTGTCATGCAAGCTGATTGTGTGTGTGTGTGTGTGTGTGTGTGTGTGTGTGTGTGTGTGTGTGTATGTGTGTGTGTGTGTGTGTGTGTCAGTTACGTGTTGGACGACCAGTACACAAGTTCTGGCGGCGCCAAGTTCCCCATCAAGTGGGCCTCGCCAGAGGTGCTCAACTTCACCCGCTTCTCGTCCAAGTCGGACGTTTGGGCGTTCGGTGAGAGACGCCAGCCTCTGCGTGTGTCCATGACAGCACATTTTATTACTGTCATTTTTCTCGCGGTTAATTCTTGCCTATTGCGGTTTGTACTGTGTGTGTGTGTGTGTGTGTGTGTGTGTGTATGTGCGTGTGTGTGTGTGTGTGTGTGTGTGTGTATATATATGTCTGTATATGTGTGTATATGTGTGTATATGTGTGTATGTGTGTGTATGTGTGTGTATGTGTGTGTTTGTGTATATGTGTGTATATGTGTGTATATGTGCGTGTATGTGCGTGTATGTGTGTATATGTGCGTGTATGTGTGTGTATGTGTGTATATGTGCGTGTATGTGTATATGTGTGTGTGTGTGTGTGTGTTGAGCAGGCGTGTTGATGTGGGAGGTGTTCACGTGTGGCAAGATGCCGTACGGTCGCATGAAGAACGCCGAGGTGGTGGAGATGGTGCAGCGAGGTCTGTGTCTCGAGCGACCCAAATACTGCGCCAAGGATGTCTATGAGGTGACCTCCACACACACACTCACATACACACACAAATACATATACACAAATATATACACGCGCACAGACATATAATTACTCATACATACACATACTAACATACTAATATACTAATATACTCACACACGTACACATTTGTTCACGTACATGCACATTAACATAAATACATTCATGTACACACATTCATACACACACACTCATCTACTCTCATACACACACACATTTACACATATACATGCACACACTGACACACACACACGTACATATACTAACACATACACACACGTACATATACTAACACATACATACGTACATATACTAACACACACACACGTACATATACTAACACACACACACGTACATATACTAACACACACGTACATATACTAACACATACACAAACGTACACATATACTAACACACACACACACACACATATATATACTAACACGCACACGTACATATACTAACACACACACACATATACTAACACACACACGTACATATACTAACACACACACACACATATACTAACACACACACACACACATATACTAACACACACACACACGTACATATACTAACACACACATACATATACTAACACATACACAAACGTACATATATACTAACACACACATACACACACACATATACTAACACACACGTACATATACTAACACACACACACACACACGTACATATACTAACACACACACACACGTACATATACTAACACACACACGTACATATACTAACACACACACACGTACATATACTAACACACACACACGTACATATACTCACACACACACACGTACATATACTAACACACACACGTACATATACTAACACACACACACACACGTACATATACTAACACACACAAACGTACATATACTAACACACATACACACGTACATATACTAACACACACACACACGTACATATACTAACACACACACACGTACATATACTAACATACACACACACACACGTACATATACTAACACACACACACGTACATATACTAACATACACACACACACACACACGTACATATACTAACACACACACGTACATATACTAACACACACACACGTACATATACCAACACACATACACACGTACATATACTAACACACACAAACGTACATATACTAACACACACACACACGTACATATACTAACACACACACAAACATACATATACTAACACACACACACGTACATATACTAACACACATACACACGTACATATACTAACACATACACACGTACATATACTAACACACACACACGTACATATACTAACACACACGTACATATACTAACACATACACAAACGTACATATACTAACACACACACACACACGTACATATACTAACACACTGACACACACACGTACATATACTAACACACACACACACACGTACATATACTAACACACACACGTACATATACTAACACACACACACGTACATATACTAACACACACACACACACGTACATATACTAACACACACAAACGTACATATACTAACACACATACACACGTACATATACTAACACACACACACACGTACATATACTAACACAAACACACGTACATATACTAACATACACACACACACACGTACATATACTAACACACACACACGTACATATACTAACATACACACACACACACACACGTACATATACTAACACACACACGTACATATACTAACACACACACACGTACATATACCAACACACATACACACGTACATATACTAACACACACAAACGTACATATACTAACACACACACACACGTACATATACTAACACACACACAAACATACATATACTAACACACACACACGTACATATACTAACACACATACACACGTACATATACTAACACATACACACGTACATATACTAACACACACACACGTACATATACTAACACACACGTACATATACTAACACATACACAAACGTACATATACTAACACACACACACACACGTACATATACTAACACACTGACACACACACGTACATATACTAACACACACACACACACGTACATATACTAACACACACACGTACATATACTAACACACACACACGTACATATACTAACACACACACACACACGTACATATACTAACACACTGACACACACACGTACATATACTAACACACACACACACACACGTACATATACTAACACACTGACACACACACACACATATACTAACACACACACGTACATATACTAACACACATACACACACGTACATATACTAACACACACACACACACATGTGTTGCACAGGTGATGCAGAATTGCTGGCATTACAAGAGTGATGAACGGCCGACGTTTTGGGAGATTCGTGAAGTTCTGCTGGCCATCTACCAGAAGGTTTCGGCAGACTGAATGAATGAATGAATCCCGCACTCTCTCCTTGTCTCTCTCCCACACTCTTTTTCTCTCTCTCTCACTGCCACAGCCAGTGCGACAATGTTGTCAACCTCTTCTAACACGCCTGCGTGTGTGTGTGTGTGTCAATACAAATAATATGTCGAGTAATAGTTGATGTCGGTGATATATGCTGCGGTGTGGTGGCGAATTTCTTAATGTCTGACACTTGATGTCGTACTGTAGTGATGCTTGTGTGTGTGTGTGTGTGTGTGTACGTGTTTTTGTATACATTTGTGTGTATGTGGGTGTGTTTATTGCCTCTTGCTGTGTGTGTTTGCTCGCTGTCCTCCCATTCTCTGCATTCGGCTCTCGGTCTCTCTCTTTCTCATTGTGTGCACTGTCCAGTTTTGTGCTGTCGGACCTAATCTGCATGTCAGTGTTGGACGGCGTGTGACTCTTCACTCTGCTATTTGCCTGCCCCACACACTCTCTCTCTGTCTGTTGTACTCTTGTGCTCTGCTATTGAGCCTTGGTTGTGCGGGCGTTGGCTGTGACCCAATGCTGACTCGATGTCGTCTTGTGTTTGTGGTGAGGTGTTTTGGGGTCGTGCCCCCACCCCTCCCCCAGTCTGTGTTTCTGCCTTTCCCTTGTTATTGGATGAATGGTTTTGTTGATTCAGCGCTGTTATTCGAGATGAAATATCATGGTGAGATTTTGGCTGGGATTTTGGTCGACGGTTTTGTTGTTGCTGGTCCTGTTCTCCCCCGCTATTCTGCCATTTTCCCATTGACAATGAATGTGTTGGCTCATTGACAACAACTTCTTGTTACGTCACGCGTGTCGTGTGTGCATGTTCGAGTGTGTGTGTGTGTGTGTGTTTATATGTGTATATGCTCTGATCCTAATGGGTTGTTTTAAATTTTGTGCGTCTGTGAGACATTTCGGCAACGAAAATGAGTCAATGTTTCATTTTATGACTAAATAACTCGTAACGGGTTAACGACTCGGTGAAAGATTTTGTGTCTGAATGACTCAGTTTATGACTGAATGACTCAGTTTATGACTGAATGACTCAGTTTATGACTGAATGACTCAGTTTATGACTGAATGACTCAGTTTATGACTGAATGACTCAGTTTATGACTGAATGACTCAGTTTATGACTGAATGACTCAGTTTATGACTGAATGACTCAGTTTATGAGTCGTTCTCTCGTTCACCAACCAGAAATTGTTTGTCTTTCTTGTGATCATGTATTGGCCAATGCTATGGATTATCACGCTCTTATATGTGTGAATGTGTGTTGATGAGTTTTATATTAGCGTTGGGAAGGTTGTGCCGAAGTGGATTCTGCGGATTTTATGAGCAGTTTGATATCATTCCCTTGTTGAAGGTGTGTTGTGCTTTATCTATTTATCATTTTATATGGCATGAATGCGTCAAATGTATGCAGTTTTAATATGTGTTGTTTGTGGATGAAGTTTGAGCGTTTCACGCTATTAATTGTTCATGTTGGTGTGGAGTGATGTCCCGCGGAATATGATCACTCATTTTGTACATCCATTTTATTGTCGATTTTTGGCAACTTGACTATGAACTGCGACTCAAATATGTTTGAATATGAAATAGTTTGTTGTAAATACACGCTGTATTTTTCATTCCGTTTTCATTATTTTCCCGGAATCTTGAGAGACATTGTATTTTGTGCTATTTTAAGATGTTTAATCTATTGTTTTTTTATTTCTATTTAAGGCAAGTTAACAATTGTTTCCTCTGGTCAAACATATAAGTATCTTGTTATTATCTGATCCTTCAAGCAATAAGAGAATCCTATAATTAATTATAGTTTTAATTGTCAAATTGTACAGATACACTTGCTCAATTCCAGCTATGTGACATTTGTAGATTATTGGGCACAACCCGTAATTAAGTAAATTAATCAAATTTACTACTCTGGATGAAAAGCTTATTTAAATTTCATTCAATTGTGAGAACATATTTAACTTTCTTCCAAAAAAGCGGTTATTTTTACTAATATTAGCTTTAATATACTTTAACTGCTCACTTTTTTCTGCTCATTTCACTTTGTTTGTTGTTTTAGATTTGATCATCTGAAAACGCGCTCGCAATTCTGCCAAATACCTAATATCTGACATATCAGTGGTGTGACCGCTATTTTCTCTAGATATGCATGAGGGTTTATTATCACACGGGAATACTAGTACGTTTCTCCCTCTGTGTGTGTGTGTGTGTGTGTGTGTGTGCGTGTGTATGTGTGTGTGTGTGTGTGTGTGTGTGGGTATGCGTGTGTGTGTGTATGTGTGTGCGCGTGGTGAATGCAGTTAGCGACTGCGCCAATGCACGCCGCCGCGTCACAATTCAATTAGACGCTGGCAGGCTGGTGGCTGGTTTGTGTCAGTGAGATGGCCCGGTCGCTAGTGTTGCTGTTGTTGATAACACTGACACTTCAACAGCTACACAATGACCGTATGCTGGAGAACCAATGTATCCCATATCCCACGCTGTCTGCTGTGATGAAATGGGTCGCGTCCGGGATTGACACATTGAAGCAGATTGATTTCGCTGACAGACGGATTTTACTGACATGTGCTGGCTCTCGACATCACATTGTCGCTGTTTTACGCTCTGTTACAGCCATCGTTACAGGGACAAGATGACTAGCAGGAAAGAAATGCTGACTGTAAGCATGCTAGCACAACCAGAACACAGCGAGAACACAATGAGAAATAGGAGAAAGCGAAAATAACCAGAACACATTGAGAATTATTCTCAACATTCCACGATAATCCATCAGGAAGCCCAAAAACAAAACGAAAAACTAAAGACACGAGAACAATGCGAAAACGAAAACAAGAATATTAATAAATAACAAGAAACGCAACGACAACTACGTGACAACACGATAATTCAACCAGAAATAGAGAACGGAACAAGAGCACAGCGGAAACACAACTGGAACATAACGAGAACACAACGATATCATAACTGGAACAGAACGATAACGCACGCCACGCGCTCGCTCAGTCTCGCCGTGGGCTTCTCACCCAACAAATTGGTCATTGTGTGTGTGTGTGTGTGTGTGTGTGTGTGTGTGTGTGTGTGTGTGTGTGTGTGTGTGTGTGTGTGTGTGTGTGTGTGTGTGTGTGTGTGTGTGTGTGTGTGTGTGTGTGTGTGTGTGTGTGTGTGTGTGTGTGTGTGTGTGTGTGTGTGTGTGTGTGTGTGTGTGTGTGTGCTTGCTGGAGTTAGAGTGCGGGAGGATTAGAGAGCAATATCGTCGTGACCGACGACCACGCCTTGCGTCGTCATCGACGCTGGTCGGGCTGAGCAGCAAACTGCCTCCTGTCCTCCTGACCGCCGAGTCTCTATGGAAAAGAAAGAGTGCCAAGTGACGGAGGCGCGCCTGCGTGGCCACATCGATCGTGCACACACACACGCACACACACACGCACACCAACACCACCCACACATCAACGTGCGTGCGTGTGCGTGTGGCGACCAGAAGCCTGGCGAGGACAGCTGGCTGTACACCTGTCCTGCGTGTGACTGCCGACCTCGCTGGGTCGGTCACGTGACGTCCTCTGCTGACCCCGCCGCTGGTCACCGGGTCACTGAGCGTTTTGGTCGCGCGTGCTTGTGAAATATGTGACCCAGTCAGGTCGCTTCTCACTGTCCTGTGTGAGCGTTTGTGTAAAATTGTATGTTGCTGGGGTATGTCCATGTCGTGCACTGTAGGGCTTCTTAGTCAGACGGACGTGGTCAGCTTGCGGATTCCCCAGTGCCCGATGTTGATTCGTCCTCGTCGCCACGAACACATTGAGTGTGAGTGAAGTGAAAGTGTCGCTCAGTGGTGAGATATTGGACCAAGTTTTCCGCCGAGAACTGGTCGATCCCAAGTCCTAAAGCGGAGTGCGTATTTCCTAGCGTCCGTTAGTTAATTCTATTATCAAGGTCGAAAGTCACTTGGTGTACGCTAACTTATGAAACTGATTATTTCTAGAAGAATGCGGATATTTCTAGTTAGTGCGAGGAGTTAGGATGAACTATTCAAGACTGACTGTGGTAACCCACGGCGAACCGGGCCGTCTGATATTCTACGCGGTGTAAGTTGACGGACTGAAGAGATGTCCGACTCACGAGACCCGAGAACACGGGAACCTCGTTTCAGAAACCGTCCGTCAGACATTTGCCAGTATGTCGGGCCGTACCGACTGGAGAAAACTCTGGGCAAAGGACAAACAGGTGAGTGACCACAGCAAGCTCGTCAATAAGCTAGTCGTGAAAATATCATGACTGGCTTCTCGTGTCAGCTTTAAAATACTACACAGTGCAGAAGATGGCTTTAAAACAATTAATAAGAGGATTTTATGAGTTGTTTTAGGCAGTGGCTGAGCCAAGGAGGCCTTGGAGGGGCTAAATCTCCCCAAAAATGTGCCAAGCCCCCTGAGCCCCCAGAAAATCCTGACCACGAACATTTTGTGTCTATTTGCTCATGTTTTGCCAAGTCCTCGCATCTTTTTCCTTAGCCCCCCTCCCGCCCACCCCCGGAAAATCCTGTCTCCGTCACTGGCCGTAGGAAACATGTGGTTATTAATTAATTGTGTGTTTATACTAGCTTCCATCGTGTTGCTGTGGAGTGCTCTAGTGCCAACACGAACTAAATCATGCAGCAGATCGCACGAATATGCACTCATGTAGACACTCATTGTCTACCGTAGTTACTCATAATTATATGCTATGTGCTTTTAGAGCGTGTTCTACACCTGGTATTTGTTCCATCGCTGATCAAGCTGAAAAATCGCAACTACATTATAATTCTTCTGTGAATTTTTTAAGTAACTCTGGACGAAGAGCAGAGTATTGGAGACAGTGGGAGCACCAAGGGACACTTGGGCAGGATTCAGTTCTCTCCACCAAACGTGCCAAGCCTCCATTGAACGCCCCCAAAAACCTTGACCATGAATCTTGACCATGACCGCTTGAAGTGTAGTTCCTCATGTTTCTTAGGGTGAGCATACGTCCTCTTTTCCCCGGACATGTACAGTAAAAGCCCTCTTATCCGGCATCCGAGTATCCGGCACCTTCAAGTATCCGGCACATTTCCCCGAGTTGGTACTCTGAAATGATTCGCACCATTGAAACCACTAAGTTGAGAATTATGTTGAAAACCACTGGCTAATCAAAGCTCACTGTCTGATGAATACACTACTGGGTTGAAAAACGCTGAAATTCAGGTGAACATATTGTCCACACGTTGTTCTGATGCGGTATTGAGAAGTGAACCTATTGACCACACTTTTAGCCCCACTCACAGGTCTTTGTACGGCTCTGAATATAAGCAGAATCTGCGGCTCTGAATACAGCAGTATTGTATCAGCTGATCTTTGTTATGGTAAGATGCGTAAGTGTAGGGCGGTGATTGTGGACATAATTTTTGTTTTTATTCAAGAATCCGGCACTTTCAAGTATCCGGCATGTCGGCGGTCCCGTTGATGCCGGATAAGAGGGCTTTTACTGTACATGTACCAGGTTCTTTTTCTAAAATCAATCAAATATACGGAGTTTATATAGTTTCAGTAGTTAAATTCCATATGTTCCCTCTGCCGGTGTATAATGCTTTGGGTCGTGCCAAAAAACAAAAAAAAACAAAGAAAACATTTGTCATTGGCCTATAAAGGGTAATTTTTTCAATAAGACGTCATGTTTCAATGAAAACCTCAATTTTTCGCGAGCACAAAAGTGTCCTCATGTTTCCCCAAACCTCAGTATATTTTCTCCAGCCCCCAGCGCCCCCACTAGACAATCCTGGCGCATCCACTGATCAGAGATCATAATTGATAAACTTCATGTCGTCCAGGTGCTAGTTCCGCTCAAGCCACTTTATCGCACAATTCGATTGGTCTCATAACAGGTCCAGCTACCATTTATTCTATACAGGAACACACAAGGCTTAATGTCGTAGTTTTTTAGGTCTCGTGTGACTTCTCTTCATATTAACGACATATGTAGCGCTTTGAGGATTGCAATTTTGTTGCCTTGCATTACTCTACGTTGCTTCTGAAATTATACTAACTGGGAAATATTTGTGTTGATCCCATGAAAAACGAAAAATAATGAGATCTTCGAATGCCGTAGTTCAATTTATGTCATATTCTGTCCGACTGAATGCTGGTATCAAGCGGTTTGCACTGTGAGTGTAAATGCTTATCGACCGTTAACACGAGCCACTCTGTGCTTCGTAGTGCCTCGTGCAATATTTGATTAGACTCATAACTACTGGCCCGAACACGCCGAATTCCTATGGCAACGTGTATTCAGACGATCGAAACCGTGAATCTGTACACAGAATATTTCAACAAAAAAACAAGCCCACATCGCATCATATAAACAACGTACATCATATATGCAATGGCAGCCAATTATCGCGTTAGTTTATACATACAAATTCACATCATAATTATGGCAATATATTTGCTAACATAAAAAATATTAACTCACATCTTGTGCTTGTCGCACGAGCACAACATAAAGTTAATTTTAAACAGCGACTCTCAACTTCGTTCAACCCAATGCTGAGCCCTTGATGGCACCTCAATGTTCATCTCAAGTGACACCAGCGATACGCATCTCAGCTAATCGCCGACCTTTTTCCATCCCTTTATAGTCACCACCATGCTCTGTGTACTGCTGCCTCTACAGAATGCGGAAAATCACATGTGGAGTACTTCAAACACGACAGCCGTAATAAGCTTGAAAGAATTTCCGATAAAATGCTGGTTTCCTTGTTTTGAAGCAAATTTGGTCGTTGCGATTAATTTAATTAGCTCTCTAATTATCATGGTTTTGTAGTTAGCTACGGATGTGTTAATACTGTGGGTCCCGATGCTAAGAAGCTCACTCGTATCATTCAAGCTTTGCATATCTGAAAGTTGTGCGATGTGCCAAAAGTTTGCGCCAAATTCGACGGTTTCAAGAAGATATGATACCACACTATCATATCGTAACACGTACTCGTGTAATGCCAGCAATTTTACGACTATTTCGCTCGTGTGTTCCTTGTCACATGACTGCTCTTGATAAGTTCAGTCTTCACTATTTGCTGTTCAAGTATCCAGCGTGTTGGACCTGAGAACATATGATATGACCATTATGATACATGTTATGATATGATAACACCACGATATGATACATGCATGGTATATCACCCACATATGCTGGGGGTGACCTTACAAAACAGGATAATGTATGATATACCGCTCTTCTCAATTGTGAACAGCACAAATCAAGCAGATTTGACATTGAACAATGCCGAATAATTTGGAATCTGGAATAATTTCATGCCACGAAACCTAACGCTCTAGTTCTTCTTGAATATCTATTGAATATATATCGGTGATGCTGATTCAAGTTGTATCGGCTCGTATTAGAACCCTTAAGGCCCTTAACCCTTGTCTACAACAACTATTTAAACTCACAAACTACATTTCGCAGAACTCAGTTATTCATTGTACGATGATACACCCACACACACACGTACACACGTACACACACACACGTACACACGTACACACACAAATTATCCATATCTATTTAGCAATCAACCGACAACCAAATGCAATATATCCCCAGAAAGTTGCCAAAAAATGAGGCATACGAAAGTAGCCAAGCCTTGCTTTGAAATAAATATCACCTCGTTCACATCCTGATCAAGCCAACGCAAGAAAAACTATATAGGATTTTGTTCTTCTGTTGTTGTGATTACAAGGAGTATAAGAGCAATGGGAATAGATTGCGGCTTCCAGTTGCCCACAGGATTAACTGGCTTCAGTCGTGCCATCTCATATAAGCCTGGTGTAAACCTCACCAACCGTGTACAACAATATTTATGTGAATGGTAACCTCATGAAATGTCAACATCACTATGCCAGCGTTCAAACTAGTCTCAACTAGTCTCAACTAGTCTCAACCAGTCTCAAATAGGCTCAACCAGTCTCAACCAGTCTCAACCAGTATCAACCAGTCTCAACCAGTATCAACCAGTATCAACCAGTATCAACTAGCCTCACCTGGTTAGAACAAATTACTGATTTGCTATTTATATGTTGTTTGTTACCGCGATAGTATCTGTGTCATACGCAGTTCGTAAGATATGCCGATCATAACCAAGGTAAGGTAAGGTAAGTTAAGGTAGGAGTGAAAATCTCCCTTGAACTCCTTCTAACAGTTCCTGTGTGTGGTAGCGTGCGTGCATGGTAACATAGTGATATTTCAATGTGCAGGCGAAGAGTGCAGGAGCACCGTCGACAATCGATTATTTTACCTCACACCATTGGCTTGCGTGTGTGCGTGTATGCGTGTATGCGTGTGTGTGTAAATGTGTGTGCTTGCGTGTACTACCTTTGCATGTGGTATGTGTGCGTAGTGTATGCGTAGTGTATGTGTGTGTGTGTATGTGTGTGTGTGTGTGTGTACTTACGCATTTGTATGTGTGCGCGTGTGTATGCTCATTCCCCTGGCTGTGTTAGTCACGTGCCATCGTAAAGCAGACACACACAGACACACACACACACACACACACACACACACATACACACAGAGAGAGACGGTGGTTGGAGGGTATCAGCGCCACTTGGACAGGCCTCAAATGGACCGCACGTGCGCTGAGTGAGGCAGATAGGGAGGGCGAGATCTTATGGACGTCTTGGCTCGGCGGCGGAGTCGGTGGCAGGCAGACAAATGTCGCCATTGCGGCGCAATTTAGACGAGATTGAATCAAACTTTTATCAGGCGGGTGGGCGCGAGATGCCCCGCCCGCCTGCCAAGCTAGCTGAGTTCATTGATCGAGCCAGACTAATCAATTCGTCACAAACGGGCTGATTTCGCACGTGATTGAAGCCGCGCCACACCATCATCCACAGCCAATACAAACAAACACAACAACACTGCAGCAAGTTGCGCGACTCGTCGTGCACACAAACATTACACTTGTGTGTGTGTGTGTGTGTGTGTGTGTGTGTGTGTGTGTGTGTGCACGGTTATGATTGCAAATATGCGGATAGAGTAAGTCAAATGTAGTGGATGACAGTTGAAAGAAGCAATTGGAAGAGATTGAACCCGCCGCCCACCTTACTTACATGTGTATGTGTGTGTGTGTGTGTGTGTGTGTGTGTGTGTGTGTGTGTGTGTGTGTGTCTGTGTGTGCGTGTGTGTCTGTGTGTGTGTGCATCTTATGAACACACAAGCCAACATGAAAGAGTTGTTCCACCGCCAAGAATCACCGCCACGCACAAACAAGATCGTGTTTGTACACTACACGTATGTGAAGATACAGAACGCTAGAGACAGAGAGTTTAGAAGGGATTGAAGCAGAGATGAAAGCGTTGCAGTGTTGTGAGGGAGAGGCGCGTGTTGACAAATGCCAAGGCATATCCGGTCTGCGTGAGGTGAATTAATATCTCACTAATATCTCGGCAACAACACAACAACACCGACTTGTCTTGAAAATCTGCCGTATCTGTCTGTCTGTCTGTCTGTCTGTCTGTCTGTCTGTCTGTCTGTCTGTCACACACACACACACACACGTTCAGACGTATAGACTCTTTTGTACACGTGTTGTGTCAGTAAAAAAAGCGTTGTCGTTCAGAAATAGTATATTAAAAGTTAAAAAGTTATAAAAGTTAATACAATGCGAAAAACATGCACCAATTCAAGAAAGAACACCTGAAATACGTTAAGATATCATAAATATTATACAATATCTTGGGATACCTTATGATGAAATATCATATGATATCATATTATAGTTAAGCATAGGAAACTTAAACTATTTAGATCAGTGGCTGCCATACCAACTTAATACATTCAATACAATACAACAGTGAGTTGTGTAATTGCCCCATTAAGTCGTTAAATCCATGAGTCATTGAAACATATCTCAATGACTCACCATTTGACTGATTAACTAATGAAATTCACATTTAGGTCCAGGAGAAATTTACAGATTAGAAAGAATTATGAAATACAAATAAATGATATATACTATTTATATTTTTTTCAACACCATTATACCTTGCTTACGCCTGAAGCGATACGTCAAACCAACAAAACATATCACCTCTCAGGAATGTGGCAATTTTGGAACAACTCCAATTCATCAACCGGAAACATTTCGTGCGACAATACACATTACCTCGCTGCAACCCGGTAATTTGAGCAATTTAGAAACGCAGTGTGTTTGTGTGTGTGTGTGTGTGTATGTGTGTGTTTGTGTATGTGCGTTTGTGTGTGTTTGTGTGTGTGTGTGTGTGTGTGTGTGTGTGTGTGTGTGTGTGTGTTGCAAACGGTGTGAAGTATTGATTGCAACAAAATACGTGCCAACGTTGTCGATTTAGCTGTTTGTATGCTTGTCTGTATGTATGTGTGTTTGTTTGTCTGTCTGTCCGTCGCGTAACAGAGGTAGAAAACTAAATGTATGTGTAGGGGGGAATAGAAGGTATAACAATTTCGTATGCTTCAATAAAATACAAAACTAAGTTGAATAACACACACTCGCTCTTTTACACTCACACATACACTTTTCGCTTTGTGTAGAAACACATGTTTGTTTTTTCAACATTATTCTGATGCTGACATTTTCACCACAAATACACTAATTTTCCAGGTTTTTATCTCTGCTTTTTCTTGGCTCCTCCACTTTACAAAGCGTTCTTTTTGGTTGGACTTTCACGCAGTCTGGTGGCTTGCCGATGTTTCCGGCCCGACTTTTATTTGCAAGCAATTCACGTTTTATCTATCTCAATAACAAATCTGCTTTATCTACAAGAGTATCAGAAAATCTGCAAAAAGGATGTGCTTATTCAACATTATTGAAATATTCTAGCAAACTTATTGTTGTTCAAGAACACTGGGCTAAGTCAGTAGGCGTTACTTCTTTCAATATAAACCCAGCACTGCCTGACACAGTGAATGTCGTGAAAATGAACATAACACCAATGTTGATCTGAGATCAGCTAATCAGTGAGACAAACATAAAATCATTCATATTGTGGTTTATTTAGCACTGAAAGACACACAAATAGGCTGCATAATAGTACCAGCATCTCTTATTGAAACGTTTCCATATTGATGCTTCTCAAAAGCGATTGTTCTAACAGAATTGAAATTCTAGGATGATTTTGACAATTGTCTTGATGTTGTTGATGTGTGCAGGCGTGGTAAAATTGGGAGTGCATTGCATCACTGGTCACAAAACCGCCGTGAAAATCGTCAACAAGGACAAACTCAGCGAGTCTGTGCTGCAAAAGGTGGACAGACAAACATACAAACACACTGACACACACATACAAACATACACACACACTGACACACACATACACAAACATACACACACATTGGCACACACATACAAACATACACACACACTGACACACACATACAAACATACACACACATACAAACATACACACACACTGACATACACACACAAACATACACACACACTGACACACACATACAAACATACAAACACACTGACACACACATACAAACATACACACACATACAAACATTCACACACACTGACACACACACAAAAACATACACACACACACACTGACATACACACACAAACATACAAACACACTGACATACACGCACTGACACCCACACACACACCCACACATACACACATACACGTACATACATACACTGACACACACTCACACACATACACACACTGACATACACACACACACACACACACACACACACACACATATATATATATATATATATATATATATATATATATATATATATATATATATATATATATATATATATATATAAATATATATATATATATACTGACACACATACTCACACTCACACATACACACATACGCATACACATACACACACACATACACACACACATACACACACATACATACACATACACATACATACACACCCACATACATCCTGTTTGCGTGATGTTGGCACAAGTTTTGGGATCAAGAGATTTGTTAGTGGAAATGTTGAAATCAGATAAGCTTCATTTAGCAAGCTTAAATAAGCGTTAAATAAGCTTAATTTGGATCAGGGGCGGGTCACATCCGGACCGCCATCCTGCTATGATTCATTATTGCAATCCAGCCCGCAGACTTCCCACTAAAAGCAGACAAGAAATTCAAATAAATCTTAAGTTTTCCAACAAAGATATATTATTGAACTACTTTTGCATTTCATTATTATTATTGTCATTAATATATTTAGTAGTATATTCAGTAATCTGAGATTTCGTTATTCACTCCTGCCTTCGACCCCCTTCTAAGAGTTTCATCTGGCCCTCGCTGTGAAAAGGTTGCCCGCCCTGATTTAGAACAATGTGTAGATGAATATGCCCGATGTATGAACAAATAGTGATAGTTTTAAAATAGTTATGAAAATTATATTGATAGGAGGCGATGAAATGAATATGGACATAAACTTGCTAGTTTAGGTATAATTCGAGTAATTCGATCTGGAAAGTTTCTTGAATTATAACGCCATACTGAAATACTGTCAAACAAAATCGTCGATGTTTGATCAGGCGTTCTGTCAGATAAGTTTTGTGTTTACTTAATATTTTTCTGGGCTCATAAAGTGCTTGAGAAATGTGTGTCGTTGTCTGGAACAAGGATAATGTTTCAGCTTATTACAGTCTATATTTTCGATTATTTCTCTTAGATTTCTCTATAATTATTACCTATGTTACAATGTCTTAAATTTAAGTTATATTTTATATGAGTTAAATATAGTGATAGTGAGTCAGAAAAATCGTACGAAATTTTCAAAAGAAAATCCTTATTGAAAACAAGTCATTTTAACTGGTTGTGACTTATTTAGGAATTTCATTTGGAAATATTTTTTCCTAGTTAGACGTTTGAATATTAATTATGTTAAAATTCAGATGCATATTTGCATAGCTTGTGTCAAAGTGTTCTGGAAACCTGTATCAGTTGACTATTGCACGCAATATGCACTAGATTACGACCAGACGCATTAGAACCTGCCTGTCTGTTAGGATCATGCGCTCAAAACATTTTACTGCCAGCACCACAGGGGCTATGCACACAACTATATTATCGGCGACAACTCCGCAGCGAGGGCTGGCTGTCTTTATTACATTTGACTGCAACACCCCCGGGAGACCAGTGAACCGACATGCCGTATGCGCGTGTGTCAGGTGTATGTTTTATGGTTTGACAACACTCGGCGGTCTGGTGATAATTAATGAAATCACGCGACAACATTTCAACATGCACACACACACACAGACAGACATACAGACAGGGGCACTTTGTTCGAGATGTTTCAGCATCATGTCGAGAACAATCTCCAGAGGCTGGCGCAGTTATGTTGGCTGTTGTGTTTGTAGATTATACAAAGACGGGAATAAGTAGGATAATTTTGGAAAATGAAAACTATTTGGACAAATGGTAAATATTAGTTAATGGCTTCAAGCAGCCACATTTCCGCGCCAGTTTAACAAAACGTAAGTTTTCACAGAAAATATAAGCACCAAGTATATTCCACTATTATATTTCCCAATACAAAGTAGTAATATAATGCTGGTTATTCAGGCGCATTTACATCAGACATCGACGGCTGTGAAACACACTCCGCTTCCATTTTGCTGATTAAACTAATTTATTCAGCGAGTTTGTTGTACTGGGCACAAAACCATTGTGAAAAGCCTGGCCCCTGCTGTACCTCGCCTCATACTCTTCAGTAGATTGTGTGTGTGTGTGTGTGTGTGTGTGTGTTTGTATGTGTGTGCGTGTGTGTGTGTATGTGTGTGTGTGTCTGTGTGGGGTGTATGTGTGTATGTGTGTGTGTGTGTGTGTGCATATTCGTTTGTGTTTGAGTTTAATTCAAGCTTTTATGCTCGAAGCTTTTATGTAAGCTTTTTGTCTGCACGAGAATGTTTATGTGTGTGTGTGTGTATGTGTATATATGTGTGTGTGTGTGTGTGTGTGTGTGCGTGTGGGACAATATTTGTGTTTGTTTTGTGCGGCCGCTCGCATGCAAATGTGTGCGCGTGTGTGTGCTTGTCAGATCGATCCGTTATAGTGATGTAGCTGGTTTAAAAACTGCCTCGAGCAATTCATTCAATAGGTAAATTGGACACAGTTGTTGTCTCATACTTGATATCGTCCAAGTGTGGCTTCCTATCAAAATAACCGTGTGGTTTTGTGCGACAAATGATATCAACAATTAAGCGGGAACAACATAGGAACACAATTTACTGACAATCGAAGTTCCTGAATAGCCCAGTATTTTCATTTTGAATTTAATTCATTTTGTAAAAATATTCACCCAATCAAGTTCTCGAATATCCCTGACGAATAATTTGTTTTATGTTTCAAAACATGCATAAATGAAGATAAAAGTTAATTATATATACTACAAATCTTTGCAATATCAATGAAGTAATATAGAACCTCATGTAGATATAATCACTTATTGAAATTAACACACAACAATGATGTACGCACAAATGAACTAACAGCTGGCGAATAATGCACAAACATCGACATTTATACCAGGATAAACTCAGTAAATTGACGAATCAAAATTCGAGAATTAGAGATTAATCAGTATCTTATCGATGACACATAAATTTGTCACTAGAGAGGCACTAATTCTCTTGACAATGATACATGTTGTATTCAAGCCTTCACACAACCTACTGAATGATAAAATTTTTAAATAAATTGAATATCCCATAATCTCCCTGATTAACGAGAAATTTATATTAACTGTTTTATTAATATTAAAAGTTATATACTAAGAATAACAATATATTTATACAATCTTACCGACATTAAACTTCCGATTTTCAAATTGTAGTTAACAAAATCTGCCACTTAATTTCTTCAAAAACATTTTCGACAAAGCCGCACAACAGCGCCCTCTGACGGCACGTAGAAGAAACACTGCAGCCAAAAGCCTTCTACACTCCTGTCTGGCGAAAATTAATGCCAACATCGTCGAGATGAGCGAATCTGAACTCTCAAACTGCGCTGCTGCTGCGAAAAATGATGTCCTGGCAGTGAGTGATGATGCAGATTCACATCATCTCGACGACCAGACGGCAAATACTTCAACTCAACCACTGCTGCCGATATAAACATGTGTGTGTGTGTGTGTGTGTGTGTTTGTGTGTGTGTGTGTGTGTGTTCAAGGTGGAGCGCGAGATTGCCATTATGAAGTTGATAGACCATCCGCACGTTCTCGGCCTCTACGATGTCTACGACAGCAGGAAACACCTGTCAGTTACATACACACATACACATACACACACATACATAAACACACATACACATGCATGTATATACACGCTCATATTTACACACTTTCTCATACACCCACTCATACACTCATCCACTCATTTCTCATACACTAATGCATACGTACACACTCATAAACTCACGTACACACACATATACACACCTATATCTACACACACAGACACGCATACGTACATACTTACACTCACATCACATCATTGAAGTGTTCAACAAACTTGGCGGTGAAATTTGTTTCAAAGTTCACTAAATGTCTGACACATATAGTTGACACGTGTTGGCTGGTACAGAAATCAAGCGTTTCAAGCTTACGTCTTTAGTCCAATTGTTAAATGGCTTGATTTGTCAATCAAATTGATACCGAATTTATCATCTCATAAGAAGAATTTCTAGTTATAAATTTTAGACCTGCTTTCTTATGGGATCAGCTTATTGACTGATCATCAACTTTGGATCAGAAAATACCGGAAGATATATAATTTTTCCCATCATGCCTTATACTTAGGGCAAAGTTATTTCTTTTGAAAAACTTATTAACAGTACATGTGTAAATATATAAATTATGATTGATGATGATTTATAAAAATTACTAATGAAATTCATGAAAAATACTTATTTTAATATCAGGAGTATATATTTATTAATCAAATTCGTTCATATTCGCGATCATTTCTGGAGAATAGTTGTGTTTGACGCTTCTTAAAAATGTTTTTTTTTCGCTTATTTTGTTTATTAAGCCGAAAACGTGGTATTTGTTGTTTTACTTGCATGTTTCACATCTGAATCAAAAGTGCTTGTGCAGCCGTAAATGTAAATTGATTGATCAGTAATCGTTACCTAACCCGAGGCCAATGCATTGCAATGTATCATGCAATTGCACACCAGCTAGAACAGGTGAATTGCAATGAAATGCGTCGGAAGAAACAAGTGGGAATCGGAAAAAACAATAAATTATTAACCATGAATAATAAGAACACTAAGTAGAAACTTTTCTTTCCAAGAAAGCGGGGCCTCATCCGTCCCTGCTTTGAAATATTAAATATTCCCATAATCACCATATTTCAAATTTGCATTTTGAATGCATCCTGCGTATTGTTTTCACGTGTTCGTATTATTGAAAATTCCCCATTGACAATACATCTTAATGTTCTGGCGTGCCTTTTGAACGTGTTCAATAAAGCCGGGATGATGAGGCAGCTACGCACATCAATACCAACCCTTTCATGTACATTCTATATTAATCCCCGTGACACACACACACACACACACACACACACACACACACACACACACACACACACACACACACACACACACACACACGCACACAAGCGTGTAGTGAAGGAAATTGGTGGTAAGATTTCTCGAGCACTCAGACATCTGCTTGCAATCTTCATTGTACCTGACTCATTGTACCTGACTAGCTCCATAACGCATTCATAATGCATTGAATGCCACGTCTCCATTGAGTCATATCGTTTGTGTGCCTTGTCTCTGCATATCTGAGTGTGTGTGTGTGTGTGCCTTTGTATGTGTGTATGTGTGTGTGTGTGTGAGTGTGTGTGTGAAAGCTTTCATTATATGTTAATTGCAGGAGCGTTTCTAGACTTTTGGCAGTTGTATACATGAGGCACTGATAGACCCTTATAGTGCGACTTATATTCATACCAGCTGCCAAGCAGTAATTATGTGTTATTTATATTTTTCAATAATTTACAATAAATGGTTCATATTTCAGCATCGGTAGAGTTACCTGCTTGAGCAGGCTGGGTCCCTGGTAGATATATTATGCACCTTACAAGCGCCTGTATGTGAAGTTGATTGTGAAATATCGGCCAATTATAGTTAATGTTCTTGCATTTTATCAATAATGTGTTCACCTGATTCACCAGGTACCTGATACTGGAGCACGTTTCTGGTGGCGAGTTGTTCGACTACTTGGTCAAGAAAGGACGACTCACTCCGAAAGAAGCACGTCGCTTCTTCAAACAGATCATCTCCGCTTTGGACTTCTGTCACAGCCACTCCATCTGGTACGAACTAATGATACATGCTCACACATTAATACACAATAATTGCTCAACAATACACCAAGTTTTCATTCATGACACAAACATATTAATTGTTATAAAACACACATTTTCTTGAAGGAAAACCAATGACCTATGTATATATCTGAATAATTGGTGAATTCCATGAATTTCTTCTATTGCTGTGTAGACCGGCAACGAACGATACATCTATAGTCAACCAAGACTAATATATACCCAGTGGACCTCATTAAATATGTCAGTTAAGGACGGACAATAAGAGCCTCAAGGGTGTCCAGGGGTTAATGACCCCCAAACAGAAAAATCAGCCTAAACACCGTGAAGTATCCTTTTTTGTAAAATTCATTGATACTGATGCTTTGTAGTTTCAGTTTCATTTCGTGTTCTTGGCTCATCGCTCAGCAATCTCCCTGTGGCATGGACTTTAATTTTCGTGTTTCTGTACTGTAGTTGTGTATCTGTACTGTAGCTGTGCTTCTGTACTGTAGTTGTGTGCGATTACTATTTACTTATGTGATATTTGATAAATTCACTACTGACTGCTAGTTATGCCTACTATATAATCTGGATATATTTGCATAAATGAGATTTAGCTCAATTACCTAGCAGTCACTATTCACGCCCAGTTAACCGCTCGATATAATTACCCAGTCACAACGCTTCACTGACTGTGTGACAATGCAGCGACCAATCAGCGCGCAGCATCTTATGACGTCACTACCACTGACCAATAGCATTGCACTAATGACAGAATTCATATGACATCACTTACAAATACAGTGATGACTGCTTCACAATGTCCCTATGCTGGAGATAATTATTTGCCAAAAATATTGTCATGTAAAGAACGATGTAATAGGCGTCGCGAAGTTCCATCCAGTATTAAACGTGATAATATTAATTAATCAGGCTTGACTACCCTGGCTCTTGTCTCGCTGAAACTTATCTATTCTGCTTTGAAGACAATTTTACGCCACGTTTTTCGGCTGGGTCAACTGAACGGCCGTAAACTCTTCCTGTCCTCGTTTTCCATGCAGTCAGTCAGTCAGTTGGGGGGGGGGAGTTTTACAACTCTGGGCGTCCTTGGTGCGGCAGATATGAAACAGCTGAGACGACTGTGCTGCCGACTGGCTGCCACTATAAATCACGCTTACTGTCGCAAACACATCCACACTCATGCATTTTATATGTGCTGTCAAATGCAGCGCTGACGCAGACGACAATTTATAAGATGAACGCGTCCATTACCCGCCTTCAATAAAAATAGCTGCTGCAATAATACATGCCTTTTTCATAATATATATGTGATGTTTATCACATGAGTACACACTCACATACATAAACACACACAGACAAGCAAGCAAGCAAGTGTGACCGCGTACTTGGCTGGTCTGTTTTCTCAAAGACCACATCAAAGATCACATCGTTTGATCCTGATGCCGAGCGAATCTATTGATCAATCGTGCTCAACACCCTTCGCTGAATGATCGTTCACAAGTTGTGACTGTTTGTTTGTCGCGGGCTTGACGAGAAGCCACATTAAGCCACGCCGCTCCATCAATCACCGTTATCATTGGTGTTTGTCAGTGAGAATAAGCCCGGCCGTTCTTTGGCCAGATTCAATCTTCAATCAGATTCAATTTGCGGGCTCGTATCGGCTCAACACGACATAAATCAAGTTTCACAGCGTGTTTGTGTGTCACATCAACAGCCAATCAAGTCACACATCAACAGCCAATCAGCTGTATATACATAGTACACAGCTGTATAATTATAGTCCTGTACTCAGACGGCGATTATAACAACCTCCATGCAATAAAAATGTATGCCTTAGTAAATATGTCTGTTTGTGTATGTGGGTGTGTGTGTCTGTGTTATCGAATTCTCCAGTCTCAAATTCAGCCGAGCGTTAAAGAGCGAGCGAAAATGCTAGTGCTCATATTTGTCGATTTTCCCATTTGTCACCAGTAAATGCCGAATGGACGGTTCAGTGCGCACCAACAGCTTTAAGGCCGTTCTATCAGAATTTCTAACAAGCTGAATAAGTCCACATGCGAGCTGAACACAGTTGTAATGACTGTTTGAAGGAATTTTACTTGGGGAGAGCTTTCAAAATGTATTGGATGACACGGCAAGACCAGGGTCAGCCTGCAGAGGAGCGTGCTCCTACAACTCTTTATATAACCAGTGGATCCGGTTTATATTTGGACTCCTGAGGTTGGGGATAATAATGCTGCCGCCGTACCCGCTGCGTGTCGTGTAAGAGGCGACTAAAAGCCGACCTCCTTTTCCTCTTCTGTGTTTTTCCATTTTCCTCATTTCTTTCATTCTATGAGCGTTGCGCTCATAGAATCGCGAATCGCGAATATGAGCGAATCGCTCATAGCTCATATTGTTATAGTTATAAACAAACGGATTATTGAGCACTGCCAACGCTACTGTCAGAGTAGCGATTCTTGTGTGCCAGAAAAGTCTTGTCGTCTCAATATTTCCTTCTTTCACTGAAATGATCCATCTTCCAGTTCAAGTGACAAACATGTTGAGCTCATTTAGCAAGAAATATTATTTGAACAATATTAATAAACAAGCTCTCGTGAATAATATACATAAAGGGGAATTATTAGTAAAAAATCTCAATAGGATTTGACACGGCGGATGCCAGGTCAATTGGCATCATTATATTTTGTGCATGTCTGGCTAAATCAGTGTGTGTGTGTGTGTGTGTGTGTGTGTGTGTGTGTGTGTGTGTGTGTGTATGTGTGTGTGTGTGTGTGTGTGTGTGTGTGTGTGTGTGTCAGTCATCGGGACCTGAAACCGGAGAATTTGTTGCTGGACGACAAGCATAATCTGCGTGTGGCCGACTTCGGCATGGCCTCCCTGCAGCCCGAAGGAGCCCTGCTGGAGACGAGCTGCGGCAGTCCCCACTATGCCTGTCCCGAGGTTATCAGGGTGAGTGCGACTCATGAAATAAGCGAAATATCCAGTTAACTGACTCACTCATCAACTGACTGACGAGTTGAGTAACTCATGAGACACATAACTCACAAATCAGCTGACTCATGGGATATATTATTAACAAGTCTAGTTGCTCACGAATTATAATATTTATGATACGTGTGACTCAATAGTCAGGTGACTCATAAATTCGACGACTTATGAGACACATAACCCACAAGCCAGGTGAGTCATTAGTTAGATGACTCATGAGTCAATTGGCTCACGAGTCAAATTGCCACAATGGTTGAGGAACAGAGAAATCGTTCAGACATTCAGTATATTGATTGATTGATCGTGTTTTCCCAGACAATTGACCGAGACTAATGGTTGGGTGAGCATATATCATCATTTGTCATCACCAGACATCATTAATCTAAAATGGATGTAGCATTGGAATGCAATAAGCAAAATAACAATATAATACCGTAACCCGGGGTAAGTGGTCGCACATTTCTGATTATTTTTCCAGGTCAGAAATGAACTAAGTTATATTTGCTAAGTTTTATTGTATGAATGAGTACATTATAACAGTGTCTCCTTTGAAAAATCATCACAAATTTATATCTTATGTATTGATGTACATACACCTAAATAATAGCCTGACCCACTTACCCCGGGCAAAGTGGGCCCCCAATGAAAAAAAGAGTACGAAATAGAAATATAACAGCAGCTACATCACTTATTTACCTATCTAACTACTCAACCACTAAAAAGAGAAGCACTGAACATCAACTTGTTCTTAACAATTGTGGGTTCAGGTAGTTTCTTCACAGTCTTGAACGTTTGAGTCATAGACGTCTGAATTGTTTGGTTCCTCAAACGTAAACTTGTCTCCAGTTCCATCATTTTTGTGCCTCAAGTATTTTGTGCTCCAAGTGTTATTGAACACCTGTGACTCAAGTATAGCTACATAATGGAACACATGACTTTTTGATGCAAATCTAACCAAAACAAAACCATCCTTCTTGAATTCATCATCGTCGCCTGTCATGGGTTCGATGACAGTCTCATCTTCATCAGACTCGAGTGGGGCGATGTCAAAAAGGCTATCTTCACTCGAAACAGGTGTTGTTCACCTAGCTTTACGTTTTTAGCTGGAATCAGTTTCCGTGCTACACGAGAAGAACCTGCCTGGCAGTGGACATTTGAGGTGACAGTTGTACCTGGAGATACTAAAAGTCTCTTCGCCCTGGCACGAGCATCATACTTTTTGTTAGCCTCTGTGTGCGCTGATTTTCTAGGTGTTGCCGAGCCCCAGTTCCAGTAAGATCACATTCTCTCACAAACTCTGTCTTGATTAGTCAGGGCGCACACAACCACTCTTCAGCACAAAACACAGGTGTGAGGGTGGCCCACTTGCGCCAAAGGCTCTCAGCATTCCCTATGAATTAGATCTTACTAATATTTCTGCAGAGCCTACCCTTGGATATTTGTGATTCTATGTCAATATTTCAAATAAATATTTCAATTTTTCATATTCTGCATGGCAATTACATTTCCGCATGTTTGAAATTACCAAAAAATGGCATAAATGGATATATCTACTCGCCTAAGCAATGTAGGGAATCCAGCTAGGGCTCAAAAATATATCTCGTAAATAACAATTATGTGCAACAATGTGGTATTGTTGGTCAGAAATTGAACGCTGTGCGAAGGAATGAATGTGGGTGTGAATGCGTTTGCTGAGTTGAGCGTGAGTGTAGGAGAGCGTGTGCGCCTGCGAGCGTAGACTTGTGTGTGTACCTGTGTGTGACTGAGCGTAGACTTGTGTGTGTGTGTGTGTATGTGCGTCACTGTATTTATGCGTGTGATTCTACTTCGTGTTTGTATGTTGGTATGCAGCGTGTACTGGTGTTAGCGGCTCGTATGTAATGACGGGAGTGGTGTAGTAGTGCTCATCGTGCGTTGTGTGATTATGTGTGGACTGGTCGGGGTAGTCTTCTGTGTGCTGTTTGTGTGGATATAATTTATGCCAGCCTAGAGAGAGATTATTGCTCTACTGTGTAAGTGTGAGTTTTCATCTTGTTGTTGTTAAATCATATTTGTTGTCCGCATCAATAGAGTTCATCATTTTACACGGTAGTTTTGTTTTCGTGGTGTAAAAATGGACATCAAACCACAAACAACCTGGAAAAAGTACCTATAATTGGCAAACATTTCATATTTGATGGAGGAGACCCACCTGCTTCCTGGAGGGCCCATTTACCCCGGGTTACGGGGTACTTACTTTTTCAAATCAATTATTTTTCACACATGCTGGTTGATTTGTTTTTCCTAAATTATTATAATCTTGAGTTGTTGGATGTTTTTTCGGTTTAGACTGTACGACGTATAATACTTAATCGGTCGACATGCTGATTTCATAATTGGCGCCATTCTACTGAGTATGTCGTCCAATTATTGCCAACTGTTCGTTCAACTAATTAACAAGTTAAACATGCACGCACGCGCCGCGATATTTCGAGTAGGACGGAAGCAAGGGGAAGATAGGAGGACAGTTCGGGTATGAGTGACAATGTGCGTCGCTATTTGTACACATGAGCCGCGCCATATTCGCATCATGTGCGCCTAATTACGTGGCTGTCATCGCTGGCGGGGACGTCAAGCCAATGACGTCACAACTCTCCTATCTATCTGCCCCAATGTCCGACCCCAACAAACAAGCAGGAATATGAGCAAGGGTTGACGGCCGGGAGATCATCTGAGCATCACACGTACTCACACACACGCACACATACACACGCGCACACACATGCATACACACACATACGTACAAACATACACATGCATACAGACACATACACACACATACACATACACACACAAACACATATGCATACATGCACATACGTACACACATACACATACAGATATACATACATACACACGCATGCATGCAGATACACACACACACACACACACACACACACACACACACACACACACACATGTACGCCACACTGCGCAGCTCGCCAGGTTATTGTGCAAGTTTGCCTGCTGTAACTTTTATCCAGCTGATTGTGTTATAACTTGCTCATATCAGCAGCAATATGTAATAAGCAGGCTGATCGTTCGGTGCAAATGCAACTTTTCAATCATAGACTCTATTCATCTTGGGAAATCCAAAAATCCATATTTTGTCTGAGGTAAGTATCAAAAAATGTTATAACTACAACTTTTTGGAGTTTTTTGCTTTTAGTGTGACTTTTGTGGGAATTAAATTAATTTGAGGATATGCTTTGAATCTTGGGAACATTTTTTAATATTAAGAGGACAATCTTGTGCTTGAAAATATTGCAATGCTGGTGCACTTTCAACACAAATTCGATAAATATGCATTTGTAAGGCGTGTGGACATTGTGTGCATGTTTGGTGCTAGACATCCTGCTTGTGTACGTGTTTATTGACACATGAGAGCACTCTGATTGGTATAGATACGTCCTACATCATTCCATTAACTTTTCCAGGATTTGCTTTGAGTTAGAATTCTGGTGATTGCAAAGTTTAATTTGTTAATTAATATGTGGATATCGTGAATAACGCCAAACACTCTTTTAGATATGAAGGAGAAAGTGTGGCCGTCGTGCAAATATATCCCGACATTTATTGAAATTATTAAATGGTGATTGAAAACCAGTGGCTGATCCAGAGTGCAATTTTGGGAGGAGCTGAAATAGTTTTTTGGAGGGCTAAATTTCGGGGCGATCAGTCATCTACTTGCATCCTTATACAACGTATTTGTGATAATGCTTATATCAACAAATTCTACATGAAAATATTTTTCTTCGCTTCTTTCACTGAAACTCTTGGTAATGAGGAGTCGATAGAAACATTTTAGGGGGCCTTCAGCCTATTGAGCCCCCTCTGGGTCTACCAGTGTTGAAAACATGCAGCTTGTTTGCAGTGAATCAGTGAATTGCACTTGTGTGTGTCGTGTGACTGTGTCAGGGTGAGAAATACGACGGTCGGCGGGCTGATGTGTGGTCAGTGGGGGTGATTCTGTACGCCCTGTTGGTGGGGGCTCTGCCGTTTGACGATGATAACCTGCGACAACTGCTGGACAAAGTGAAGCGAGGCACGTTTCACATCCCTCACTTTGTACCTGCCGACTGTCAGCACCTGCTACGAGGCATGATCGACGTCAACCCCAACACCAGACTAACGGTGAGCTCAGTCGTGCCGTCAAGTAGTTTATTGAGCGCAACATATCAAGACAAATGTAAATGGAACACATTCGGAGACCCAGCGCAATCTCATTCCAAGAGTTTTTGAATGACGATACAAAAAAACAGACAAATTTGGACAAATTATACAACGTAGAACCTGTATTATGTATAGCTTTATCAAATCTTGCTTTGTTGCTAGATATATTGACCATGTTGCAAATGTACACCGAGTGACAAATTACAAGACGGAAAGCTGGACAGGATCCCGCATGATTCTATTATTCCATTCCCGCCATGACCATTTGCAAACACAATATTTCCTGCTCAACTCCCTTCATCTACTAGAAGTTTCCGTTGCTCCGAGCAACACACTCTCTCTCTCTTTGTGTATCAGTTGTGTGTATCAATTTTCAATGTCTCTCAATATTGTGCTTGTTGATAGTTTTTGCCTCGTGAATTGTTGATTTGATTGCTGTCCTGGCTGGATTGATCTGTGTGTGTCGTTTGTCTGTCTATTGGCTTTGTTAATATTTATTTGTTATATTCTTATAAGGTGTGACTTTTTACTGGATTTAAAACGCTGTAAATGAAATGTTTTATTTAATGTAATACATTGATCAAATGTTCGGTGTTTTTGCGCAGTTTCAGTTAGTATACTGATTGATTGTTGGTTGGTTGATAGTTGCGTGACATCAATCGACACGGCTGGGTCACCTCGGGCAGTAGCAGGTCAGAACTGGAACTGGAACCGAGCATGATGGATGTGGTGCAGACCCACGTCATCCCTGCCGCCCAGATGCTCGACGCAGACGTGATGAGAGCCATGACGCACTTGGGCTGCTTCAAGGACGTCGACAGACTCACACATAACTTGCTCAGTCCCACGTGAGTGAGCCAACAATAAATAATCTCACGTCATTTGACTGGGATTTGATTTGATTGAGTTCACTTGAATCAACTGTACATTGCATGAGCTGAGTTTCAAAGTAAACGTTGCTTTCATAAGTGATAGTTGAAAGACCCTTATAACCCTTATATCAAACGTCTCATAAACATATAGTGCTATACATATTCTAGCATGCTGTACATATTATTCATACATAGGCATAATATTCAATTAAGTTTGTGCATACACATGCATGCATATCGATAGAGAGAGAGTGAGAGATAGAGTGTGGGAATGTGTGAGTGTTTATCAGCGCAGTGTCAGAGGTGTTTTAATTTTCCAATTCAGTTGTTTGACTGTTTGATAAATCAATAACTCATACGCACACACACATACACACATACATACACACATACATACACACAAGCTCCAACACACACTGGTCTATACCATTTGCATTTTGATTTGCTCAATTTGCATTTTGAATTAATCCAAGTGAGTTATTCATACATAAACATCAATATTCAAAATGTTTTGAATATTTTCTACATAATCAATCAATTTATCAGTAAGTGGGATCGTTTTATGAATGTTTCATTTAAGTTTAACTTATTCTACATTCAATGAATAGTCTTAAATACATTGTGCAATATTCTGCTAATATTTGTACTCATTTTTTACAATATACTGATTTTCCATATACTTTATTATAAAACATTAGTTGAAAATTGTAATAAAAATATTTATCATTACAGACATTCACAAACTACTGCATAAACATTCATCAATAAATGCAATGCATAACGGCTAGAATTGATTAGATAATATAATATTTGTATGAATTATCTTAATGATTGATAGATTAATATATTAAAAGCTGACAAATAGATAAGCAGACCGAATATACATAAAGATGATTAACATTGACCTGCATATACAAAGAAAACGTTGGGATTAAATTATAATGCAAATTGAGCAAATCAAAATGCAAATGGTATAGTCTAGTCTACTAGTCCAGTCTAATTCCGATATTGTCTAATAAGTTTAGTCTAATTCCGATATTGTCAAATAAGTCTAGTCTAATATCGATATTGTCTAATAAGTCTAGTCTAATTCCGATATTGTCTAATAAGTTTAGTCTAATTCCGATATTGTCTAATGAGTCTAGTCTAATTCCGATATTGTCTAATAAGTCTAGTCTAATTCCGATATTGTCTAATAAGTTTAGTCTAATTCCGATATTGTCTAATGAGTCTAGTCTAATTCCGATATTGTCTAATAAGTCTAGTCTAATTCCGATATTGTCTAATAAGTCTAGTCTAATTCCGATATTATCTAGTAAGTCTAGTCTAATTCCGATATTATCTAGTAAGTCTAGTCGAATTCCGATATTGTCTAATGAGTCTAGTCTAATTCCGATATTGTCTAATAAGTCTAGTCAAATTCCGATATTGTCTAATAAGTTTAATCTAATTCCGATATTGTCTATTAAGTCTAGGCTAATTCCGATATTGTTTCTCAGACGTGGATGCAATGTCTTCTGTTTGCAGACATAACACGGAGAAGGTCATATACTTTCTGCTACTCGAGAGGAAACGACGCAAGCCGTCCTATGAAGACGATTCCGACTCTCTATTTCGGTCCAGGTGAGAATATGAGCGACACAGCGACTCATCCAGGCTGAACGTACTTGTATATTCACTTCCATTATCCACCGAAATTCTGCTATCAAATATGCTAACAAGATATTTCTCAAAAACGACCGATTGAAGCGTCTCATCTCAGCAATCACTTCCCGCAACTGTCAAAATCGACCTGCACCGAAACAGTCTATCAACACTTGAAATTCCGAAACAGTTGAGAAGAATAAAAATAAATTATAAATTTCAAGGAATTTCAAGAAATTTCAAGAAAATTAAGGCATTTCAAGAAATTTTAACGATTTTCAAGAAATTCCTTGAAATGTTTGCCCTTTTAACAAGCTTTGAGCATTCATTGAATTTGTTCACCAGCTGATCATATTTTTGAAGCGTCCTAACGAGTTCCTTCTTAACCTTAATCGCATGAAAATGTTTGTCCTTGAATCAATAAATATGATTGATGAATTTGGTGATAAACTTTCCAACGCAACACAAACTTTTCTCAATTGTCCTGGTGAGTGGGCAATTTATAACATAATCACATTAATTACAGGAGAACATTGTGTTGTAATTAGTGTTGATACTCGCCGAACTCAAGAGAACAACATCACATTGACAATGTTGGCAGACGCGAGAAAATCGCTTTATTGAGCTGCACTGAGGAAATTGGCCAACTTTGACGCAGAAACACAGAACTGCGTATGAGCTGTGTGTCTTTATGTTATGCGCTGTTATCTCAACTTTGTTCGCCTAGTTAATTGTGATTTATCGCAAGCTGGCTCCGCTGAAAAACAAATTCCTACATCAAATTCTGCTTCTATCTAAAAACTGAGATATGAGAATTTTTTTTGCGTGGCGCTTACACAGAAAATATTGTATTTAATGTTGTTAGTTTGTGTTATTTGGTTGTGTGCTCATCGTTTACTTGAAGACAAATTTGGAAGCAACACACGGATTTAAGACAGGCATGTCAAATAAACCAAACAATTACAATCAAATGACGCAAGAGTCTGGCCAAATAATAAGCAAAAGTATGTACTTGTGTGTTTGTATGTGTATGTATGTTTGTCGGCAGATCGGAGGTGACAGACCCTCCTCGCAAGAGGGTTGACTCACAGAGGATCAACGGCTCATCTTGCTACAGCGGCCAATTAAGCGTCGGCTCACCTGTCGTTCCCAGAAGAAACGGGCCCAGGTGCAGCACACTGACATACACTGACACACTGACACACTGACACACACTGACACACTGATACACACACTGACACACACTGACACACTGACACACTGACACTGACACTGACACACTGACACACTGACACACACTGACACTGACACACTGACACACACTGACACTGACACACTGACACACACTGATACACTGACACACTGACACACTCACACACTGACACACTGACACACTGACACACTGACACAAACACTGACACACTTACACACTGACACTGACACACTGACACACTGAGACACACACACACACACACACACACTGACACACACACACACACTGACACTGACACACACACTGACACACTGACACACACACACACACACTGACACACTGATACACTGACACACTGACACACACACACTGACACACTGACACACTGACACACTGACACTGACACACTGACACTGACACACTGGCACACTGACACACACAGCTGATCCAGCGATGTTTGTGCAGGAAAGTGTGCAGCTCGTTGTTATTTCAGTTCTAATGATGTTATTTTTTGTGATTACTTATATTATGCTTGTTTTAATTAATATTGTTGATGTTATTATTGTTGCTGCTGTTATTCTTATTGTATTGATATTGTTGTTATTAATAGTAATATTATTCGTGGTTTTTATATTGTTATTTTTTGCGTCTGTGTATAAAGATGTGCGCTATATCAAATATATATTGTTGATGTGTTGCACATAGTGGTCGTCGTCGCTGGAATTCATCCAGTCACAGTCCGTTGTCATCGTCGTGTGTCACTCCCTCGTCGTCACCGATGATGTCACCCCGACTCCTGCTGCGTCCACCGTCGGTCTCATCGTCGACTTCGACGTCTGGCTGCGAGGCGCCATCGTCGACAACGACGACACCGACGTCACCGTACAATGCGGCCGCCTACTGGCGCTCCAGACTCAGCAACATCCGCAGCTCTCTGATGGGATCGCCGAGGTTTCACCGACGCAAGCTGCAGGGTGCGACCACACACCCACACGCAAAATATATAGCAATAGATAGCCAAATAGGTGACACTAACAATTTGAGCTCCTTCAAGAGTAAGTTTGATGAAAAATGGAAGAGACGGGACAGCACGAGCCTAGCTCATATTCCGTATAACAGCTAGGTGAGTACAACTAGTGAGTACAACTAGTGAGTACAACTAGTGAGTACAACTAGTGAGTACAACTAGTGAGTACAACTAGTGAGTACAACTAGTGAGTACAACTAGTGAGTACAACTAGTGAGTACAACTAGTGAGTACAACTAGTGAGTACAACTAGTGAGTACAACCAGTGAGTACAACTAGTGAGTACAACTAGTGAGTACAACTAGTGAGTACAACTAGTGAGTACAACTAGTGAGTACAACTAGATTAGTACAACTAGTGAGTACAACTAGTGAGTACAACTAGTGAGTACAACTAGTGAGTACAACTAGTGAGTACAACTAGTGAGTACAACTAGTGAGTACAACTAGGTGAGTGCAACTAGTGAATACAACTAGGTGAGTGCACGGTTATTTTGCGTTGCATACGAAGTACACAAAGTATTTTCACAGGGGAATATCCGTATTTTCAGTTCATATGATAGAAAAGCAGTGTTAGTAGGATTGTTGAAGTAAATTTGGCTTTTGTTGCATCATTATAACTTGGCTTGTCTAAATAAAAAATCATATGCTAGTTTCAGTGATTCATTAATGCTGTCATTTTCTCATACACCGTTGTCAGTGTGTTTTCGTCTGCTCATTCTCTCACTGACTGTGTCTCTCTTTCTCTTTCTCAAACGCATTAATTTCGTGTCAGTTAATTACTGCAAAGCGGAAATTGTGCCAGAAACCTGGGCAAATTTTCAGTTGTCTCATTTCAACTAATTGCTAAGTATAATGAGAGTAGAGTACATAATGCACAGATAATTTTATTGCATCTTTATATTCATTTTGGCAAAGTTTCACTGCACTTTTGCTTGAAAAATCGCTTTGAGAATGTAGTCCATCCATGAGGCTTTCGGCAATTACACCAGTACTTTCAGTTTACTAATACAAATAGTAATTCCGCTTGATTTGAGGCAAATATGCGACCGGTTTGTGTGTGTGTGTGTGTGTTTGTATATGTCAGTGCCGTGTGAGGAGGCACGAGTAACACCTGAGTCATCACCGGAACTGACACGAAGATCCTGGTTCGGTACTCTGTTGGGCAGCGAGCGAGACGAGAACTACACCATCATCGTTCATGGACGACCCCTGGCAGCGCTCAAGGCCGATCTCATCCACACCTTCCTCGCTGTCAGTCTCTCTCACACACACACACACACACACACAAGCATATAACTAGACGAGTACACATCCATACAAAGGGGGCATCTAATGAGTTGGTATTCGGGAAGGGAATGGGGAAGTTTATAAGAGATGACTGGATGGTACAAGTAAAAGCAAAAAGAGAGCACGAATAATTCCAGTTGAATACGAGATACGTCAAGAAGAGGAAAAAGCGTACTTTTCTACACAAACCTCTGAAAGTATGAAATGATCTAACTGCAAGCGTGCGCTGGAGTTTAAGTTTATAAGAACATTTAGGAATAGGTTTTGATGCAGTTCAGTATATATTGAGCTTAGCTCATATCCTGCTCAGCAACTAGGTGGGTGTAACCAGGTGAGGACACACACACACACCAACATACATACGCACACACACACACCAACATACATACGCACACACACACACCAGCATACATACACACTCCCACACACTCACACTGAACATTATACGAGTACACGATGCATTATAACCAAATACATGATTAATATAGAGTCTGTTTGTTTTAACTTGTTTTTTGTAAAATACAGAGTGCAATCAGAACAAACACAACTACCAACAAATATCACGTGAATGTTGGTATTTTACTGATCCGGTTTGGTAAAATTAAACGTTGTATCTTATTTACTGTATTTAGTTTATGTGCGCCGTGTGCAGACATAAATGGAGTCCAATACTTGATGCATGAGACTGTGTTTTTCTGCAAATTATTTTGCAGTGAAGTTTTTGCGTGATTGTCGAGTGCAGTTTCAGTATTCACCACACAGTAGGCTATTGAGGCGGCAGTGAACAAAGCCTGCTGCTGGTCAGATATGCTGCTGTCAGATGAATAGACCGAGAACGGGTGAATGAGCGTTTGCACGAACAAACGACAACAGAACAAACGAAGATAAAGCAGACCAGGGTGATTTATCTGGCAAGTCGTTTCCGGCAGATTAATTGAGCCACGAGACGTCTGGGATAATCAGATATCCGGATTGGCAATTATCTCTGTGTGTGTGTGTGTGTGTGTGTGTGTGTGTGTGTGTGTGTGTGTGTGTGTGTGTGTGTGTGTGTGACGTACGCACACACACGCACACACACAAACACACACACACAGTGGATATAATCAGGACAATGTAGAGAGAAAAATAGAGACAAATATTTGTTCGTGCAGCCATGCATGATAGTCTTTGTGCGTCTATCTTTCCCTCTGTCTCACACTCACACTCTCTCTCTCCCTTTCTCTTTGTTATTGTGTATTCTTGTCAGATTGTGCGCACAATGAGAAGCAGTCATCAACTGCTTATATCCTATATATGTCTCTCATAAAATCGCTATTACTTCTAGCGTAAGCAAAATATGTCCTGTCATGTGATTATACGTTTCTATATGGGTGTGTGTGTGTGTGTGTGTGTGTGTGTGTGTGAGTTGTGTGTGTATGTGTGTATGTGTGTGTGTGTGTATATATGTATGTATATCTATGCTTATGTGTATTTATGTGTTCATGTAGGTTTGAGTGTATATTTGTGTGTGTGTGTGTGTGTGTGTGTGTGTGTCTTTGTGTGTGTGTGTGTATGTATGTACACCATGTGTGGTGTATGGTACATGGTGTAAGGTGTATGATGTGTTGTGTATGGTATGTGGTGTATGGTGTATGGTATATAGTGTACGATGTACGGTGTATGGTATACGGTGTGTGGTGTATAGTATATGGTGTATAGTGTATGGTGTATAGTGTATAGTGTATGGTGTGTGGTGTATAGTGTATGGTGTATGGTGTACGATGTACGGTGTATGGTGTGTCAGATCGCCGACTTGAGCCACACGGTGACATCGACCACGTCGTTCAGGTTGGATTATCGACGGGCCGGCGGGGCGCCAGTGGTCTTCCAGCGACAGCTCAGGTTCCACGTGGACATCGCGTCTGTCTCGCAGCCGCCAGCTCCGACGCCGCCACAGACCTCGCTGGCCACCAGCTCTTGCTCACAGAATAGACAGGAGAGTCGTCATGAACCGCTGCACGCCGTCAACTTCACACTGGTCTCAGGTGACAATGAATGAGCAACTGGTACAGAGCATGTCTATCGATGTCTCTTTACTAGTAATACTCATGATAGCGGTTTTTATATAGAAATGCCAGCAAATGCGTCCTCCAGTGGTCCAGTGGGTGTTGGGCCTGTTAACAACATGTTGCTAATTCTTCGCACTGTTGCAGTGTCCGGACTAGCGGAAACGTAACAAAATGGCTTGGTATATGCAAACATTTATTACCCAAAGTATTGCCGGGATCAGGAAACAAAAAACAGTTTAATATCATAATAAAAAATTTATATATTTGCGTCAAGTCTGAAAAGTGTATATGACTGGTTTTTCAAAACGAGAAGACAGACGATTCGAATACCCACTTTTTTAGACAAATATTCCCATGTCAACAAGATGCAATAATATTGATTTAATGTTGCATGAACAAGAAACAAGCGTGTAGACATATAGACAGCAAAATAAATGGATGAATCAATTAGAAGAGAAGCCGTCGGTTTAATGTAGTGTTGCTGATGTGTAAAGATCGGATGTTTAAGCACTAAAAATGGCAAAATAGGCAGGCAAAAAGGCACGATAAAACAGCAAAATAGGCAAATATAGGCATTTATTAAAACTGAGACAAACATTATTATTGATCAATTACTTTTCTAACACATAATAGCCAATGCTTATACACATAATAACTATTATTTCAATGTTTTTAAAAGTCAAATTGTGTTCACGATCAGAGAGCAGATACTTGAAGAGTTAAAATTTCTTTCAACGTCTGCAAACGTGATTGGAGCATATATAAAGTTAGATAGAATAGCTGCATCTAAATAAGACACATATCCGAAGTTGCCTCCATCAATGTTTTTAGGAATTTTTTTTGTTGCACAATATCTTAATTTCCTCGATTGCGCTTCTAAGCTTCGCCTATACATCACGCTCATTTTCACCAGGAACTGGATTTATGCTGTATGCAGTGTCTATAGTGGACTCCAACAAGCAAACAAGCAAACATGTATTTGATATAGCGCTTTGATGTCCAACTCTGCCAACTCTGTAAATGCCAAACTCTTTCCAACTCTGTAAATGTGCTCAGAATAATATGTTGTCTGCTGTTTATCAATTCACGTGGGTTAATATCAAAAGACCTGCTTTTATAAACACAAAATATTGCTGCATTGATTTGATCGGAAGTGATTTCATGATTTTGGCACACTAGCATCACATCTAGGCATCACACTAGCTCCGCTCATATACAAACCTTACACATACAGACACATGCATGCAGACATACAATGTACAAACATCGCACAAACAACCAATACTTGATTGATATTAAGTATTTACACAACACACGCACATACGACTAGAAGATGGAAATCAGCAACAGTGCACGCAGGAAGTCATCGAGAGTGCATTGCTATACACACAATACTATGTCTGTGTCAACACGTGTTGCATAGTTTTCCACTCAGCAGATGTAACGTTAGCTGTTCTCTGAGAGCGATCAAACATACAAACCCGCCTAGAGATACATCCTAGAAGCGTACCGGAGATATACGTCAATGCAGAATAGTCGATATATGTCTATGCAACCCTGTTTCAGTCATGTGAATGCGAAATCAAGCCTAGCTGCATCACATATGTATAATTCTATCTGTAAACTCATTTACTTCGATAGACTTAAGACTAAAGACTTCAATATCGATTTATATGATTTTGATAATAAAATATGCAATATTTTTGACGAATCAGCAAAATAGGTATTCATCTGGATAACCCCCTAAAATATGCAAATATAGGCATTTATGACATTTCAACCGAACATCCGGTTCTTACTGATGTTTCTCTTATGTTCATCTGATGTTTCTCTGATGTGTCTCTGACGTGTCTCTGATATGTCTCTGTGTGTGTGTGTTTGTGTGCAGGAAATATTCGTCGGTTCCGGCGTATTTGCGAGCACATTCAGACCCAAGTTTGTTGTCGTCGTCCACCGCCATCTCCCAGAGTTGACCGTAAACTGGTGCCTCACACGTTATCAGCCAGCAGCTCAGCTGGTAGCAGTCCTGATAACTCCGATCATGCTCACACCAGCTCGCAGTCAACCACGCCCAAACAGGTGTCTTCTCATTACCACCTCTCATATACCATCATCCAAACAGGTGCCTCCTCATTACTTCCTCTCCTCTACCATCATCTACTGCTCCATCAAGCCCTGTCCTGACATTATCATCGCTCGTCTCGCTCGGTGCTGATGTCGTGCTGTTACAAGTGCCGGATACATGCGCTAGTTGTAGATAACAGAGAAATGTATAGACATTGACAACGCCGGAAAAACGCCGACAAAAACGCAGAAAATTCATTCCTCGTTTAATAAATTTAGTTATTTAATTTCAAACGAATTCTAGAATAAATTGCGGATTTCATAGGAATTTTTGGGGAATTTTATGGTGTATTATAATTTCAATAAATTCACATATTTTTGCATGATCAGCTGGAAATTTGTAAATATATTACATTTCAATAATAATTTTAATACATTTTATTGAATTTATGTGCTCGTGTATCAACAGTTGGACGCGGACTCGGAGACCGACAGTATTCTGGACCTGAAAACTCCGACGCAGGACACTTGTATGTCGATATGCACGCACGTCGAGAAGATGACGACAAAAGATCCGCCCGTGGCGCCCTCTATAACGCCCTCTATAACGTCCAGCATCAAGAACCAAAATGGAGCCAGTGAAGGCACCGCCAACGGCTCTACTAAAAGCGGAGGTTCCACGGCGCTATGACCGGTCAATGACCCGAGGTGATAGGTCATTGACCCGAGGTTAAATGTCAATCACCTTCACCGTCTTGTATAGTTTATACCTACAATCACAACATAGGTAAATTGTGGTCGAACTGGCAGGCAACACGCCTCTCAAATCATGTCGATTCAACGCCACCTAGATACCTAGTCCAACGCTACCTAGACACGAAGTCTAGGTGGCATTGGTCGACTGCGTTGTGATGTCACTGTGTTATCTACGGAGTGACGTCATCTGGTGAATTTTTCTCAGCTCGTGTTTCAGTTGATCAACCACCACTTACCTGCGTGAAAATGTGCAATACCCCCGTGTATTCTCGTCCCGTGTATTATCTCATAACCAACGACATCAACAGCCACACACACACACACACACAAACATACACACACAGGCAACACAATGCATAGACTGTGTCGGAGCTTTTTTCATGCTTGCATATTATCTGTCTGTATGTATAGACGTGTTAATGTGTGTATGTGTGTGTGTGTGTGTGTGTGTGTGTGTGTGTGTGTGTGTGTGTGTAGCGGGATGTTGTTCTCAAACGAATTCAAACACATACACACACACACACACATACATATAGTGCATTAATAGCAGAATTGCCCAACGCAATAGCATAATGGTGGCAAATCTAACATTGAAGGTGGTAACACGTCGTCATACGCTAATTCCTAGTCATCGTTACATTCCCATGGTAATTGGGAAGATTGGAATAAGAAGCAATCAGTAAAGGGAAAATCAGGTTTCAAACATTCCTTCGATATTTTGTAAATAAATACATTGTAATATTGTATTAATTCAGTTATGACAACTAGACTCTGTTATTCTGAGATAGACTCCAGTTATTGTATTTATCACATCCATTTCCATTACGGTTTTAATTTTTTTGTCATAAATTTTCCGTTCAGAATTCACGACAGTGAGTTGATACTGTGTTAATAGTTAATTGTTAATAGTTATTTGTTAATAGTTAGGGTTTTTTTCAGCAACTCTATCGCCAATCATAACTCGTTATTCTAGTCTTCTAACTCAACAGAAAACTTCAAAATTGGAAATTTCTCAAGATGCCGATTGTACAAGTTTTACGTTTTAGTCGAAATTTGAACATCTCTCGCGCTTCTCTTCTTGAATGACATTCCTTCCTTCAACTATACATATACACATATATGTTTGTGTGTGTATGTGTGTGTGTGTGTGTGCAGTATTGGGCAATTTTCTAGAGGAGAACAGGGCTGGTCGATGTTTTTGCTATTACAGTCGATTGACAGTGTAATTATAGCGAAATTGTGCAAATACACTTGTTTCCATGAAAACCATTCACTTTTGATTGTTGTAGTTCGTTTATTACTTATGTGAGCACTTTAAACAGATACACCGACACACACAAGTACACACACACACACACACATCACACACAAGTGAATATATACAATGTGTTCAGTTAGTGATTTCACGCAAGCAAACACAACAGGTCAATGCGATTCAAGGTCAACATATGGAAATATAAGATATTTCACTGTACATTGCAATAAAATATTTTTATTTCACATATTCAAATTTCATATATGTAATTTAATATACATTTCATATACAACTAAAAAGAAATGGATATATTTTCATGAAAGATGTTTTTTCAATTATGGTAATTTTTCGCGCTAAAACCTCTTGCACCTGACAAACACACAAACATTAACAACATCAAACAAAACTACAATATTAAAATAAACGTTGATCGCTTCAGCTCGTCGTTTTCTGCGTGGTTGAGCTGTTTTTGTGAGGGAATGCACAGCAACATGCCACCAGAAGACACAACAGGTCAACACAGGTCACAATCAAGGTCATGGAGATGCCCATGGTGTGCAGTTCTGTGATCCAGTTGAACAACGAGTTGACACAGCCCTGCAACCAGAACCAAATACAACATGCTCATCCGACCCTCGCTTCCTGATCAGACTCCGGAAGTCAGAGGTCAAACACATCACGACCAGAATATGATAAGCCCATTGAAAACACATCAATCCACAGGGCTGGAATTGTAGTGATGCACACTGAGCTAACCACGTGCTCTACCTGAGAAATATGCTGTTAAAAAGCTGATTCAATCTTCTGCAATAAAACTCAAGTCAACCCAACACATATTTACCAAATACAACTCAACTTGAAAGGAAATAGGACAGTGGCGAAACAAGAGTGCAATTTTGGGAGGAGCTAAATTTTGGGGGCTGAATTTTGCGGGCGATCAGTCATGCACATGCATCATATGGTCTTTGAGATAATGCTTATATCAACAAGGTCTACATATATATTTTTCTTGACCTCTTAGTCAGCCTCTCTTGGTTGTGAGGAGTTGATGGGAACATTTAAAAGGGGGGGGAGCTTCAGCCCCTGAGCCCCCTCTGGATCCGACAGTGAAATACAAATAAATACAACTCAAATTTGCAAAGAATGCAAGCTTTCGCTTAAACATGGTGTTCTGCAATAATAAATGTTCCGGCTATTAAATTACTGAATATTTATGGCTATTTCTTGCAAATACACAATTCAAAAACACAGCCACCTAGTCAAACAACTGGTCAGCCACCTTTTGATGAACTTCCGCCGAGCTGACAGAAGTGAGAGCATGTTGACAGGCAGATATGTTTCGAGGCGTCATGTCAACATGAGACGCCGATCTCAGTAGATCTGGTGTACAACATGTGAGAGGAACTTTCATCAGAGCACCTCCAATCTCATCGCTTCTCCATGCTGAATCTGTATAGTCTTGAGCAGAATCGATTCCACAGCACTGGAACTGCAGCCATAAACGAAAGAATCGATGTTGATCGCCCTCAGACAACAAGTCACTCAACCAAAAAAACCAATACGAAACGCACAATTCGAGTAGCTTTTTAGTTGCGGCAAATATATGTTTATTTCGTGTGCCAGTTTCTGTTTATTGCCGAAAAGTATTTAGAAAAGTATTTAGAAAAGTATTGCCGAAAAGTATTTACAAGTTCAATATCTGCATGTTGAGAACGTTTCAATGTACTGGTGTAATATACTGGTGTACTGGTGTAATATACTGGTGTATTGGTGTAATGTACTGGTGTACTGGTGTATTGGTGTAATGTACTGGTGTACTGGTGTAATATACTGGTGTACTGGTGTACTGGTGTAATGTACTGGTGTACTGGTGTAATGTCTGGTGTACTGGTGTAATATACTGGTGTACTGGTGTACTGGTGTAATGTACTGGTGTACTGGTGTAATATACTGGTGTACTGGTGAAATGTACTGGTGTACTGGTGTAATATACTGGTGTACTGGTGTAATATACTGGTGTACTGGTGTACTGGTGTACTGGTGTAATGTACTGGTGTACTGGTGTAATATACTGGTGTACTGGTGTACTGGTGTAATGTACTGGTGTACTGGTGTACTGGTGTACTGGTGTAATGTACTGGTGCACTGGTGTAATGTACTGGTGTAATGCACTGGTGTACTGGTGAAATGTACTGGTGAAATGTACTGGTGTACTGGTGTACTGGTGTACTGGTGTACTGGTGTAATGTACTGGTGTAATGTACTGGTGTAATGTACTGGTGTACTGGTGAAATGTACTGGTGTAATGTACTGGTGTAATGTACTGGTGTAATGGTGTACTGGTGAGATGTCCTGGTGTACTGGTGTAATGTACTGGTGTAATGTACTGGTGTAATGTACTGGTGTAATGTACTGGTGTAATGTACTGGTGTACTGGTGTAATGTACTGGTGTACTGGTGTACTGGTGTACTGGTGTACTGGTGTACTGGTGTACTGGTGTAATGTACTGGTGTAATGTACTGGTGTAATGTACTGGTGTACTGGTGTAATGTACTGGTGTAATGTACTGGTGTACTGGTGTACTGGTGTACTGGTGTAATGTACTGGTGTAATGTACTGGTGTACTGGTGTACTGGTGTACTGGTGTAATGTACTGGTGTACTGGTGTACTGGTGTAATGTACTGGTGTAATGTACTGGTGTACTGGTGAAATGTACTGGTGTACTGGTGTACTGGTGTACTGGTGTAATGTACTGGTGTAATGTACTGGTGTACTGGTGTACTGGTGTACTGGTGTAATATACTGGTGTACTGGTGTAATGTACTGGTGTACTGGTGTACTGGTGTACTGGTGTAATGTACTGGTGTAATGTACTGGTGTACTGGTGTACTGGTGTAATATACTGGTGTAATGTACTGGTGTAATGTACTGGTGTACTGGTGTAATGTACTGGTGTAATGTACTGGTGTAATGTACTGGTGTACTGGTGTAATGTACTGTTGTAATGTACTAGTGTAGTGGTGACAGTTGGCGTATCAAGCAGACGAGGAGCTGCTATGAACTGCTGCTATTTTCACCTTGAACTGCATCAGATCCACACCGAGGTTGACCTCACTGTGACCTGGCGTGCCGTACAGTCGGGTCACGGCGCGTGTCAGGGTGCTGGTCAGCTGGTTCTGCATGATGTTCAGTTGGTGAAGACTGACAGTGACCGCTACCAATTGAGTGACCACGCACGTCACCACTGCCCCAATGTACTGTCAAGCATGTCATCAACAAATTAACCCCAGTTAAACACCAAGAACTCACATCATTCCTGGAAAATTACTCACCTCGATGATGACAAATTTTCTCAGAAATGACGTTGACACAATTGTAAATGGAATTGTATATTTCTGGTAAATTTACACGGAGATACGTTGTTAATATTGGTCAATCATAAGATGTCATTTAACTATATGTCAAAAGTAAACGATATCGCTGAAATAAAGTACACAAGAGTAAAATATACTCATAATTTCCATAGCAGTCATCGGTGGCGGAGCCAAGAAGGGATAGGGGGCGTTGGGCCCCCTGAAAAAATGTGCAACCCCCCCTAAGCCCTCCCAAATTGTGACCATGAACATATGGAGTATAGTTGCTCATGTTTAGTAGGGTCCTCTTTTACCTAAGCACGCGCTGTTTTTGGGGCCTGTCCGCCTTCTTTTTGTGAAATCATTCAAATATAAGGGGTTTATATAGTTTCAGTAGTTAAATTCCATATGTTCCCTCTGCGAGTGTATAATGGTTTGGTCCGTGTCTAAACAGGGTCAATCAGAGCATTTGTCATTTGGTAAATTTTTCAATAAAAACCTAAATTTTTCGCGCGCGCACTTGTGTTCTCATTTTAGAGATTGGGAATATGGTCTTCCTGTGTTTCGCCAAGCCCCGCATTTTCCCCTTAGCCCACCCATCGGAAAATCCCGGCGCCGCCACTGACAATAAGTCAAAATAAAATATATCAGCTGGTACACGTGAGTTGTTAGTTGCACAAGTTCATAACCACATCGCGAATTATTTCTCAAGCTCTTCCAAATAGCACATTTCAACCGTTCAAATTGGCTCATCACTGAGAGTAAAACATGATCCACCACTAATACACTCGCCACCCACCACTAATTTGCAGCAGCAGGAAGGACGACGTTGCAAGTTGGCCACAACGAGGGCCACCAATACCAGCAACTTGCCGGCTCCCACAACTGCCAGTGCGAGGCAAATCAGTCTGCAAGAACAGATAAAACCTGTCATAATAGTTAACTCCAAGTGCGCCGTTCACTGGATTCATTGTGTTCCCATAATCAATATTGAGTACCACGACTTTGACATTTTCAAGCTTGTATTTCAATCAATTAAAAAAGAATAATATTATGTTGATATGAAAAAAATGTTCCTTATATAGCCTAATGATTAAATATGTGTTAATATACACAAAAACTACAAAATATGATCATTTTTAGGAGATCTGACATGAGATCACAGGGGAGTTATGAGTGAATGCAGGTTTGGTATTAATCCTGTGTGTCTCGTCAACCTCCTAACACCAACAGTGGGGTAGCAGTGGAGTCAGCGTATAATACAGATACAAATATCAAAGATACAGTATGATACAGATACAGATAACAAAGGTACAGTATGATACATGTACAGATAACAAAGATACAGTAGGATATATATACAGATAACAAAGATACAGTATGATACAGATACAGATAACAAAGATACAGTATGATACATGTACAGATAGTAAAGATACAGTATGATACAGATAAAGGTAGGAAAGATGTAATGATAAGATGATAATGATAATGATAAGATGTAATGATAAAGATGAAAGAAAGAGTATGATACAGATACAGATATCAAAGATACAGTATGGTACAGATAATGAGTACAGATACAGTATGGTACAGATAATGAGTACAGATACAGTATGGTACAGATAATGAGTACAGATACAGTATGGTACAGATAATGAGTACAGATACAGTATGGTACAGATAATGAGTACAGATACAGTATGGTACAGATAATGAGTACAGATACAGTATGGTACAGATACAGTATGGTACATATAATGAGTACAGATGTGACTCGGCAAGTTCATTGAACTTGAATGATGAAGTGTCTCAACAGGGCCGGATTAAGATTTCGCGGGGCCCTAGGCAGTTCAGATCCGCGGGGCCCCCATGATCTTCATCATAGCACGGAAGATAAATTAATTTAATGAGGTGTTCCACTGGCTTATGAATGGGATCGACGAAGCGAACAATGAATGTCTATTGATCTTTGTATGCAATATCTGGTGTCGAATCCACATTTATTGCAAAATACTTTACATATGTCACGGCTGAAATGATGCTATTGAGGACCTTTGCAGTCATGAACCCTACAAATTCATCGCAAGTAGTAGAAGACATGTAGGAAACAGTGCCTCTTCCAGCATTTCCAAAGCGTGACACATGGTTTGCCAAAAATGTACCGAATTGTGTTAAAGGTTCCATGATCCCTAAGAAGTTGCCATTGTTTTCCGAACCAAAAATAACATTGTCTCCACGAAAAGCAGCTCCTCTTACAGATATGAACTTTAGAGAATACTTTTTTCTGTGCAGTTATATCTCTTACAGATATGAACTTCATCACAGCCACAACTCTTTCTAGAACTCTTCTCCAGTATGTCCGCTCTTTTTCAGTCTGATTATATAAATGTGTGTCCATTTATCCGTTTTTCTGTGCACAGACCACACTGGCCAAAATTGCACTCCTGTGAGAGGCACTGTTTTCATGGTGCTCAAATCGTTTCGAGTTTTTCCAGTCATTGAAACCCTGCGTAAAAGCATTTCCTTTCGGAGAAAGCAGCCTGCATGCTGAACAATAGACCTTTCCTGAGGTTTCAGAATACACCATACATGATATCTTAACTGTTTCGGAATTCGCCAGCTTCCTATAGAAAATAGATGCTGTCAAGTAGCGACAACTTCCATCATCATAAATCCTCGCTGACTTCACAAAGTCAATGTTAAGAGGCTGACTGAAATTTTCTGCTACAAAGTCATCTCGTAGAGAATCGGGGATTATATTTGGTCATGAGGCTGGATTTTCCAGGACAAATTCTGGCGATGAAATGTCAGTCATATTGGAAGGAGAAGTTGGCTCTGAAATTACGCAAGAGCTTTCAGGAGCTCCTGACCCATTTGGGAATTCGACTGTGCTTATGGCCTCAGGAACTGTTTTCGTCAGCATATCTTTGATCTTCCTACAATTGGATGTGTTTTAAATTTTATTTACTTCTTGAAGTTTCTTTTTTCGTTTTTGAGATCCACTCGCATAAAACCTCCCAACATCACGATCACGAGATGGCATATTGTACAACGCCAACTTCAGCAATCATATCAGTTTCAACATTCCACTTTCAATTGTTTTTAATTTTCTATATAATTGTACCCTATAGCTCATGGTAATCAGGGGCAGCGTCAGATACCTGGGTGGGCTTGGAAGGCTGAGATTTCCCGCAAAAAAACGACCAAGGCCGCCAAAGCCCCCCAATAACTAAACCCCGCATATATTTGGCCTGACCACTGTGCTTGCCATGCCCCCTTATCATTTTTCATAATCCCCCCTCCATCCGGAAAATTCTTGGCGCTGCCACTGATGATAATCACATCACACAGCCAAGATGATTTGTCTACCATGTGTGTATGAACCGCAAACTCAACCATCTCTTATCACATGTTACCCTCATTTTTGTAACTCACATAAAAGTTGCAAATGAAAGCATACAGAGCCGTAAAGAGATATTTGGGGGCTCCTCAAAGGAAAATTGTTGATAAAATTATGAACACATTGTACAAAAAAGCTAGTGACGATTTTAGCCGCACGTTCACTCTGGGAGCCCCTTCCCCTTCCTTCTAAAGCTGCCCCTGAACATCGTGGGGCCCACGGCCGAGGGGCTGTCGATACAGCTCTGAAAACAAAAAAACATGCTATAATTATCAATTCAATGTTAAAACCTGTATGCGATGAAACTGCAGAACAATTCGGCAATACACTGTAACTAACTACACTACCACAGCTTTGTCCATTCAAGACCGTTCATGTACATTTGATGATCGACGAAAGGGGCAGTTTGCGAGTTCAATGAACCCCACATGCATGTCATATGCGTGTACAATGCGCACACACATACATACATACACACACACATATATATACACACACACACACACACAAGCACACACACACACACACACGGGAACACAAGAATATTGCTCTCGCTGTGCGTAAACAATGTGTATGTATGCGTGTGTGGATGTAAGTGTGCGAGTGAGCTGGATCTCAGTGAGCTGGCTATACACGTGCTATGTTTTATCAGGTTTCATCCTGACTGATGCAAAAATACAACGTGAATTAACGGTAGAAACTTTTCAAAATATTTGGCAATGAGGGCAGACCATGAGAAGTTGAGAAAATAATGACATGGACCCCTAAGATATTTGAGTCGCAGCCCCCACTGCCTATAGGGCCCCAAAAGCGCGGGGCCCTAGGCAACTGCCTACTTTGCCTATACGTTAATCCGGTCCTGTGTCTCAACACAAAACGACATTCCTAGAGGACGCACCTGAAAAGTGACAAAGTCGAGTGTTCACTCAGAGTTGCCAGATGAAGGAGCAGGCGTTTTTCGTGATCAATGTTAATGATGCCACTCACTGTTAGCTCGGCGATGCCAGATATCTGAACAAAACATTTCCAATTGTAATTTATCATTTCGCTCATGCCAGTCTATCAGTGGTGGCGCCAGGATTTTTTCAGTGTAGGCTGGGGGGGATGCGGGGGTTTGGAGAAACATGAAAAACTACACTCAACATGTTCATGGTCAGAATTTGGGCAGGACTCAGGGGGGTTGGAAGACTTTTTTGAGGGGGTGGGCTGAAGCCCCTCAAAACCCCTCCTTGGCGGCGCCACTCCTGTCAGTTTTATGTTTGGAACTGTATGCTACTCTCTAATTCATTGATTTAAAAACTTTTTTGTTCCCGATTTCTTCTTTTCAACAAATAATTGTCCTGTGCAACTCACAACAAAACTCTTACGTGAAGAAAGGTAATAAAAACCTGTTTTGTTGCTACAAAATTAAAAATAACTATTTCTCTTTACGATTTCGCTCAATTCAAAATATTCACCACAGTGGAACTATACTGAAAAGTGGCGAGGTCTGATAGCGATGAAGTTTTATCGTGGAAAATTTGGGGACCATGAATTCTTGGTTGGAAGCCACTGCCCTAATTGGTATTATGACTCGAAATTTCAACCATGTGGGCCCGACAATCGGCAAGATGTTATGGGACCCAAGAAGACGAATAAATTTTAATTTATCATAACATTTTAGGTGCAAACAAAAGCCACCTGACGATTACGAATTTGAGAACAATAGTTGAAACAAATCGATCGAACATCTCGGAGTCCTGCAGATGCATATCTGCCCAAATGAAGCAGTAAGTGTTAGACTCACCATGAAAACCACGACGGAGCAGACCCAACAACTCGCCGCCAACCGCACTCTCTCTGGTCGCAGATGCATCTTAAAATTGATGAGGTTCAATCGGCAAGAAGACCAAACAGAAAATCTTCAACCGAGAAGATCAACGCCGAGATTCTGCTACAATTCTCCCTCACTATTACACTAGCCACTCGTCAGTTGCGTCAGTGCAATATTGCGATGATTTTGCCACAAACTGATAATCTAGAGTGCGGTGTGAAAGATACAGCCAGCTGGGACCACTGGCGGTTGTGATTGCGGTGTGAAGACAAACTGTCATTTCACCAGTGCCACCTGATATGCGACTGCAACGAAGCGTCACATAGCAGCACACAAATATGGCTCACACACACACAATCAAGCATATATCGTCATTTATATATTGGAGAGTGTGTGTATTTGTCATTTGTACATACAAGAGGTCACGGCTGGCTACATACGCGGCAATTTGATATGACCCGTGTAACACTCGGCTGCCTGCTCCCGGTCGCTGCATTCTACTGCGCTCTCTCCCGCATCCCATCCGCGTCGTTGTATTCATATTAATTATCCAAGTGTTGAGACCACACCCACTGCACTGTTCAGTCGCTTCGTCATTTGATTCACGCACACACGCGGGCATATATATTGTGATAAAGACAGAGAAACATCGACAGTCGGCTCGTTTGACCTTGAGAGACGCTGAAATAACACGCCACGAACGCCACGACGAAACAGCTCGTGAAGTCGGCGTAAAACTTATTCTGCATTGACTGGAAACGGCGGGCACATCATTGCAGCAAGTTAGGTAGTCTTCACAATCACTAGACCAGACGTCTCAAACTCGAAAGGATTTTTTTTATTTCCGAATCCTGGTTGGGACTGCACAGGTTGCTAAGTGAGGCAGTACTGGTACTGTTTTTAATCAATCGGAAATCGTCTATTGACGTTTCTTGTGACTTATCGACATTTAATTTGGTAGGACATCTGAATATATTTGATTTATCAGCGCTGCTGTGGAAAATGAAGAGTTGGCTCATAAAGAAGTGAGGAGTCTGAGAAACATGGATACAGATAAAACGAGAAGTAGAAATAAAACGTTGAATATCAGATGTAGGCACTCATTTATTTCATAGAGTCAATGTCAGACCAACACAGGTGTTAGATGAACGAAACAAAACATCTGCAGAAATGGTGGTTGTCATGGAAACGGTCGGAATCGACATTCCTTCAAGCGTGACAAACAGACAGAATTTGCACAAAGTTTACATAGCCAAGAAGTGGAGACAATACTATTATTAAAAGTGAAGGAAACAATTGTTTAAATTGGTAGATAGAAAAAGAGACATTGTTATTTTTCTTAGCTAGACTAGAGTTAGTAATGGTAGCGCTCACAAAACAACACACCCTATACAGCCCGAGCGTAGCAGAGCAATTATCAGGACCAAGACAAGAGCACAAATGATCTCTTCCACCACTAGATGGAGGAGACATCGACAGTAAATACAGCAATAATACGAACGATGAAAGGTCGATGCACGACCACGCACCGCCGATTTTGCCTTATCAGTCGTAAACAGCTAGTGAAGGGCACAATTTGTGAGATAAACTATTGACAGCACGAGAATAACTTGTGATTTGAGCGATAAACACTGAACTTCAGCTCAAACCAGCAATGTCGCACTGCTAAACCCGCCAACTTTTATCAACAAGCACAACTGCTCCGGTGATGTCACCACAAGACATATCCATCTTCTGAGAGAGAGAGGGCACACAAACAGCGTGTGTATGTGTGTGTGTTTGTGTGTGTCTGTGTTATTGTTGTGATATGGGCAGTCTGGTTTCATTTGCAATGGCGGCGGCAGGCAACGGAGCCTCAACAGTCAACACTCCGTCCTTCGACAGCGAGGACTTGATCAGCTCGGGGTTCGTGCCGGCAGGTAGCAGAAACTCGCGGTTGTACTCGCGATACACACTGCGTGACTCCGACTTCTCTTCGTGCTTAGCATGCACCTACATACACACATACACACACACACACACACACACACACACACACACACACGACGTACAGACAACGAGAAATTATATGACGAGATTTGGTGTTTCAACTGTGTCTTTGTGCAATCCACTAGTTAAGTGTTTCTTAATCTTTATCAGTGTTCGCACCTCTTTAAAATCAGCAGTCTGTTCTCGTACCCCCTGTATTCTTGATAGCTAAACGAAAAAATAAGAATATACACGTAATACACGTAACTCAGTCAATATACACAGCTAGCATCATCATGTCTCCTCACCATGGTACTTTCAACACAGCTGATGTCAAGTGGCCGATCATAGGATACTTTGGCAGATTTCTCATACATTTACACACAAACCGAGTTTGGTCACTGGATCCATGCAAATCTATCTCTGTGTGTGTGTGTGTGTGCGTGTGTGTGTGTGTGAATATACGAGTGAGTGTGTGAGTGTAAGTGCACATGTGCGCCAGTACAAGACTATATCTACATTACGACTGCATCCCAAAATAGCCATGAATACACACACACACACACACACACACACACACACACACACACACACACACACACACACACACACACACACACACAGACACACACGCTTATGCAGATTTACATCGAAGCGGCGTATCTTTGGCAGCCTGCGTGAGTCTGAAAGGTCACCGAAGCGCCTTGTGAGATCAGTAAGTGTCGAAATAACACCCATACACACACACACATCTGTACACATACACACACCCACACACGAGCACTGTCACACACACACACACACACACACACACACACACACACACACACACACACACACACACACACACACACACACACACTATTCATCCACAAATCTATACACACACACATTCACACACGTTCGCATACGCAGAAGGTCGACGCAGAGATAAAGGAAATAGAGAAAGAGAGATGAGACAGGTTAGAAAGAGTTTGGGAGAAGATAAAGCCGACAACACAGGTGTACCAACAGGTGTGATCACGTTTTCACATCAGCAAGGCGAGATCAAACGTTCATTGCATCAGCGCGAGATCAATAGAAGAATCAATACTACCAGGGATGTTGTTCAACTCGTGAACCAGTTCAATTAGTTAGTTCAGCGGCTGGTTAACAGAATTGAAGAACAAAACTTGAAATGTTTGCTGTGTCGATTGAAAACTCGCCGCAGTTGAAGGTGTGAAACGCAGTTACATGCATGCGAATATGAACTGACCAACTAGACAATTTCAGCAAAAAATAAATGTCACTGAAATTTTTAAATAAAACATGAGAAACAGTTGTATCACATTATTGTAACAAAGAAAAAACTAGGAAAATCTTAACGAAAATAATAGCCTTAATTAATGACAAAATTCAGTTATTTGTCATGTGATGCACTTTTCAACATTCAAATTTCAGGCAGTACTTGGCAATATATCTATGATTGGCAACATTCCGTCCTGTTTGAAAGCCACTACTACGCTGGCCACATCGGTCAGAAATAAGCACACACACACAGAGCCGTAGCAACCGCCCCCGTACCCCCCGGCCGGGGGGAGCCCCCGAGTGTTGAGGGGCCCCGTTGTTTCACGCATGACATTAAAATTTATCATATTATGTATAGCCTTTACCTTTTTGCTGAGATGTTTTCACCTGAGCTTGTATTATGTGATTATGTAAAATAAATATATTCATTATTTGATGACTTATTTATAATGGGGGCCCCAAGTGTTGCCTTCGGGGGGGGGCCTCATGAGTCCTCACAACGGCTCTGCACACACACACACACACACGCACACACAAACACACATACTACACACACACATACATAAAACAAAAATTTCAAAGGGTATCAACTAGATTATTACAGAAATTAAGAACTTTAGATTATAGGGATAGATACTAGATAGGGAAATCGTTGAGTGTAGCAGTGTGAATGAGTTTGAACATAGGTTAGATAAATATTGGCTGGGAGACAGGACAGCTCGAGCTTAGCTCATCTCCTGTATTATACAACTCGGTGAGTACACACACACACACACACAAGTACACACAGTCTGATGTACACCAGTACCGACAAGCATATAGTTGTCCGCAGTATATGGACGAACGACATACTTTGCAAGCGTAGACACAAACACACACACATACACACACACACACACTGATCTGATAAGCAAAACACAGCGAGTTTGAGCATGAATCTAAATACGGAGATTTTCGACGAATATGGTCACCGGCGAGAAAATGGCCAATGAAGCAAATCTAATGAAATTAAGCCAGTGTAATAGCCGTGCTAAATTAACACGCAACATTTCTACTTTTGCCACAAATACACACACACATACACACACACAAATTTAAACACTGATACATGCATGCAGCTGAAACGAAATGATGAGCTCGAAGTTGCACGTTTTAGCCCCCTCCACCACAAACACGACATGTGCGTGCGTGTGTTGAAATGAACATTGATTTAGCATAGAAAAGTCATGATGGGACACAACCCTGGAACTTTGGCTACAAACAAACTGAAAACCAATTTGAATAAAAATTGTCAAAATTTGCGAGAAATTAGAGATGAACAAACGCGTGCTTGACTGCTAATGTTGCACAAATTAAAATCTCCCCAATTGCTTGTCATGTGCATCTTGTCCTCCTCCTGGAAAAACGCCCTCGTAAAGCCTGCGTTGCAGTGCAGGCCATGCAACTTGCACGAAGGATGTGTGTTGTATAATAGACAGGACGAACAAATAGACACAAGACATATAGCGACAGACTGCTATTGCAACATCACGCGCACAGAAGCCCACGAAACACCACACACAAACACACACACATACACACACACGCTCAAACACACAAACATACCCATACACACAAACACTCAAGCACACACAAACACACAAGCACACACATACACACAAGCACACACACACAAACACACACACACACACACTCAAGCACACACAAACAATCAAACATTACATTACATTACATCAAGACATTTACACACACACACATAAACATACATACATACACACGAACACACCCATACACAAAAACACACCCATACACACGAACACACCCATACACACAAACACACCCATACACACACACACACATACATACACAAACGCTCACTGAAGTATGGAAAACTGTGTGAGTTCGAATTGCAAATTGTTCCATTGCAACTAATAACGATGTTGTATATTTTGATGTTATCGAATTTATAATAAACTCATCGATACTTCTTCAAGACATATTTACATGGCGTTGTCTGCATACACTGCTTAATTCTGCTGCGTAATTGAATTCAAATCATAAATTAGGTCGATCTTAGCTGCAACACGTGTTCCAAGAATCCGCCAACTCTTGCAATAATATAGTTGCAACGTTTGTATGTCTGTGAGCTTCTCGGTAATTAAGCGCACGTATTTACCAATAATTGCACTACCAATGAGTCATGTGTGTGTTTGTGTTTGTGTGTATGTGTGTCAGTGTGTGAATTCAAAGCTTACAGGTGGCGTGCATTCGTTAGGGGGCGACATTTTTAGATAAAAAAAGGAAAATTAACCCTGAAAAAATGCAATATCTTCAGATATTAAGCCAAAATCTTGACAAAAAACACAACACTTCCAGCACCATGGAAAATATACAGCCTCAATTTCCTCGAACTTTAAAATACCTTCTAGTCAGCACAAGTCAATTATATTTATGTGATAATTTTAGTAGATATAAGACCCGTGGCTCAGTTCCTATGCTTGCAGATTTTGGTGAATTTATGATTTTCTAATAAATTCACAGGAGGTATATGGATTTAATATTTCTTGTGAGTTCAAAAGTTTTTTCTTTTCGTATTATTTTTAATTTATTGTTCTATACGACAACAGCTTTGCTGAATAACTTCAAAATATATTTGGTAAAAATTTGCAGGATATGCAAATACACACATTATACATTCCAACGACCTTGAGTATGAGTGTGTGTGTGAGTGTGTGTGTGTGTGTATCAGTGAGGGCGTACCTACGCATTCATCGCACACACAAACATCCATGCATACACGCGCTCACACTCACACAACCCCTCTGTACTCTCCTGTACTCTGCCTATCATAAATATCAGACCAATGGGGAAACGCCCACTAACTCCGCGAAACAAGCCACAAACATGTATGTGTGTGTGTATATGTGTGTGTGTAGGTGTGTAGGTGTATATGTGTATATGTGTATATGTGTGTGTGTGTGTTTGTGTGTACGTGTATGTGTGTGTATGTGTGTGTGTGTGTGTGTTTGTGTGTGTATGTGTATATGTGTGTTTGTGTGTGTGTGTGTGTGTGTGTTTGTGTGTACGTGTATGTGTGTGTGTGTTAGTAAGTGTGTATGTGTGTGTTTGTAAGTGTGTATGTGTGTGTATATGTGTGTATATGTGTGTTTGTATGTGTGTGTGTGTGTGTGTGTGTGTGTGTGTGTGTGTGTGTGTGTGTGTGTGCGTAAGAATGAGCGTATGTGCATATTCGTGTGTGTGCATGCCTTTGTATATGTTGTGTATGTGTTTCTTTATGTATGCGTGAGTGTGTGTATGCAAGTATGCGCCTGAATAAATACATGTGAATGTATATACGAGTGTATATCTGTATGTCACTGTGTGTGTGTTTGTTTGCATGTGCGTGTGTGCACCTGCACAGTGCAACGAATCTATTGTTTATAATAAATTGACTGCAGAAATTCGCACGCAAAATTCACCAGTTGCAAACACACACTGATTGCTTCTAGAAAACACTACATTTGGCAATAATAGCCAACATTGCGCGGTACATACATTACATGTCAGTTATAAATTCACTTTCCATAAGAACCAATATACTGCATTAATTTAATTCATTGAATATCATATGATACGTGTTTAATGCCGAGTTATATATGAATCTAGCGATGTGTCATGTATGTTGGGAAGTTGAATAGCAAACTGCACTAACCATCAGCTTATTGTCGACCGTTTTCACAATAATCTCCTCGGGTTTGTATTGACTAACGTCAAAACGCAACTTCAACTGTTTCTGATCACCCTCCTGCCAATACACACACACACACACACACACACACACACACACACACACAGACAAATATAAAATGGCGCCAGCGCATGACACGCCACAAAAGGGCACTTTCTTTCCTGCGATAACCGCTCCAAATTTCACTTATGATTGTTTACGCTCGTCTTTTGGCCATTGTATTGACAAATAATTTATTTTTACTGTCGAATATTGTGGACAAATTGTGTTAGCAGCCATCTGAAATCTCGCCAAACCTCAAATTTATAATGAATTACACTTGTTCAATGTCAAAACACACATAAATTAAGTGATTATATATTCTGATAAGAAAGTAGCTTGACTTTCGTAAGATCGGAACAGTACATCAGATCATGTATATCAGATCACGCCAAACGCAACATGAAACAAACCAAATCACACAGGACAATGATCGGTTAGCTTTTTATTCTCTCTGATTCCCCACTTTTTAATAAGCCAACCCTTCGTTTTCCATGTTGAAAATCCAATAAATTCAGTTGTTCCAGCAAGTTAAATGACAAGTCACTAGAAGCAATATAAACTGCTATTAATACACATAAACACATATCATTTGTCCTTCTGTCCGACCTTTAATTTGCCACACGCTTCGTCCAGTGGCGGCGCCAGGATTTTACCGGTGGGGCTGAAGGGAGGGGGCTAAGAAAAAAGATGAGGGGGCTTGACGAAACATGAGGAACTACACTCGGGATATTCATGGTGAAATACTCGAAATATATTCATTCATTCAGATTACGTATAGAAAACAGGGATATACATTACATGAAATAATATATAAAATATACGGACGATAAAAGAACTCACATTTTGAATGAGTGGAGAGTTGAGACTATCGAGCCAAGTGCGCGACTCGCCGCCTAGAGGCGCTAGTGTCGCCGGAAAACCCGCAGAATGTTGTTGTTGTTGTTGTGTTGATGTTTGTTGTGTTGATGTTTGTTGTGTTGATGTACTGTCAAACACGCACACATGCACGTCAAACACACACACACACACATACACACACACATACAGTGGAACAATGGAAACATACACGTCAACTAAAAGTCCAGTATGAATTAGAAACGTACAAATTACGAGCTTCTTCAAAAATAATATAAATGCGAATAAATACATTGACGACCTGAAAATCGATGATATTCAAGCACTATATACTCGGTGAGCTGAACTGCTGAGAAGTATCTAAGTAAATAATCAAGAAATCAATATTCATGTCAGTCAATATTTACAAATAGCTTGAAAAAGACCAAATTGAAAGCATCAGCAATGGCACGAGAAAATGGCGAGACTCACTTGAATGCACTGTGCTGTGTTAGCATTGAAGGAAAGCTGTCAAACAAAAACAATGAAGTTTAGCACGCAAACAGGCGCAGGCAAAAAAACAGCTCATTTTTGAGTCGTCCAAAGCAGCCCGCACAAAGCACACCACAAACAAAATTGCACAAAACTCGAAGACAAAAAGATTACGATAATTAAACACAAGAAAAATGAGAGAGCTATTGAAGCAGCACATAAGAGAAATTATAATGCAGAGCAATGATCATGCACCTCAAAAAGGCAAGCATAAATGCAGATGTACATTCTCGAGTTTCAGCCATATATGAAATGAATTATAAAACTATATACGATCGCATACAGAAAACAAAGACTCCCCCGAAATACATTGAAATCGTAGACCTGAGGAAAAACAAATCAACAAAACAAATCCAAATCTAAAAAAATATTTTTCGCCTACAAGTGACGCCGAAAACACATTATCAACATGCTTTTTCCTAGAGTAAATACTTCAGACTTGCTCATAATAAAACCCCATGCATACTGGCGCGTCCTATACATGCACAAGATATTTGAAAGCGGTCCGGTCCATAAGCACGCACATGCACAAGGCTAGGATGACATGTGTCCATCTGACGAGCTAGATGAGAAAGCCCGCTACATCACCTCTTCTGGAAGCGCTGCTCGCCTTGTGTGCAACTACTGGAAGACATTTTGGAAAAATTAGACTCGGTGCGGCGGGTGTTAGCAGGACATGCCGGCGACTTGGGTGATTGAGATCTGACACGATCTTGCAGCGAACCACAACCATGTTCTCTTGGAGGAGGGCAAGAGAAACTCTCGGACTTCTCCTCTCGTTGATTTTGCTTCTGACGTCCATCCACCACCTTGGTGTACTCTGACGTTGAATGAGATCTATCAGGTATGTACGGAAACATCAAGAAAAGATCGATTGAAAACGTTGAAAGGGCACCCCAAGTTGTTAGATGTTAGGGCATGCGTGTTATAGTGTCTAATTAGTTAATCCACAATAATTCTGTTAATAATATTCCATTGAAAACTTAGTAAGGTAGTATTAGTCACCAGGCGACACACGGTAGAGAAATGATGAATAAAGAACCAAAAAGCCACCACCGAGGACAGTAAAATTGGTATTTTAAATAGAATCACTCAATTAGCATACAACCCACCTACCACCATCGCTTCTGAGGCAGACTGTACAAGTAACCAGCCCACAAAGAGCGGTAAAGAAGACAAGGAGCGTGAAAAAACCGCAAATCATAATGCCGTATCAATAAAAATGCCACAGAGAAATGCTAACAAACGCAGAACCGCAGAACGCCCACCTGGAAGTGATGGATCCTCTTTGAGAAAATGGAGATTCTCGATTGATCAGTTCCGAGCGGAACTTGTTCATCTCATCTTCCATCTTCTTCATCTCGGCGTCAAAACGCTCGCGGATGCTGTTGAACTCCGAGTCGATCACGCTGAAGTCGCCCATCTTGATTGGGATGTTGTGTTTGGAGTTGTCCATGACGGAAACGCTTCGAAATCAATGAACGATAGAGAAAAACAAGCGAGGCAAACTGAACCACAGCAATAACACAACACGACACGACAGCGCCGTCAAACGCAGACTGTGGCACTACGTCAGTGCGAGCGTTACCACGTAGCTCTCCCCCGACAAGCCGCCCATCCCCACGCCGCTGTGTGGGAGGCCAATGAGCACAACCAACGCCACCTAGCTGCCTGACATGCATGCACCGTGTGTATGCGCGTGTGTAAGCTCGCATGTTTTCACAACATCGCATCAAGCCAGAATGTGGGCGCGCCTCTGCAAGATTCTTGAAGGTCACAGACGCCCCCAGCGTGCAACATTGCCGCTGCAACATGATAGACGGATATCGGTGGTGGCCCCTCGCCAACGCCAAGTCAGAAATAGCTCTCGTGTCTCGCATGCTGCCTCAATATTTCCTATCCCACCTCCTCATTCTGACTAGCTGACAGATTTGTGTGTTGATCAACGATGCCGACACATTGCATGATCATTCACAGTATGGCCGGTGTTTGGTGAATCGCCAGCAAACACGTGATTTCAGTAAAAAAATGGTGCTCGCAGAACAAAGAAAGCTGGCATGGTGATCGAAATACTTGCTTGAAATACTCAACTGTCCGTATGTCTGCATTAGTGGAATTGGGAATTAATTCTAATTTGCATCGGATGTTTGGTTGTGTGGCCCTTCTTTCAATGCCATTTATTGTGTCTGAGAAAAGTTTTTTATCAACCTAGTTATTTATGCACACTCCTTGAGACCCTTGGAAGTTTATGATTCCAAAGACGCATTGCCAAACTAGATATCAGCTACCAATATGATTCATTCACATTCCGATCCACTTCATCTTACTGACGGACACACACACACACACAAAGACAGACAAGCAATAATAACCCACCTGGGGACAATTTAGTCATTTAGCCATTTTCTGGGTTGATGGAGGGTGACATTAAAACGTGTTTAATTAGCCATATATGAGCATATAAATTTATAACATTGAGAATTTCACAGCAATTTATGAAAGAGGTAACATGCTTAATGTGGCATGTTAAACTGGGTAACAAGCTGGAAAAGTTTGGGAGCCACAGTTGTAGACCAACAATCTGATAATGAATGTCAACACTCAAGCGTCTGTAGAATGTTGTTGTTGCAACAAGTGCAGCTTCAGACAGTCTGTATTGAGCTGGAGGGCGACGGTGACTCATCTCCAGTCATAATCGCTTGCTGACACGTTGCTGCAACACCGGTTCTACATGTCAGCTCGCATCAGCGCCTCTCTTATCCAATGACCTCATAAGGCGTGATGTCGGCCACATGTCAGGGCGTGGTCGCGTGCCAACACCAGACGGCCTGCACGTGGGATGTGATGGGATGGACAGGTGCAGGTCGTCCACACCTGTCGGCAAGCTGGCGTGTCATCACCTCACTGCACGTCACTCTTGACAACCAACAGGACAACGCCGAGTTGATCAACTGAATCACTCAACGAACCGACACTCTCAATGATCGCCACGAGTTGAACGACACGTGCCAGGTGTCACGTGTCACGTGTCACGTGCCACGTTGCAATGAAGGTGTGTCCTTGACGCCTTCCGAACGTCCATTTCCGGCCGCAGTGGTGGAAGTGGCGGGTGCTTCGATTACCTTCACCACCTCGCCAACAATTCACCGACAACAAAGTGTCTGCTGGAAAAACTGGCATATCGCCGGACGAGGCTTGCAGACAGGATGACAAATTGTCAACCGCAGGCTGGTGTCATGCAGGTTGCGCAAGTGACATCATGTGTAACACACATAATCACTGTCACACATGATTCAATGACGCCGGCGACAATATGGGAATTAACTGTTTTAACTCGGTGAGTTTTATGTGATAATTCAACAAATAATTTAACACACATTCAGAACAGGCACACACACAGACATACACATACATGCACATTTCTTGACTGCCCACTTACATGAGCAAGTTATTAAGTTGACAGGTCAAACATCATACAGATATAAACGCTGAGTATTTGACTCAATAAGCTCATCTCTCCATATCCCGTTCACTCAATAGCTACATGCCAGATGTACTACATTTTCGAAACAGTGGATAAATGGATACTAGGGATGAAGAACCACAAGAACCACTTCTGGAACCGGTTCCAAGCTGGTTTCATCGTGTTTCTGGATATTTCACAAACATTTAATTAATTCCCAACATAATTTATGTTAAATTAAATATTATAGCATTGTTCGTGACCTATTAAACATCGCAAGTAGTCTGTTCAGTGCAATTATATGTATTCTAGCAGCCAAATTGATCAAACACAGTGGCCTTCAAGGGTAAACACTGAAGCTTAGGCTTGATATTCATCACTGCACCCTACATTGCACAGTCCGATTAACTTGGCCAATGAAATAAAATTGAGAAGATCCAACACAAAGCAGACGAGACGACCAACAATGAAAGAGACACGCCAAGTGCGCGTCTTTCAGTGGTGCAAATATAGATTAATTTGGGTGATGGAAATGTAGATTAAACGTCATGATTGAATGACGTCATATTGGACCGGACTGAATTGTATACACATACGCGTGCACATGTAATTGTATTCAAACATTTTGTCCATAGTTACTCACTGATAATTAATATAAATGGCTGTATTGTTTCTTACCAACACCCGTACTGCTGAATGTAGCTGTGTTAACACTGAATGTGTGTGTGTGTCAGACTGTCAGAAGTGCTTGTGGAATTGTGTATTGTCGCACTCGCGAGGCCACCGTGGAAATTGCCTCACAATTGTCACGCCGTGGTGTGCCCACGCTCGCCCACCACGCAGGTCGGTTTTCTGCATTTGTGCTACTTCTTCTTGATGTTGTACTCTGTCTTGCAGCTCGAGTCGTTGCACTCGTTCCTGTCGAACTTGATGTTGTACTGTGTTTTGTCGCGTCTGAGGTTGTACCCTGTCTTGCCGCTCAAGTCGTTGTAGTCTTTCCTGCCACTCAAGTCGTTGTAGCCTTTGTTGCCGCTCAAGTCGTTGTAGTGTTTCTTGCTGCTCATTCTGCTGTACTTTTTCTTGCCGGTAATATACTGGTAGCGCCGGACAGCAACACTCAACACAACACTCGATGGTTTCACGGGAACTGATCGTGTGTCTAGTGGCGCTTCACGATCATTTGTTAAATATATAGCATGACGTGGCTTTGAATATGCGCATTTTAATGTGTTATATGTTTGACAGCTGGAGTTTGTTAAGATTACACTGGGCAGAGCCGATATCAGGTCTTATCCCTTCGAAGACAATAATTGAGACCGCCATTATTAATAAAGTATTCAATGGCGGCCCAACTTTGGTAAACTGCTGTTACTGGCAGCTTGTCGGTCTACTGGGGATTTACGCTACTTTTATGAGCTACTTTATGGTAAATTTTAATATCATGCGTGAGGCAACGCGGCCCACCAACACTCGGACCGCCCAGCCGGAGTATTGGGGATGATTGCTACGACTATGCCACCAGGTCTAAACCATCTGAATTTTGATTTTATCCAAGTAGATCTATTTATGTACAAATTAATGCTAAACATATTCTACATAGCTTACATTGGTTCGGTCTATTTGTTTATTCATAAGTTATTAATCTCTTAATCTAGCAATCGTTGAAATAAACCATACAAATAAATATTGCACTGCAATAAATGTTTCTGGCATTAAGTTTCGCAACAGATTTGGACTAATTTGAGTGTGCTGAATTCAAATCTATTCTTATATTTTCTCCATCACGTCACGTTTTTTAGCTGTATGTGTTATTTTCACGAATTTCAGAAAATTATCGGTACAGTAGAGCTACAGTAAAGTATTACGTGGAAAAATGAATGGTCTCAACGACAGAATGTGGTATCTGGAATATGAATGTCATCAATGATTCTCTAGTGGATAGGAAGAAAATTGTCTTTTCTCACTTGCTCACTAAACTTGGATTGATGAAACAGATCGTTAGAGCTCTTGATCAAAGTAGAGAATGCTTTAGATATAATTGCTAGGCATTTCCTGGTCTTAGTGAATGGAAAAATATTTGATGGATTTAACATCAGAACACTTATGAGAGATCATAAGTGACGCAGGACCGGATTTAGGGGGGGGGGCAAAAAGGCACCTGCCCAGGGGCTCCACATTTTAGGGGGCCTAAGTTAAGAGCCCAGGCTTGAATAATTTCAGTAAATATATAAGGAATACAGGTTTTCTGATTCAGGAATAAAACAAAAGTATGTTATTTATGATTTATATTTCTTCATCACGGACAACTACAGTAAAACCAAACAGTGACTTTGACACATAAATCACCAAAATTGCAAGGGCCAAGTCTCTTAAAGTGTCTGGTCTATAGATAGAGATACCGCTATAGTTGTTTCTATTTTACGAATAACTTTGGTTTTGATTTTAAGATTGGCGGCAGAGTATGGGTCATGCTTCCTAATCACCAGAGGTGGGCGCACGAACCTTTTTTGGGTTCCGAATCCGAACAACAACAACAACAACATATATTTAATATAGCGCACATATTTATACACAGGCGCGAAAGAGACAACCGACAGGAACATCACAGCGAGCAGGGAGTAGGCACAAATAGAAAAATGAAAACACGTTTGCAAACTGGAACATGCTAGATGGCCGTTGGCTATCAGATAGCTCATCCGCCCTTGAAACAGGTTTTGTTTTTTTTCCTGTCGGGTGTCTAGCCACCCTCCTCACTGCAGAACAGTGGGGGAGTCGGTTTAGTCGCCGACGACTCGACCGTGAATCTGGTTGTACTGGAATTACACGGTTACCAGTAGCAGGGCGAAGCCTGACCAGACAACGACGAATGCAAGAGATGCAAAAAAGGGACGCAGCAACGAAAACATATAATTCACAGTGAGTAAAAAGACAAATATCAAGCAAGAACAACGAGGGTACAACACAGGACGATCAGCACGAACAACACACATATAACCAAAGACAAATCATACATTTAGTCATGAAGAGAACGAGTGAGCAGATATTTATGAAGATCAGCAGAAAAGGATCGGAATGAAGACTTGTGGTGAAGGTAAGATGGAAGCGAGTTATAGATACGAGGAGCATAGAAATAAAAAGATTTGGATGACCAAGAGGATTGATTAAGAGCAGGAGGACAGACTAATGGCACAGGAATGCGACAAGAAGTGCGATTATTGAGAGTCAATAGGGAACGGAGATATGAGGGAGAAGAGGGAGAGTGGATAAGTTTGAAGACCAGACAACATACCTTATAGCGGATACGAGAAAGAGCAGGTAACCAACCGAGCTGTCGGATGTGCACCGAAGTAGGGGTTCGCGGAGGAAGCCTCAGTACAAACCGACAAGCAAGGTTGATCACTGCTTGGAGTTGGCGGATAGATTTCAAGGGAAGATGGAAGAAGAGCGAGTTGCAATAGTCGATCTTGGAAAAGATATAGGAATTTACCAGAAGACTAGCGGATGAGACATCAATCGACGAACGAATAGGGTAAAATTGTCGGAGTAAAAAGCGGCACGAGCGGATAAGCTGAGAAAAATGAGTCGAGAAAGAAAGGTTAGGATCGAACAAGACACCCAAATTGCGCATTTGATTGGCTAGCGGAAGGTTGATAGAGTGAGGAGAAATTCGAGGAGGGTGAAAGACTAGATATTCTGTTTTGTCAGGGTTGAGAACAAGTTTACGTGAAGCAGCCCAAGAAGAAATCTGGGTGAGCAGCATAGAGACCAAATTTGAAGAATGAGGAGAAAGAGGAAAATAAATTTGGATGTCGTCAGCGTATACGTGAAATGAAACTGGATAGCTGCGGAGCATAGGACAAAGGGATGATACGTATAAGTTGAAAAGTAAAGGACCAAGAAGTGAGCCTTGTGGAACCCCGGAGGTGAGAGGAAAGTCGCACGATAAAGCCGCATTACTGCGAACAGCATAGGAACGATCATTTAGATATGAGGTAAGAAGAGAAAGTGCAGTGGATGTGAGGCCTAGATGAGCAAGATCGCAGCATAAGATTTCGTGGTCGACTAGATCGAAGGCAGCAGAAAAATCTAAGGAAATCAGAAGCACGGAATTTCCAAATGAAAAATTAGAGAATAGATCATTGGAGAGGCAGAGAAGAAGTGTTTCGGTAGAGTGCTGAGATACAAAACCAGATTGGCAGGGATCGAGAACAGGCAAGATGATAGGCCGTAATTGAACAAGGATGGCAGATTCTAGAAGCTTGGAGGACAGAGATAGAATAGAAATTGGACGATAGTTGCATGGCAGAGAGGGATCAAGATTGGATTTTTTGAGAATCGGCAGTATAGTGGCATGTTTGGAAGCTAAGAATGAACCGTGAAGGAAAGAAGAGTTAACCATATATGTGAAAAGTGGAGTAAGGAGTATAATAGCATCAGAGAGAGCAGAAAATTGTATGGGGTCAGTGGGACATTTAGACCTCTGAAGTTTGGTAAGAAAGCGTGCTGTGGTAGACGGAGCAATCGAGGAAAAAGAGGAAACAGTGCTAAGGCAAGGAGGAAATTGGAGAGGAAAAGTGCTAGTGAGTAATTTGGATTGCAAGGATGCAATTTTACAAGAGAAAAATGAGGCGAATTCACTAGCAGATATTGAGCAAGATGACTTAGAAGAGCGACCAGAAATAGATTTCAGAGTCATCCATCGTGAGCGAGATGATTGGAGTTGGCGTAATTGTGAACGATAGAAATTAGATTTTGACAAAGCAACCACAGAGAAAAAGGATTTGCGGGCACTACAGAAAGAGAACCATGATGAACAAGAGCGAAAGCGCCGCCAAGAACGCTCACGGGCTCTGCATTCTGAACGCAAGCGGGATAGATCGGACGACCACCAGGGAGGAGGAGGAGATCTTGAGCGAAAGTGATGTAAGCGCAAAGGGAAGATCTGACCATTGATGAGGGAGAGAGAGTCGGATATAAACTTGGGGAGGAGGAGTGGTGGGAGGAACAAATAGTTTGAGGGATTCAGAAGAGAGGTAACCAAACGACAAAATAATAAAGGATCAAATTTTTTGTAATCACGAAGCATCAGTGAAGCGGGAGAAGGCTTAGAAGGTGAAGGAAGAGAAACACCAAATGTGATGAGGCTATGATCAGATATGAGAGAATCAGGGGGGTAAGTGAATGTATCGAGGAGAGACAGTCTGGAGGAGTGCGTACAGATCACAAGGTCGAGGGTATGACCGGATAGGTGAGTAGCACCGCTGTTCATAATGGAAAGATCCCAAGAATTGAGCAGAGTTAGAAAATCAGACACATGCGCATGAGATGGTGAGTCAATCCAGAAATTAAAATCGCCTAGAACAATGAAATTATGGGAGAATGTATCTGAGAAGAAAGATAGGAGTGTATCAAATTCAGATAGAAATACTGAGGATGTGCCAGTGTGATCGTGTCGATATAACAATAGAATACCTAATTTAGGGTGTGAAGGAAAAGAAAGCGAGAATGCAGCGTATTCAAAGGAACTACAAGGAAATTGTAGAGTAGATAAAAGTGATAAAGATAAAGAACAGTGATAAACAGCACCAACACCACCACCGCAAGATTTTTTAGAAGATGTGAGATCGCGAGACACATGCAGGAAGTTAAATGAAAGTGGAAGTTGGGCGGAAAACGATGAAACGTCGCTGTCAAAAAGCCAGGTCTCGGTGAGAAAAAAGAGTGAGAAGTTGTGATAGAGAATGACATTAGAAACAAAATTAGCTTTATTACGTACAGACCGAGTATTGAGCAGGCCAACCAAGGAGGAAATACAATTAGTGACGGCTAAGTGAGATATATGAGCAGATTGGGTAAGATTGTTAATAGCAGAATTGTTGGATACGAGGGAAACCAGATGTGAGGAATGACAAGATTGAGCAATAGCTGTAGAGTCAGAAACATGCATTTTAGGAAGAGAAGAGTCAGACTTGGGTTGTCAGGAAGAAGCGGTGACAGGAGACAATTCAGAACAATGTGAGGAAGACACAATAGTGCGTTGGCGGAGAGAATTTTGCACAGCAATGAACGAGGAACAGGAGGATGAAAACGAAGAGTGGTCCGAAGGTTTACCATGACGGCAGCAGTTTGAGCACTTTGACTTGCTCTTGTCAGGGCAGGCTGACGACAGGTGGGCACCAGCGCAGTGACCGCAAACTGCTGTAGCTGATGGGCAGCGATCAGATTTGTGGCCCAGACCCGAGCACTTCCAGCATCGAGTCACCCAGTATCGATCGTAGACCGGGCAGCTGCACAACCCGACAAACACTCTGTTGCCAGCGACACGAATCAGTTGGCGCACCTCCGGAGACACTACGAGTACGGCATTGGTGCGGCCGTCTTTTGGCTTCGTCAGGAACAACAGTTTCATCTGTGACGCTGGGATGTTGGCGAGATGAGAGTTTTTCAGTCGCAAAGAGCTGACGACTTCCTCAGGTGACATTTGTTGAATGTTTGCCATAGTGATTCGCGGCAGACGAGAGGCAGAATTGCCTGTGACAGCCACATGCAGTTCTTCAGCCAAGTGTTCGTTCAGAGACTTGGCTGCCATGTTAGCTGAGGCTTCAGTGGAGCAGTGCAGCACCATACCGCCAGATTTTGTTGGGCGAGACTTGGCCACCGGTACAGTGCGAAGGGCCGACAGCACGTGCTCTGCCTTCACCGGCTCCGCTCCTTTACTCTTCAGCACTAGGGCGAATGGTTGAGTGAAGGGCTGGTCGCGCTCTGAGACAGAGGTTGAGGGCGCACAGGTGTCGGCGGGCTTGGCTTCACGAAGGACAGAGGCGCGGAATGTCTCCAGTCGACTGTCGATCACCGCACACACTCTCTCCACGGTCAGTGAGGGGCGACGGGACGCGCGGTACTCGTCTTTGCACTCTTCGCACAGCCAGAAGAGCTTGTACCTGCGTATAGCGTTATACGCAGGGTTGGTCAGCGCGGCGCACGACACGTGAAACATGCCGGCGCATCCCTCGCACTTGATGACAGACGCATCCCCCACCGGCTCACCACACTTACACGCACACTCGCTGGCTGCAGAGGGTGGAGTAGACATAGCAAAAGAGATCGGCACACAGATAACACGAAGGAGCGAACGAAAACACAACAACACACGGCGAACTCAAGAACAAGACTGGATACGAACCCGAATCTTCGCTGGTTTTGGGTTCCGAACCTCCGATTAGCGAACCCGATTTTCAAAGTTTCGATGCGAACATTCACTCCGAACATTTAGCCGCGAATCTCCGAATTTTTACAAAATAGCAAAGCGAACCTTAATTCCGATACCTTCCGAACATTTCAAAACCTAAATTTTATTCATTCCGAATATAAATTTCCGAATAAGAAAGTGTTTAAGATATCTACGTTATTTTATAAACAAGTAAGACAACAACAAGAGGAGCTACTGCCGTATTAGCCAACGAACCATTTTGGCCAACCGCTCAGCGGACGAAGTACGATGCGATGAATGTCGATGAATATCGACGTTGGCTAAAATGGTACATGTTGTGAGCGCATCTGACAGTGGCGTATCTAGTGACTGAAACTTAAGCGAGTGACCAGCTTGGCCAATTTTTCCTCAGCTGTATGTAGCTCAGTGGCTTTCAAACTTTTGATAGTGTGAACGTGCCATTCAAAGACGTACAATTTGACAATTTGACGTACAATTTGACCTTGACAATTTTCGCCCTTTTTTGTGTGGTTCCACTGACCATTACATGATGCACTGAAATAAAACCAATTTTTCAAATGCTATTTTTGAGAACCCTTCTGAACTGGATCATTATATTACTTAAATTTTCAGTGGTGTTTCCTTGTAAGGTTATGCACAGTAAGTTTCAGTGCGGACACGTACATTTCCACGACTTAATAACTCGACTGTATGTGTGTATTTACATATATAGTATTTAATTTTTTTGCCGAAGAAAAGTTGTGGTATCCGCTTGTTATTGAGCTGAAATGGTGAGTTTCGTTTAAGAGTATAAGGTAAGTACACTTTGTTAATTACAGTGTGGTATCCTTTATGAATATTATATGCATTTCAGCACTTTTACACTTAAGACGGCAAGATATTTAATGCAGACAACTTCAGTTATGTGTTTTCATCAATATCAGTTCTTGCTGCACTGATAAGACATTGCGTAATAATTTTTGCGCTGATATTTGCATGCCGGTGGTTGTGTGTTGGTGTGGGTGTGCATGTTTGTGTGATTGTGTCTGCCCGTCTCTTCTGCTCGCCTAAGCTTTAAATAGACACAATGCTGCAGAAAATTGGTCCTGATTGGCAAGATCAATGGTAGCAGTTTGAGCTTGTTTAGCATCAGTGTTGCAACGCGTTATGTCAACAGTGCTATATCAATGAGAGCTTCAATTTCAGTTGTGTGATGCTAGCTGACTAGCTGACAGAGTTATATGTTTAGTGCGTGTTTTGATAATCTATCAGCAATACTCGTGTAATGGATCAAAGTTGGTAAGTGTCGTGAATTGTAAAATGTTAAATACAAACAGGTATGTAAATGAAATGTGCTGTTTCTGTATGGTTACACTGGACATGTGTTGCACGCGTGACGCGAATAACATTATTCTCACTAAGCTCAATAGAGAATGTTTATTTATCTCTGCTTATGTCTGTTCAATTTTAATGCTTAGAAATATATTCAATTATCGCTGAACAAAAGAAATCAAAAGCAAAACAAAGTTGCTTTCAAATTTGGGGCATTTGATGTTTGTCCAGGCTTTCACATATAGAATAAATTAAAGCATTCAATTTGAATTAAATATTGTTTCAGCCCATTGAAAATGTTGATTTATTTTCATTAATTTCTTAAATTCAGGTAACATAAAATTGAATTTAGCACTATCTCAGATGCTGCGAAACATGTTGCAACGTGTGACGCTAGTGGCTCCGCTATATTCTATATAAATATGCTCAATATTTTTTAGGAATATTGTCTATTTGTCACTAAATTTGATTTTTTGGTGAGTTTTTAAATCTCATCATTTTTAGTGAAATATAAATTATTTTTAAACCCTTTGATGGGTTAAAGCGGTGTTGTTGAATTCGAACATTGATCATATCCTGTGTGTGGTTCGTTGATTGTTGCTTTGTGAGCGGTAACTCGGGTGTTTTTATTGTATTTGTATGATAGGTGATTTATTTTAGCAATAAAATGCTTTGATGTCTTAGGTTAATATTTCATTGATTGTCTTATTTGAGCCAAAGGGTTGTTATTCTGATTTTAGCAAATCGGTCCATGTGATTGGGGTTAATAATGAGGTTGTGTATGATATTTATACTGTTTGTAGAGGTTTTAACTCTGCCTACTGCATAGTTAGTGCTACAGGGATTGTAAACTTATATTTTTGGTAGTTTGTGGGCATTAATTTTTCGGTCAGCTGTATGTTTTTCATTTGGATTGCTGTTGGCCTATGTGGAGTGTGTTATTGTGTGTAAGGGAGAAACGATCCTAGGTATCCTAGATCCTAAATTCCTAGGTAGAAACGAGGTTTAAGGATGCCAAATATAACGCCGAAAGCCATAAAATCTGTAAACGTGTAATATGGGCTATTTTGGTTGTATTTTAGTAGAAGTCTGTATTGAAGGGTTATAGAAGGTAGGCGCATCCATAATGCGTCATATGATCAATAATGTCTTGATACATTAAAGATATATTGATGAAACATTTGTGGGAAATTTTCAGGGTTTTTTGAGTGAATTTTGAGAACAATTTTTATGTTAAGCCTAATGTAAGCAATGCAATATTGAAACTTGAGATATTGAAAATATAAAAATATTGTCCTTGAGATATTGAAAATGGCATTGACGTGGGAAAATGGTAAAATTTATGAGTAAAAACAACCTTGAACTCTTAAATTCTAGCTAAAATTAGTTAATTTCATTGTCTTTGTCCGGATTCATATATTCTCATTGTGTGTTATTTACTAACGTCCTTGAGATATTGAAAATGGCATTGACGTGGGAAAATGGTAAAATTTATGAGTAAAAACAAACTTGAACTCTTAAATTCTAGCTAAAATTTGTCAATTTCAGTGTCTTTGTCCGGATTCATATATTCTCATTGTGTGTTATTTACTAACGTCCTTGAGATATTGAAAATGGCATTGACGTGGGAAAATGGTAAAATTTATGAGTAAAAACAACCTTGAACTCTTAAATTCTAGCTAAAATTTGTCAATTTCAGTGTCTTTGTCCGGATTCATATATTCTCATTGTGTGTTATTTACTAACGTCCTTGAGATATTGAAAATGGCATTGACGTGGGAAAATGGTAAAATTTATGAGTAAAAACAAACTTGAACTCTTAAATTCTAGCTAAAATTTGTCAATTTCAGTGTCTTTGTCCTGATTCATATATTCTCATTGTGTGTTATTTACTAACGTCCTTGAGATATTGAAAATGGCATTGACATGGGAAAATGGTAAAATTTATGAGTACAAACAACCTTGAAATATTTAATCCTAGCTAAAATTTGTCAATTTCAGTGTCTTTGTCCGGTAAATGTTAAACCTTAAATTATTCTTTGACATAAATAATTGCCTTTAAAATAAGCTATGTGATCGTAAAATAAACTACGTAAAGTATATGATAATGTATTTAATCTGATAAAATATATTCTGCAAATCTGATTATAAATGAGAAATCAACAAGCTTCTCGACAGCTACAAATAAAGCAAGTAAAGCTGATAACACATGGTAAAATTGGGCAATGTATAACCACGTAAACGTAAATATACGTTTATTATGTTAACGTATAAGCGTAAAACAAACGTTCAACGTAAATAAACGTAAATTGTACAACCACGTGCGAGTGTAAATGCATCGTAAGGATATACAAACACACAATTCGGAGGGTTGTGGGTTAACATGGGCAATACTCGTGTTATGTTTTACCTCGTGTCATCTTTTCTATGAGGCCGCTTAGGAGAGGATCTGGCAAGACTCTATGGATGAGTCAAACAATGTCTTGTATACAATCGAAGGTTCTGTGGATGTTTTGTTTGAGACGAATGTGCTATTCAGAGTAGGCGCAGCAGTCAGCGGTGAAAGAGACGCAGGACAACCAGACGTTGAGCCGATTCCAGTGGTTACCGAGATAGAGTGGAGCGTAGATGCAGAGGTAAGTAGTATTGTGTGTGTACCTCTCTGTGTGGTGTGTTTGTGCGTGTACCTCTCTGTGTTTGTGCGTTTACCTCTGTGTGGGTGTCTTTTTGCGCGTGTATGTACCTCTCTGTGTGGGTGTCTTAGTGTGTGTACCTCTCTGTGTGGGTGTCTTTGTGTGTAACAAACAAGTAGATTTACAAACGCGTACACATATTCACAATACTACATTACAATGGAGGCGGCGTTGCCACGAATGACGGCCAGGCGCCAGGCTCTCGCGGCTCCCCTGAACACTCGCTCATTCTTTCGCCCAGGAGCTTGACGAAGTCGTCCAGGGATGCCCCCATCACGCCGGTGGTCTCGATAGCCATCGGTACGAAATCGTACCGCTGACACAGTTCTGAGTAGCGCCGCCGCTTTCGATCTTCTACCGCCTGCGCTGCTGCCCCGGGGGTGACTGCGCCGTTCAGCAGATGTGTGCTGCAGAACGTGTTGACGCAGGTCACATCCCAGAGCAGCGACTTACCGTTCCTCACTGGGAACACGGTAATTCCGTCCGGTCGGCGGCCGTCGCCGCGGTCCAGGCCTCGTGGCTCCAGCACCGCGGCGATTCTTGCCGACGCCAGACTGCGGCGAATGATGTTGTTCAGCGCCGTGTGGCGTGGCAGGCGGCCGGCATTGCGACTGCAGGAGAGGCTATGGTGGCCCCACCTGTCAGTTGTGGCACCTCAGTGACATATGTGCGGTTCCTGCACTGCGGCACCAAGTCGCAACGCCACGCCGACTCGCACGGCTTCGTCTGGCAGCAGCAAGCCGAGGTTGGCGACAGGCAGCGCTGAGAGCCGAGCGCCGCTGTGAGGAGCATGTCGTCCGACATGGCGACATTGCAGCAATCACTGATGGCCGATCTCAGCTGCTCGTCGATGTCACCCATTTGTGCGCGGGCCTGGTACACCGGCGCTGCTCTTAGCAGATACATTGCCCGCGGAACCGACGCATATATTCTGAGAAAGAACAGCGCCGGGTGCGAGCCGATGTTGGATGAGCGCTGAATCAGCAGGGACGTCTTGGCCTTGATTTTTTTCAGCGTCTCTGGAATTCCGCCAGTCTGCACTGGTGCGCCGAGCAGATGCAGGTCGGATAGCGGCGAGATCGTGGCTGAAGCGAGCAGTGATGTGGCGGCAGGAGTGATGCAGTGATGTGGCTGCGGGTGCTCGGTCTCTGCTGGTCGTGTGCCAGTGGCTGGACCCAAGCTCACGAGCTCGCATTTACCAGCGTTGAGCTCGAGGCCAATGTTGCCGAGGGCCGGTACCAGGCGGTTTACGTCCGCAAGCACGACTTCTCTGGGCCTACCAGTGTGGCGTCGTCCAGGTACCACACGTTCAGAGGCGACTGGAGAGACTGGGCCACTGGGTCGACGGCGAGGGCGAACAGCACGGGCCCTAGCGGGTCTCCCTGCTGTACACCGCGACAGGACCAGATTCGCGTGGTGCCGTGGTACAGTGGGGAAACGACGGGCGACTTCGTCGAGCAGCGCGCGCCGACTGACGGTGTTGAAGGCGTTGGTCACATCCAGCTTCAGCAGAATGTGACCATGCCGACCGTCAGCCTCATTGACGAAAGCGCGCGTGGCGTGCACGGCCGCTTCGCAGCCCAGCTTGCACCCCACTCCGAGCTGAACGGGGCGCAACTGCTGTGCGACTGCTCTCGTCATTTTGCCAGCTATCAGTTTGCTGGCGAGGCGCCGTAAAACACTGCCGACGGCTACTGGGCGCAGCACGCCGGACTTCTTGCGCAATGCGATTAGTCGCGCGCTGTAGAATGCGTCGAGCACGAGGTCCGGGATGCGACCCTGTGCACAACAGTTGCACAGCTGCGTCAGTGCCTTCAGCAGCTGGGCGCCCGCTCCAGCCGTCTGTGGCGCGATGAGCTGGCGGAGATGTAGCGGCCGTATAGCGTCCAGTCCTCCCGATGAGCCTTTGGGCATCGAGTGCACGACGGAGCGGAGTTCGTGCTCCTCAAAAATCGGCAGTGTTCCGGCGTCATGCATCTGCAGCTGCTCGTCCGGCAATGCAGGCGGGTGCTTGCGCTCGAGCTCAGCGGTCACTGCCTCGTCGTGCTCGGCCAAGCAGTTGCTGGATGTCAGCTGGCGGAGAGCTGCGCCAATGTCTCCGTCGACGCACTTGGCTCTGACGCCGCGGGATCTGGCCTCGTCTTCGTCGTGCTGTGATCGCCCTCGGTTTTGCGTGTCCCGCTTCTCTCTCTCTCTCTGTGTGTGTGTGTGTGTGTGTGTGTGTGTACCTCTGTGGACAAATGGGGAGTCTGTCCCACACAGAGGTAGGACCGACTCCCCATTTGTCCAAGAGTCCAATGTGCCAAGGTAAACAAACAAACGCTCTACCTAACCTAACCTAACCTCACAGTGGACGAGCGAGAAAGAGCGTGAGAGCTTGGACACATTGGACTCTTGGACGAAACCTGGCACCTCCCTCTGTGTGGTTGTCTGTGCGTGTGGGTGTGTATGTACTCTGTGTGGTTCTGTTTGTGTGTGGGGGTGTGTGTACCTCTCTGTGTATGTGTGTGGGTGTCTGTGTGTTTGTATGTATATTGTGCCTCGTCCTGGACACGCAGAGATAATTCGTCCAAAGTCTCACATGCTAGTTGGCATGTGTGTGAACTATGAACATACGTATGACCTAGCCAAATCTTGTTGTGTGCACAGATCTACCGCCTGTGGTGATGGTGATGACAGCACTGCGGCTGATGCAACCCATCATACTGGATCTGACGCGGTCAACAATTTCAAGCATAATGCGAGCATGAAGATAGTACCGCGCACCTGTGCGTTCTATGAGCCGTTATCAATATCATATGTGAACTCCACGAATTCTGTATCAATGAGGATGTGTGTTTTATTTTTTTCGATGTTGTTTTTTTATGTCCCAGAACTGTGCAGAATTTTTGATGTGCGTGTCCCAGAACTGATATGACTGTATTACCATTGTTGATTTTTGTTTTTAAACATCAAATTATCGCGTTCCTCGTCTGTTATTATTCATTGTGAATATTGAATGACAAACATGTTAGAAAATTGTTTATAGGATGATACTTGATCATATATAGAATGAAACTTGGCAAATCGTCTATTATTTAAACATGCAGATCACGTGGCCAGTTGTCTCTGTCACTGTCATATGAAGTGTTGATAATATATTTTGATACAGCGCATATTGGGTGTAAGTGTTTTTATTCATGGTGCGTATGACTCGGATAAATTAAGATTTAATTCAGGACGGATTGCAGTTTTTGATCGGAAAATCCATATTTAGTTTTACGTTCTTACCTCTTATAACAGAAGAGCACATATAACACATAACACATATAGCACATCTTGCTATGACACTTTATATGAAAAGAAACTTAAACATGTCAATAAGACTTTAAAAAAATTGGAAATCAAAAGAGTATGTCAATAAAACATCCAAAATGTATTCAGATATATACTTTGATAGAGATTATGTTGCAGTGCATTGTGCGATGATTACGTTGTGATTACGTTTTTAATCGCTCAAAAGTTTGAAAGCCACTGAGCTACATACAGCTGAGGAAAAATTGGCCAAGCTGGTCACTCGCTTAAGTTTCAGTCACTAGATACGCCACTGTCAGATGCGCTCACATGTACCATTTTAGCCAACGTCGATATTCATCGATATTCATCGCATCGTACTTCATCCGCTGAGCGGTTGGCCAAAATGGTTCGTTGGCTAAAACGGTCGTAACCCCCAACAAGACAGTAAGAAGTAAAAACAAAAAGTTACGCAAGCGTAGTGACCGGCGCATGCGCGGTGGTTGAGCATCACTAACAAGCGTTCTGATTGCTACAGTCACAACATGACGAGTCTGTGTGTTACATTTAAAGCAACGAGTAAAACACCACCAGTATATTTCTGAATTAAAAAAAGAGCAGTCCAGGCAGTAATACTAGTCTTTGTTTCGCATTGCTGAACACAGTTACACAGGCTTGCATATCGATCACATTTCGAGCAATGGTCATTTGAGACACACACACACTTACACACCCATACTGAAATTAAAGTAGAGAAGCGATAAAGTAAAAAACAGCACTAATGTTCATATGGGTCTCTAGTTGTTACGGAAACACAGGCGTCACCAAATCTGTATGCCACGAAAAAGTTAAAAACCAATGTTTGGTCGTTTTCATTTTTTCAAATTTTTCCCGGGATTCGGAGGTTCGGATTCGCGAAAAAAGACGTTCCGAACCCGGAAGTCCGAATCTTTTTTGACGTCGGTCCGGATCCGAACATCCGAACCCAAATCCGGGATTTTGCTGGTCGGAACAAATCCGCGGATAAAGGTTCGCGAACATTTGTTCGGAATGCCCACCTCTGCTAATCACCTTGCAAAAATGGTCTGTTTGCTTAGTCAGGTGTGAAGAGTCCTGATAAGTGAAGGCAAACTAACATATTTATATTTATGGTAATAACACATATGTTATTTATATGGTATTGCTTTGCATAATCTTTTCTTACTCGAGTGTACATAGTCAGGAGAAATCATTTTGCAAACGTGATTAAGATGACCTAAATGAATTACTGGCAGGACCGGCAATGATGATTTTCGGTGCAGCTTACAGCGCGCCCCGGTGAGGTTTGCTACCCTCTCGCCACCCGTCTCAAGCAGGGTAGGCTTCCACACATAGATTGCCCAGGGGCTTCCACACATAGATTACACAGGGGCATCCACATGCCCAAGTCCGGCACTGACGAGATGACCAACAATGAAAGAGACACGCCAAGTGTGAGTCTTTCAGTGGTGCAAATATAGATTAACTTCAGTGATGGAAATGTAGATTAATCGTCATGATTGAATGACGTCATATTGGACCAGACTGAATTGCGGATTGATCATGATGCGAGGCTATGAAATATTTGTGGCCACAACACGAACCAAATACTTCCCATGCACATTGCACGAATTGAAGGCAGAAATAAAGGAGATACAACCCAGTGACCTCGCGTTGATGCATGACCTAGATAAACAACACGATCAATATGCCTACATGTTTGTCCAGCCAACATACACACACACACACACACACACACACACACAGGCACATATATCACGTGATACGCTCGTGGCGGCCCCACGACAAATAGTGGCGCTTGTAAGCATCATTAGCGTATTATATACGAACAGTGCAATGAGACAGAGCAGAAATTTCACCAGCATTTTGCCTCTGCTTAGTTTTTATGAAAATCCTTTTGTTAAATATAACGCATTATTACCTAGTAACCAAGCTCGTTTTTCTAAAAAAAATCTTCAACTTTTGGTTGCTTCCAGTACATGAGGCCACCGCAGGGTGGTAATAGTGTTTGCACTCATCCCATGTCACTGGATTAGCTTGTAATTAATATTTATATTAATAACACAACATAAAAGTACACAGGAACTTACAGTACTAAACTATATCAAAATCAGCTTGAATATTAAAATATTCAAGAAAAGACTTAAGACATTCATGTTTAATAAGGCATATGATCTGGTCAATCAGGTTATAAGAGATGACTTCAAATGTTGATTATTGACTTGGTCTGAATATTGAAATGTACGTCTTATTATTGCCGACTGATTGATGGCTGCTGCTGGTCTTCATAATATGTTCATCATCACATGTGTTGATTGTTTCAAGCCTGTCTGCTTAACCTGACATTGTTGCTCTGTTTGGGATCTACTTTATAAATTGATTGTGTTTATTGTTGTTGCGTATGTGTGTTGCTTTTTGTGTAAATGTATGTGTGTATGCGTGTGATAGTTTTGCTTGTATGCTCGTACTTATGTGCAATCTTGTGTATATGTGTGTATGTATGTATAGGTACATGCATGTGTGTGTGTGCACGAGTGAGTGTATATCTAAATATTGTGAAGTTTGCTACTGCTGCTGCAAATTATTGCTACCTTGATGTGCTATGTCCTATATAAATTGTGGTTCTGCGAGCTACTCCGGAGGAGTAGAACTAAAATATTCATAAAGAAAGAAAAAGAATAAATATTTGAGCATTCTGATTTGACGGTGATTCTGTCAGTGCAATGAACAATGTGTTGGAGGAAAATTGATAATGTAACTTAATACGTGAATTATCCAGTTAATTCTGATTGTAGTGTGTGAATTGTGATAATATCCTGTTCTGTCCCCAGCGCCCAGTCACTGACAGTGATACACTAATACTTGACACTTAAACAAATGAAGATTTTAATACCCCCGGTAGAGAGTACAATTAACACCTGTCAAGCCCTCTAACTCACTTGCTTGGCAAATAACATGACAAAAACACACCCAAGCTGACATATAATTGACAACACACCAGACTGCACGACAAAAGTGACAAATTCACTGATGTTTACATAAAGCTATCATACTTTGCATGTATGTGTATTTGCATGAAGTAGAGATCAAAGTATAACTGAATGTTTTATGTAGATAGAATACAGCCTGTTTAACCTGATAGTGTGAATATTATCGCTTGCTTTTACATATTGCTTTTAGCTCACAAACACGAGAATAATGGGCACATTTATTGAATTCATCAGTAGGAAGACCACACATTAGCTCAGTTTAACAAGCGCATTCATAAGAAATCTACTATAAAAAGGTGAGTCCAATGTACAAATGTCAGGTGTAAATAGCTAATATGCAGTGTTAATAATGTGATATCTTATATTGGCACAATATTATGTCAAAACACAAGGGTTAGTCTCATATTTATCCTTGAAAACGGACGATACAAATATAAACATCACAATGAGCGACAAACAGACAGGACATACACAGCACTGCTACAATGTTATCAGTGCAACATATTGCTTCTTCATATGTTATTAGCAAGTTGCTTGTTCTTGCAACATTGCAATACTATAGTGATTGTCGACCAGGCTCTCACTGGCCGATCATTCGCTCGAGGATGGGCACAATTTGGTCGAAGGAGGGTCGCTTGTTGGGCTGTTCGTTCATGCAGATGGAGATGAGACGAGAGAGATGCGAGGAGATACCTGGAGGAGTGATACAGCGCAACCCCTCGGTCGCAATCTTCATGCCTGCACCCCCACACCCACACACAGGTGACAATCCGCTATGTACTGCATGTCCACACGTGTTGTATATGTCGCTAAATGCCAGATTTGTTACCAATATTGACTTATATATGTTGAGGCTGCATTTGGCTTGTTTCTACGCATAACAGCCTGCATGAAGAGAAGAAACTGATGGTAAAGAAGAGTGGGTTAGAGAGCGAGCACCACTAGCACTGACACAAATAATAACCAAAAATACTTCTATTTTTTTAACCAACAGTTTTACTGGCTATAATAGGAGACATAGTGATAATTTTAACTCAAAACAAATATAATTTCAAATGAAACAGTTTTGGTCCATCTTTCATCCAGCTTATAATGGGAAAACATGTCGACGTCGTGACTTACAACTATTTGAGAAAAATTTCATGATAAAATCCGAGCTGAATAAAATTTACTCATTTAAAATTATAAATAAGTAAATATATTTTAAATTAAATTATTATTTGTGGTTCTATTACGATAGTGAAAGAACTGTTTCCAAATGTTGAGAACTGGTTCCAAATGTTAAGAACTAGTTCCTAATGTTGAGAACTGGTTCCAGAGACGCAGCCTGCATAACTGACTGGAACTAATAGTGAACGTATAAGAGTTCTATTTTATCGCCACCGTTGCTGAGGCGATTCACGTGCATGTTTACAAGCGCACTTCTAAATATCTCTGTGAAACTGGCCACAGAAATTGCTCGTATTCTTTCACCATGCATAATAAAACACTCTCACAAGCGTGTTAATTGCTATCATAATGACTCGGTTGTTTAAACGACAAACAAGCAATATAATGTCATTATTAGATAAAAATAATTATTAACTTCTTGACATATTTGTCACACGACTAGCTCTCTTAATTATAACTTCATGATTGTATGCGAGAAAAACATGAATATCATTAATAAACAATACCACCAGGACATTCTACTAGTAAATACTACAACATACGGCTAGAATATGGGGTAACAAAGGGGTAACAAAAACGGTCAACTACAGGGTAACACGGAGTCGTGCACATACACCATCAATTACCCCATCAATTAACCACACAACCACATTACCCAACAACACAACCACGTGTGAAATACAACACATACACATACACACACACACACACAAACACTGACACAAATACACACTGATACATATACACAGACACACACACACACTGATACATATACACAGACACACACAAACACACACACACACTGCCCCACCTGCTTCCATGGGCGAAAGGTGGCCGAAGGGAACGTCCCGGGTCACCAGTTCCCACAATAGCACGGCAAAACTCCACATGTCTGCCGCGTGTCGGTTAATAACAACACCACTCTTCTGCAACGCTAAACAACAACACACAAACACACACATATACCGGTATGATACTGTCGTTTTCCTGTCAAATACTACACCTATCAACAGATGATAGTCATACTTGAGTAAGCATTATACTGGGGGTTGATAACGACGATCACTGGTGAGCCGTGGTAACTTTCATCATTCTAATAATGTGATGATGTAATGATGCGATGTAATGATGATGTGATGTAATGATGTGATGTAATGATGTGATGTAATGGTGAATTGATGTGATGTGATGGTGTAATGATGTGATGTAATGATGTGATAATGTGATGATATGATGTAATAATGATGTAATGATATGATGATGTGAAGACACAAACCTTCTGGAGAGAACCATTGTGGATGATAAACCTTGGCGCGATTTTGAAAGGTGAATTGTGCATCAGCCATGCTCAGTTTGGCTGTCATATCTTCATCCACCTGACACATAGAACATACACACATAAACACACACATAGATGCGCATAAACTTATACAGCTACCCAGGCGTAAAGAGTCGGACAATGACAATTATAATGCATATAGTTAAACATGAAATACAGCGACATAGGCCGAATAGCAGTGGAATATCAACAATGCACAACATGCAACCCACCACAACATGGTGACTGTTCAGGTGGTAATTGGGAACATTCTTCTCGAAGGTGTGCAGAAAACGCATGCCGCGCGCCACGTCGATGGCAAATGATAGCGCACGAGCAGTATCGACCAGAACTCCGTCCATATCTCCATGAACCACCTGGTACAATGTGCCCAGCTCGGCGGCACGACACACAACTACGAGCCGAGGCGGTGCCACACAACAGCCCAGAACTGGAGCAATATTGACATGACTGAAGATGCGCAGACGAGGAAATTGCTCGCTGAAGTCACGAACAACACGAGCTGAACACTCGCGCACCACCAGCAAGCGAGATTCCACTGCGTTTCCCTGCCATCTACCTCGCCACACCTCGGCCTGCGGTGTCACAGCCGTCCTCGTGTGCAAGTTCAACTGCTCAATGGGAATACCCTTGTGTCTGGACATGGTCGCGTCCCCTGACACAAACACACAAACACACACACACATACACAAACACACACACGGATGCACACACACACACACACACGGACGCCTCCTTAAAGACAGTGTGACAAGTGTGAAAAATGTAGTGTAACCATAATTTGGAGAGAAAAATTGACAAAAGTACGAAAAACAAAGTGTCAGCAGTGTGAAGACAGCGACAAGTTTATGAAGAAAGCTAAATAGTGACGAGTGTGAGGACAGAGTGAGAAGAAAGTAAAGAGAGAGTGAAGAGATGGGCAAGAGAATGTGGAGAGATAGTGAAGAGATAGTGAAGACATAGTGGAGAGATAGTGAAGAGATAATAAAGAGAATGTGGAGAGATGGGGAAGAGAATGTGGAGAGAGTGCGAAGAGATGGGGAAGAGAGAGTTAATAGAGAGTGAGGAAAACGAAGAGAGTGAAGAGAGAGTGAAGAGACAGAGAGAGATATACTGACTGCTGCGAGTCTTGATGGTGAGCCAGCTCTGGTCGCGATATTGCACGCGCTGTTGCAAGTCCTGTCCTGTCTGAGCGGCCAACTCATGCAGACGAGACGCCAACGTGCGCGAACAATAGTCGAGCGGCATTTTGTCTGCATGTGTGTGTCAGTGTGTGTGTTTGTGTGTGTCAGTGTGTGTGTGTGTGTGTGTGCGTTACAAACACTAATACAACACAGGCAGTAGAAAAGAACAATGGACCAGTGAAAGTTGAAAACAACTGAAATAAAGCAATACATACAGTATAACGACGCCCATTGATACCAATAAACCTAGCAGTGTCTTCTGTGAAGCAAATAACAGTAGCCAATGCAGCATTGTCGACCCATCCAATGCATCGTCACAGAAAACTCAGCGAAAGAGCCGAGACGGACAGAGCGAGAGTGTGTGAGGCAGGGCTTGAGAGAGAGAGAGGGAGAGAGGCACCGTATCTGTTGGCCACAGTAACCAGAGCGCCGGCATGAACGAGATCATCAGCAACAGACTGGTAGCCCCAGAAACAGGCGTAATGCAGCGCCGTGTTGCCGTGCTCATTGATAAAATTCACGTCAGCCTTCTGCTTGATCAACTGACATACATGCAAACACACATACACATACATATTAACACACGTTGACACTTATACAAACATATACGTGCCAAGTCATAAACACACACACACACACACACACACACACAGACACACACAAGCACCCACCAATGCACAAGCATAAACACAGACACAAAGAAACACGTAAAAACAAACACACATAACACACAAGTAACAACCACACACACACACACATACACGCCCGTGCACACATACAAAGACAACATACGCAACCACACACACACACACACACACGCGCCCGTGCACACATACACAGACAACATACGCAACCACACACACGCGCGAGGAGAGAGGCACCATTTGCACGATGGTTCGGTGTCCGTGTGCTGCTGCCAGGTGTAGCGGTGTGTCGTCGCCCATGTTGGTGGCTGAGACGCGCGCGCCGCGACGAACCAGCACGTCTGCAATGCCGGCATGACCACACTTGGCAGCCCAGTGCAGCGGACTGAAACCGTGGTCGTCGCTGATTGTGTACACAAACACATACACACACACATACATACATACATACACAATGGACATATACAAATACACATACACAACACGCAAATCACATACATACATATATAAACAAAACGCACACGCACATACACAACACATGTATACACACATTTTTCATCAATTAAATTATATTTATATAAAGCAATTGATACATCACATCTCTGACACGATAAATACATACATTACGCAAACTAATACATCAATTCGCATATAAACGAACAATTAAAACACAAATCGTTATGGAAACAGGTCATATTACACGTCATATAACAACCTTTACAAAAAGTACAGCACATACACAATCGGAGTAGGAATATTATCAGGATTAAAATAAATGAAAATGGTGGAATGGGAAGACTGCAATTCCCACACACCTTGACTATCAAAAGAGGCCAGGACATTTTAAAGCTTCAATCCTGGACCTGTTTGTTCACAGCAATATTCCCACAATATTTTACCACTGAAATGACATATACACACATGACTTACCCCTCATTTAGATCATGTTCTGTATCATCCAACCAAGCACGAACAGGAAACGGATTTCCTTCGCGCACATACGTGAATATATCATCCATTTAAAAATCTTCAATCACTGTATGTTTTCCTCGCAAATAAAAACGAAAACTAACAAGCAAAAACAAAAACATAGGCGAGAAAACCGCAGGTGTTAAACGAGGTCAGAAAAGTGACACATATGGGTGTGTTTACACAAACATTGAACAAATAATGATTCCAGATCCCATTGAATCGCCTTCATATTTTACTCTGACTAAAATCGCAATATTGACATTTAGCTTACATTTCCGTCGAACACAAGAAACTGCATGGGTCATCGAAACGGCGAAAAAGGGACATATCATGAAAAAACAGTGCAAACACCAGCAAGCAACATAATTTTTCACCAAATGTTCATCTGGAAACACCACACGTTCATTCATCCAGTGGGGCTGTGCCAACTCACTGTTTTTGCTCGCGTTGTGTAATTCGTTGCAGGTGATATTTGGTGTTTTTGATTAATCCGTTTATCTTATTTTTCACATGTATGATGCATGTTGAGCGTATTGTATTGATTGCCTGTATATATGTATGTGTAAAAAATTCCTTCCAGGTACCTTCGTATTTAAGCTCAGGTATTGTAGTTATGGCCGTATATTTGCTATTTTCATGTAAATGTTTGTGTTAAGCTGGAAACGAGGTAGTGAACAATAACCACTGGGCGACAAAGCTGTACGTCTTTCAGTCGAGTGCGTAAAATGCAGGCGTTGTCATAATGTGTTGTGTTGTGACGCAGTGATCGTCATGTCGTACGGAACGCACACATCGGCCAATTTGGCGCTGGCTCGTATGGACGACACCGAGGAGGTTTCTCTGGATGAACCGCGGCAGTCTGTGCTCGCCTCCACCCCGCTGTCCCATCACTCCACTGACGGCGGGCATGGCAAGCGGCCCACTCCTCCCAGCTCTCTGCCCGGCATTGCACGTGAGATCTGCCGTCACGTGGGTCACCGAGCATTCGTGTCTGCCCTCCCAGTAACGCTCCACAGTGTGCTATTTCAGTCTGTACTTGGGGTTAGCTGGATCAAACGACCTATCGACCTAATGGACCCCAACTTGTCGGTAATGAAGGAGTTGTCAAGCGGGGAGTTAAAGGTCAGATAGAAGGACAAATGGGAGTTATTATCAATCCGAATTCATTTCTGTCGTTTCTGATGACATTTTATTTGGTGGAACGACTGAATTTACTCGAGTTCTCACCGACCGTCGGTGTCGCGTGGATTTGCCCCTTATAATTCACGCGAACATAGCTTTCTCTACTGTTGTGTTCAAATACTTACCGTATATTTCGGCGTATAAGACGGCGTAAAGTAAAAAAATAACCCTTAAAAATTGTGGGTCGTCTTATACAACCGATAGAAAAGTCATACCTTGAATTCTGCGTACAGAATTTTTCATTTTACATGAAAAAATCCGTATCATTTTGGTTGTAAATAAAAATGGTTGATTACAAACACCTTTATTTCTCAATAAGAGTAGGTATTACAGTACAACATCATCAATGTCAAAAATCAAACCTGCTCCATATGTATATCTAAAACACATCAAATTCATCTCCATCATCACTGTCTGTTTCGAAAAGTTTTTCGAATACAACACGAGATTCATCACAGATGCCATCATCGTAGGGATTCCATTCTGGTTCTGGCAAGTCGACTTCAGCTTCATCTTCGCTTTCATACAATAAATCATCCTCACTACCATCCATGGCATTAGATATTCCACATTTTCTAAAGGATTTTATGACACTTTCTACCTTAATATTATCTCATGATTTTATAACAAACTCGCAAAGAACATCAAGTGAGGCACCACGCATAGCTCCGTTTTTGTAAATGACTTTTCACCATGGTTTCGTCATTTAGCAGTCGTCTTATACAACCGATAAATGATAAATGCATAAAAATTTGCTCTAATTTTGTACCTCGTCTTATCTGACGGTCGCCTTATACGCCGAAATATACGGTAGTTATTTAGCATATTATCAAGCTGTTATCAACACAGTGGCACAGTTCACCGTGGCATGCCGTGTTGTTTGCATGAAGCGGCCATGGCGAATGTTCCTCTCACATCTCCGCCGTCACGCGCGCACGTGCAGCAGGCGGCAGGAAGTGTTGGCGGTGGCTCGGTGCAGGAGCGTCTCGACTCCATCAAGGCGTGGAGCATCAGCACGTACAAATACTCGCGCCAGCTGATCTCCGAGAAACTCGGCAAAACCTCGCGCACTGTCGACGCAGGTGAGTCTGCTCTCTCGCTCTACCCGCCGCTCGTACTCACACACACTCTTTCTCTCTCTCTGTCTGTGTGTCTGTGTTTGGCGTGGTCTATTTGCCAATATATGTATATTTCGTGTGTGTGTGTGTAGAATTGGACACCCAGATTGAAAGACTGCGCGAAACACAACGCAAGTATCTGAATATATTGAAGCTGGCACGTGCTCTGTCGTCACACCTGTACAATATGATCAACACTCAGGTACAATATGATCAATACTCAGGTACAATATGATCAACACTCAGGTACAATATGATCAATACTCAGGTACAATATAATCAACACTCAGGTAAAATATGATCAACACTCAGGTACAATATGATCAATACTCAGGTACGATATAATAGAATAGAATAGAATATACAATAGAATATGATTTACTGGGGGTTGAAGCGGAGGATTAGCACGTTTTTATTGACACTGTTTTTGCGATGTTGCAGTTGCAATTGAGCGAGCAGTTTGCTGAGTTGGGACAGCGCAGTCCCGAGTTGCAGCGCGAGTTCGTCTACAACTCGGACACACAGCGCAGTCTACACAAGCACGGCAACTCGCTGCTGGCCAGTCTCAATAGTTTCGTGTCGTCTGTCAACACGCTGTGCAACAAGACCATGGACGACACGCTGGTCACTGTGCGACAGTATGAGAGTGCCAGGTGGGTGTTGGTAACAGCCAGCTGGGCCGCGGGGGTCTCACAATACACTGCTTCTTAACCGGGGCTCAATTGAACCTCAGCAGTTTGGTCAGTCAGCTTCAGGGGTTCGGCGGTTTGGTTCACCCACTCGTATGATTCGTGACGTTATGCTCTGCTTGGTCATCATTGACTGCAGCTAATCACGCCACATCGCTTGGTCTTGATATCTGTGCTGCAAGCAACTCGGTCCACTCAGTAGTAGCCTACTTGTGTCACTGTCTTGATCGTACGTGATTTTTCTAATAGTTCAAGCTTGAAGGGTTCGATTAATGCATGTATGTATCGACAAATCTCATCAAATCACTACAGTGTTGTTTGTTCCTCTCATATGTTAATATTGTTGCTTACAAATTCATTTATTTCTTGATATTTCCAAATTTAGTTCAGGTGTTTTTGCAGTTCTGAACGAATCAGGCTCGAAAAAACGCTCAAAAATAAAAGACAAACGCCTATTTTGCGTCGTGAATGACAACTTCTCATTTACTCAAGATAGGCAAGTGTATGTCAAATATTGATACGTGTGTGTGTGTGTGTGTGTGTGGTGTCAGGGTGGAGTATGACGCATATCGCAGTGATATAGAGTGGTTGCGCCAGTGTGGCGAGTACAGTGATGACGCCGGAGCCAGCAGTGGCCGCGCCGTCGAGGCCAAGCGACAACTGGACGTGAAGCGGGCGCTGTATGAACAACTGCGCCACGATGTCACCGTCAAACTGCGATTCCTCGACGAAAACAGGGTGCGTGCCGTGTGTGTGAGTGTGTCTGTACTTGTGTGAGTGTGTGGGTTTGTACCTGTGTGTGTGTGTGTGTGTTTGTACTTGTGTGTGTGTGTGTGTTTGTACTTTTGTGTGTGTGTGAGTGTTTGTACTTGTGTGAGTGTTTGTACTTGTGTGAGTGTTTGTGTGTGTTTGTACTTGTGTGTGTTTGCTTGCTTGTGGTTTTGTGTATCATGTATTACTTGTGGGTATGTTTATATGTAATATGTGTCTGTGAGATGTGTATGTAAAGATGTAATGTGTATGTGTGTGTGTGTGATGTATTACAGGTGAAGGTGATGCACAAGCAGTTATTACTACTGCATCAAGCCGTGTGTGCCTATTTCTCCGGCAATCAGCTGATACTGGACAATAACATGCGACAGTTCAACTCTACAACAACATCAGCAGTAGCAGGATCGTTCCTCGAGTCTTCAACATCATCAGTGACAGCAGACGCAGCTGCAAGACGTTCCACCACGACTTCATCATCCACACATCACACTCCCGCCAACTGATATCACTGTTGTGTGCTACTACACGTGCTAGATACACGTGCCACGTGGTTGCACGTGACACACTGTAACATTGCACGCGCACTCATTCTATTGTCCACGTGTGTGATCTTAGTGCAGCTTACAATTATAGTCACGTTTTCTCTCAGAGGTCAGTCTGTATTCGAACAATATATGTGTGTGTGTGTGTGTATGGGTAGGTGTGGGGTTCTATGTATGCGTATATATATGTATACGTGTGTGTCTGCCTGTGTGTGTGTGTATGTGAAGCGCAGAGTTGTCTGTTATTATTCAGTCTCACACAGTTTGCTTACTGCTAGTCATGCCTTGTCTGCATACCTGACTCCCGTATGGTCCATACACTGGCCTCAGCTTGAAGCATATCATTTAGCACTGTTCAAATAGACACATGTATGCACTTGCACACGAGTATGAGTTTAGTGTTGGTGTTTATATTCATATAAGATAGTCGAATCATATGTGTGTGTGTGTGTGTTATTTGGCCTGGCTAATTCCAGACAGAAAGTTATGGTTTGGTTCAACACGGAGCTAGTCGGTCTGTTGCTGAGAAACGGTGTAATTCTGTGGTTCTCTCTCTACGAATTATTTCTCAAGTATACTGGCTTGTAATATTACAATTGGTCAATTTATAGATGCTGACAGATATTATTCTCGTTCACAATTTCATTTTTGTTCGTATTTTGGTTGGGTAGAACGTTCAATAATAATATATGTTTACGTCGCTTCATTGCTTTGTGGAAATGTTTTTTTCGTTGGGTGCATGCGGTTCGTCGCATTCCATTTGACCAGCTAGATATTGGGCTGGATTTGTGTGGGTTTGTTTGTTTGGTCCACTTGTGTGTGTTTATCGGTGTTCCAATACACGCCAAGCTAGTGCAGTATTTTACTTGAAAATGCGTGATATGTTTGTGTTTGTATTGAGTTAACTCAGTGTTGATAGTGTAGACGAGGAGACGTATTGAGGTCCATCTCGATATTGAGACAGCGAGGGGGTTGAATAAACATTGTGAATGCGTCATTATATATTTCACCACCATCACTGAACTCGCTGGTTCCAAATTCCATCTCTGCTCGTCCTTGTGATGTCTGCTTTTATGAACTTTCAGCTGACCACAGCACAATTAGCCACTGCGTTCTGTGTTGTGTCAAATTCGGTCTGTCAAAAAGAACTGACTTGGCACGTGATTATTGTGTGCTCATCCTCCTTTCTGATCACCGTCTCCGTCCTGATCCTCTCAATAACTCCACCGTCATGCTTTATGTGCGTTAGTCTCGTAATATCAAGTGATGTGATCAAATTATCTTCATGTGCGTATTTTTTGCCTTCTAAAAGTCTAATTTTTTCGTTTGGATGGATTTTTCAGGTGTTATTCATTTGTGTTGTGATTTTTCGGCTCGGATTATGTTCCGCCGTCAACATTATTCGACCCAACATCGTTATCATAGTCGTTGATGACTTGGTAAGCTCCATTATTTCTCTATTTCAATTAACATATCTGGCTTCCACTCGCGAGGAACTTTTCTCTCCCCGAGAAGTGAAAGCGTCCCGAAACGTATTTTTATCATACCATCGTTGCTTTCTAAATACTTTACCTAAATCATGCTTACAGATGTTATCACAGGCCAAGTTTTGGTGTTTGATGTCACCAAGTGTACCGTTGTTATTTTAAACCTTTGTACATACCACATTTTTGACAGTTGCTACCAACGCTGTGCTCAGAAAACTCCTTGAACAGAATATTCAAACGAAATCCTTACAAACCCCTAAAAATTATATTTATATTTATCATTATGCTTTTTATTGCATTTAATAAATGTAGCATGCAGAGCCGTAGCAACCGCCCCCTTACCCCCCGGCCGGGGGGCCCCGTTGCTTCACGTATTAAGTGATTATGACTAATAAATACATTCATTATTTGGTGATTTATTTATAATGGGGGCCCCAAGTGTTGCCTTCGGGAGGGCATAATTCCTCGCAACGGCTCTTGTGAAGCATGTTGTTACGTTACCAGTATTGTTGTTGTATATATCTAGGGATGGAATGATGTCAGTTTTCACGGTTCCAGTCAGATTCCCACGCCCAACATTGACGCCCTGGCCACCAGTGGAATCATTCTGCACAGGTGCCAAACAATACAACCTACCCGTGATGTTTTCTTATGAATCTGAAACCAAATTAAGTGGATTATTCAGTGGCTTCAAAGCACACATTATCACAGAAAAATGAGAAATTTGAGCTCAGAATTCGCTGAGCATTACGGATAAATTTAAAACAGATTAATTTAGATGATGTTTGTTCGATTTTCCAGATATTATGTGCAATCGATATGCACTCCGTCGAGGGCTGCTCTTCTAACAGGAAAATATCCGATTCATACAGGTGTCACACACACCTGATAAGTTTCAAAGTGGATAATTTTTATTTTATAAGTGACAATGTATTTAATTCAATTTCAATCCATTTCTGGAGGCAAAGAGAATAAATGTATTGTTTCCACTGACTTATATGCCTGCAACATGGAATATTCCAGAACTTCTGCTTTCAGAGTGAGCCAATCAGCGATAGCGTTTTTTATCCAGTCATATGAACATGTAAAATAAATTATATATCACAAGGTAAGCAACAAATTCATAATAAAATTATTATAAAGAAATGAAATGTCATACGCAACAAATTTAAACGTCCTAATTCAAACAACAATTTATCATTAACCGAAAAGAAAAGAAATTTATAAAATTACACCACAGAAATTATATATTTGTGAAAGAACGATGAAATAAAATTATCACATGAAAAGTTGTAATCAATGCGTTTATATTCCCGATATTTCTGAACTACACATTAAACACGTCAGTATGGGCGTAGATGCTAGGGGGTTATGGGGAATATATGTACCCCGACAAATTGACTGGGGTGTGAATATGCAATTATACCCCGATAATTCTACTCATTTCAGTTCATTGTGTATATTGCCATCAAAATCAGCATCACAAAAAGTAACAAAATGTCTAACATGGAAAGTGTGTGTGTGTGTATGCAATTATATGCAATATACTTTTCATAGAGGTGTTGTAATTGACTAGGCCGAGATGGATGAGGATCTCATGCAATTGACCAACTGAGCCATATTTGAACACTAATGCATGATGACTGTCATTACCCGAGCCTCGACACAAATCTACTCCCATCCATGCCAGAATATCAGGACACAATGTTGAGGAAGTCGTTTGCACTTGGGCTACTCAGCACGGATCACATGTGTTTAATACAATACATGACGAAATTATCACGTGAGCATTAATTAAGCTGACGAACTGCAATACTGATTGATGAATGGACGCTCAGGCATGCAGACTGGGGTCATATTGACCACACATCCCTACGGAGTATCACTCAATGAAACACTGATGCCACAGCATCTTAACCGGCTGGGATATGTGTCTCACGCCGTCGGCAAGTGGCACCTGGGCTCACACAGGTCAGTAACACACACAAACACCTGGCTCACACAGGTCAGTCACACAAACACCTGGGCTCACACAGGTCAGTAGCACACAAACACCTGGCTCACACAGGTCAGTAACACACACAAACACCTGGGGTCACACACAAACACACACACAAACACCTGGCTCACACAGGTCAGTCACACACACAAACACACACACGTCCTGTCATGCAGTGTAGTTGTGTAGTGACGACAATCTGGTTGCCCTAAGTCTTACCTGTAATACAAAGACATTTTTCAACGCGTACAATATGTTTTAACTGGCCCGGGATCATGTCAAAGAACGGTTTTTACTATACTGTGGCGCCCAGCCTGAGTTGTAGCTGCATTTGTCTTGTTGGTGTTGATAAAGTAGGAGGTAATTTGTCCACGTGACATTATTGACAGAGCAGCCTACACTCCGACACGACGAGGATTTCACTCACATTTCGGCTTTTGGACCGGCAAAAAAGACTACTATGACCACATCAATAAAGACGCGGTAACTCACACACACCCACACACACACACACACACACGGCGCAACTGTACCGAGACGCAATGGTCTCAACACAGACAGAGCGAGGAGAAATCCTAGTTGTAACCGTCCTAGCTGCATTTTCCCGTACTCTGTCTCTCTCGCGTTGGTCGTTCTGTAATCATAAGTCTCAGATAAGATGGGGTTTGATGAGGAATTCATCAACTTATCTCAGCAGCTGTCAATGTAAATAGTTTAGAATAATATAGAGCCAACATCACCACTGTTTCAGATAGCAGTCGTTTCAACAACTAGCAATGCTCAACAGTAGCAGCTCTCGTAGTGTTGTTTTAGTGATATTTTCTAGATTATATATTTCATGTATTTACTTTTACATTATACTAACCATATTTTGTATACTTAAATCCTCAGCATGTATTTATTTATAGATATTTTATATATTCATATATATGGCCCTCGAATTAGGTTTTATCAGTTGTTTTGTGTTCCACTTCCACAATTGTGTAAATAAAGTGATATCTGATCGACCCAATTACCGAGTGGTACCTGGCAACTGTACAGATTTCCTACAAATACAGGTGTACATTGTGTGTTTTAGTGTTCATTGCTCGTGCGGTAATGACAGTATCAGCAAGACCACGCGATACGAAGCTAATCATATATCCTAGTCACAGTGTTAATTACATGTTCTGCCTATACTTATATTGCAGTATTATATCTTGACTGAAGTAGCATTTTCGATGAAACCCGACAATGCCGCAAATATTGCCTAAAACCTTATATCTAGCAAGTCGTATCCAATAACAGTAACATAACAGTAATACCAACACTAAATCCGATATGTATTCCAGCATAAATACAGTTCAATCAGGAACCGACAATCACAACAGTGCAAAATAGCATGGGAAAAATAACAAACATCCGATATATCACAATAATAATTCGCGGTGAACATTTAAAAACAACGTACAAAAAAACTGTGGAGGAAAAACCAACAATCTCCATTACACCAAATAACAAAAATAACCAAAAAGCATGTGAAATGGGAAGAGGAAACAGTGGACGCAAAATCGATGTTGTCCGGGAAAAAATACAATATTATCTGACAACGCAGCAAAAACGGAGACAAGAAATGATACATCCTGGAGGATTGTCCAGGCATCCATTGGATCAGCATAGGACACGAACGAATCTTCAGGAAGGAGGGAAACAGACGAGAAGAATGCGGGATCCTTTGAGGAGTCAACTGGATCCTGTGTGTGAGAATTAGTCGACGGCGTAAGAATACATGTGGACGGCGGGTTTATCGGTGGAGACGAAATTAGGAAGGAGTTTGGCGGACGTACGGAAGCGGATACATCATGATTGAATGTGTCATCAGCATCGGAGGATGCCGAATCGTCCGAAAACGTTTCAGCAACAACAACGCCGATGGCACTTGAGCCGTAGTGTGGCCCACCGCTCGCGTGAACATCCTAATATCCTCGTCTGACATGTCTGTGACGCGCGAATAAAGCAGCTGTAACTTTCTGGCGAGTTTTAAGCTTCTAGTATGCGACGATGTGGTGACACGGTGTCGGGCGTAAATGTTGGCATATTTTCGGCAATTATCTGATTCCTTCGCACGCAATCGATCCAAAAACACACACATATTATATAGCCCGCGAATGGTCCACCGCAGCTGCGCGTGTAACGACTCAACTGCATTATTTGTGCGATCCATTTCGTTGTGATCTGGGAGACGCATCCGATGAGTTTCGCTACGCAAGCACTGTCGCTGCACATAGGTGAAAAACGCTGTTAAAATCTAATTGACCCGCGGTGATGGCGCCGCAGAAAGGATGTCCCCCGGATGATAGAAAAAAACCTGCTCCATAACATCCACTGGCAGAGCGGGAACTGAAAACATCAATTTTTCAGCCTTTTTCAACAGGTCAAGTCCTGTGTTACTACCAGACAATCTCCGGGTGCGCCTTTGGATTGCCTGCACATAGTGAAAATGGCAACCTTTGGCAGCAATCCCGGGGATCACGACACACAAGGATGACATGAGACCGTCTTCAAAGTCGCTCATGGACACAGATGGTCGGAAATTTGGACATAGTTCCACCATTTTCCGCCAGACGGCCTCATACATGCCCTGTGTACACCTGGGCACCGTGATTGTCGTACTTTACATGAACGTGAAAATCTGGCGAAATATTGACGGACACACGTGGAATGTGCCGTCAACAAAAATTTGCCACTTTTCCCGCAAAAGATTGGCGGTGATGTCGGAGAAAAAGATAAACTAGTGGACCCCTGATGTTCTGCACATCCTCGAAAAAAGGGATCCTCCATCCTGGGTGCTGTGCGATCATGGGCGCTAGCTCTGATGTGTCAGGGATGCGTAAAGACGAGCTGCCACATACCGCACTCATGCTTCGCCGCATGTTGAGGTATGTGAGGTCCGACCCTGAATGTGTGCGTGTTGACTGATTATACATGCCGACAAGCTGAAATGAGTCGGTTGGCGAGCGTGAGAGTCGCTCAGTCTGCATACGCAATCTCGCCAAGGTATCTGAGCACGGCATGTGACTGTGTGTGATTACACCGCCCTTCAATGAAGCTGTGCAAGAACAGTCCAGGTTCCGGCACATCAGCCTTCTGCTGCGTGCACCGACATCCCTGGTGACGTAGATGTACTGGTCCTGTACGTAGAACGTCCTCGTCCTCACAGCATAGCGATGTACAATCGATTCCATGTTCTATAACGACAACTCGCATACACACATACACTCCAAAAGTTGATGAGACCTCATCGAGGACTCTTAGATGACCAACACATCAGCGCGTGTATATTTAGCTGTGCTTGGCAAACTGAGTGTTATGCTCTTCGCTTTTAAAAATAACTAAATCAACTGTCCTAACCTTCTTCTAACTTGAAAAATATTAGTGTGACCAGACTATAAGCTTATATGGCGCCATCCCGCTGTGAGTCATGTACAGCGGCGACTCAAGCGATGTTGAACAGCCGGTCAGGTTTCAAACGGCAAATCTCTGACAATTCTGCGTCTGAGCCATTGAACAAATCGTGAGCTAAGCAATGATGTCTGTTTACTATTCAAATACAATATTTTCATAAATGTATAATCGGTAACCTACCCAAACTTACCAAATTTTGGAAAAATCATTTAGTATTGCTGCTGGCAAAACATTTTCCTCGTTATTTTTTCGCTTGAATACACCTAGAAAGAAAACTGCTACTTGGTGACTGACTTGATGTTACATATTCAAACGCTCACCTCCAAAATTCAGTTTCGAAACTACAATTCGGAGCATAGAAAGCTTAAGCGCCTATACAATAGGTATACTTTCTTTCTCCTGTGTATACTAGAAAATCTGACCCCATAATAGGGGAAAATAGAAACACTCAGTGTTCAAGCCTGAGAGCCACATTTCCATCCGACTGTCAATTGAAAAAACTAAAAATGATACAACATAGTGGCCTAATTACAAAACTTCTCCCGTCTAACCCAAAACGTGCAATAAAGTAAGCAGTTACCACCAGCAGTGCAAAATTTCTATATTAATGTTTTACTAGTAGGAAAACTACAAGAAATTAGATGAGGCTATCAAAGAAAAATGAACACTATAAATACAAATATACCGTAGAAAAACTCGGCGAAAACAAACGAAAAACACGTGCAGAGAGAAAACCAGCTAACAATATCGCTGTTATGGGTGCAGATGTGTCGTTTGTTTCGACAAAATGTTTGTCATGAAAAAGGTAATGAGTAACTATATAAAATTTGAGGGAAAAAATGTAGAAGACGCATAAGAATTATTTTTTTTGAACAATTATTCACAAAGTAATATTCTTCGCTCTTAACTCATGACATTAAACACAATACAAAAATGGGAATACATAAGTGATTAATTATAATTTGCAATTTGATAATGAGGATATTTGAATTTATTAATTAAATTCATCAATGGAATACAAATATAATTCGCGCGGGCAGTTGAGTGTTGCCGTTAAGTAAAATGGATACAAGAGGTTCTCATAAAAAAAATGATTCATGTAAATATTCAATCTTTGAGAAAATATACTACTATACAATATCGATCAAAGCATTTTGGAGAAAGTTTATAGACTATATTCTACTTTATATATACAATTTAACCAAAATATAGAACTAAATTTTATTTATACACATGAATGTATTCCATGATATTGTGAATGAATATGCGACTCTAGTTTTAAAAAATGACACATTGTTGGAATATACTCAGGAATTAAATCATACAACAAACCAAGTGTTTATATATTTATTGATAATAAATAATAATAATAAATTTACGCATTTGAACACAGCAATGGAAAGGCTAATGTTCGCGTGAATTTATGCATAGGCAAAGCCTCACGGCCCCGGCTGGCACACCGCAGGTCCGGCCGCACGGGTTTTGCAGTCACCGCCAGCACAGAAACTGCACGGCTGCGCGCACACAAAACCCGCAGTGCGACAATTGGGCTATCCCTTTCAGAAACGAACCCAAACGTTTCACCTCGCCAGGGAATCGAACCCTGGAACTCTCGTGCACAGAGCGTGCGTCTTAGACACTCGGCTACGAGGCGGATATTTATTGATAGTTATTTAAATATGAAATTTGCATTCAATCCTTTCTGGCCCCAACGTATTATACACGCGAATTTTATATATTGAAACAAGAAATGAAAGATAAGAGAAAACGGCACATAAAAGGGCAAATTTCGGTCACACACATGCAGACAATAACAAAAATTGAGTACATTGAAAGATATGTTGATTGAATGAACAAGAATGAATACAAGCATGATGCTTACTTGTTCTGGATTCAACTATGTGTCTTCGTCTTATCAATACTCCTGGCGTTACAGATGTACTAAACAAAAAATTCAACGTACGAGAATTACCCATGTTCATGAAGGAAAAGTACTGAAATGACGGCGAGGTTTTTGCTATCAATATGATATGTAATTGCGGATCAATCCTCTAAACAGTTATTGTTCGAGAATAATTGGCGAGAATGAATATTTGGCACGATAACATGCGTGGTGAACCGAATGTGGTAACTGAAAATAGCGAGTGCATACATTCAACATTTGTTCTTACGGCATGGAAGACACAATGCTCTACTAGAATTGATCATCATAAATTGACTTCAATATTGATATATTCGAGATTATCCTTTCTAGTCATAGAGTTTATTGAGTTTGTTGAGCCATAGTTTATGTTTATGGTATTCACAACGCAATCATAAATACGACCATTTAACGTCATACTTTAATTTTGATGGATATATTACATGCTATCATAAGGAGCATATTATCAAGTCTACATGACATTTTCAGCCACCTTACAAACACAGAAGAGCAGAAAAATTATATTCAGCAACGATTTGTTCCACGATAAACAATGTTCACTAAATGCATTAATTATCGGTGCTGCGACACACAGTGTAGTATCCAAACGAAACAGTGGTCATGTAACCTTCACATTCTCAGCGCTTCCCATTCACAGCTGCTGAGATAAGTTGATAATTTCCTGATCAAACGCCATATCACACTGGTAAACACAATTTTTCTGACAAAGGGTTTTAAAACAAAGTCTTACTAAATTTGGACAGCTCAGTATGAAAAAGAACCGAAAATAAACTCACTGCTGATAATAACTAAGCGATCATGAGTTGATATGATCATGTTTCACACATTCAACCATATATTTAATAAAGAGTTATCATTCTCACGGTAAAGATATGCGTGTGCTTGCGTGTGTGTTTGTGTATGTACGTGTGTTTATCAAGCGTTTATTGTGTGACCTGTCATTTAAGGCGGGCAGATGGGGCTTTGACCTGCGCAATGACCTGAACGTGTCACGTGACCACATGGGTCACTACACCACTGACCTGCTGACCTCACGTGCCGTGGCACTGGTGAATGGTCACGACCGCTCCCGCCCTCTCTTCCTCTACCTTGCTCATCAGGCCGTCCACTCTGCCAACAGCTACCAGCCTCTGCAGGCACCCGCACACATGGTCGATCAAATGCGCCACATTCGCCGCGGAAGAAGACGCAGATTCGCAGGTACAAACACTTCAAACACTGCTCTCATCTATGCTGCTAACTCCTCGGGATAACTTATGCTTTTGTGCCATTAACATAATTGTATCAGCCGCCCCCGAGCCCTCCGGCCGGGGGGCCGAGTGTTGAGGGCATCCGTTGCCTCATACATGATAATGAAACTTATCATAAAGTCATAAGACCGAGGGACTGCTCGTACCTGCATTTTCCCAAGGACGAATCTCTATTATGATGTTGCTTTACTTATAATGTGGGCCGCCAGTATTGCCTTATTGGACGCATAAGACCTCGCGTCGGCTCCACCCAAACTTATTCCAGGTATCAACATGCCTATATGGGAAACTATACTTCCTGTCACCTTTCAACCCTGTAGTTCTTAGTGTGTGTGTGTGTGTGTGTGTGTGTGTGTGTGTGTGTGTGTGTGTGTGTGTGTGTGTGTGTGTGTGTGGCAGCCATGTTGAAGAGTGTCGATGTGTCAGTGGGTCGTGTGATTGCAGCGTTGCATGTTCGCAACATGCTCAACAACACACTGCTAGTCTTCACCAGTGATAATGGTGGTCCTGCCGCCGGCTTCGATCAAAACGCCGCTTCTAACTGGCCTCTTAGAGGGGTGCCTCACTCAACACACACACACACACACACATTGCATCTCATATATAATTCATCAAACCGTTTGAATAGCGAAATTCACGCATTATGTCTCTAATGCGCATGATACAAACACATAAAGAGGCTCATGTACACGCACATAACTATGAAACACACATACGAGATATGGTACACACACACAAATATGGGACACACACATATGTACCAGGTTCAGGAGGTGTATACACGTCACAGCGCGGATAATCAATCAATCGTTGACGTCAAAGTGTATTTATGCCTGTCGCCCGACTGGTCCAGAAACACACACACACACAAACACACGCACACATACACACACACGCACACACACACACATACACACATACACATACACACACACGCATACACACGTGTCGTCATTGATAACGTGTTTGTTACGGTGCCACTTATCTTCCCTGTTGCTTCAGTTCTTGTTGTTTGTTTGTTTGTCGACGATGCTAGGTGGATTTGTTCTGAATGCCCCTGCTTTGTATTGTCTTAGACCACATTCTTTGTGGCAGCAGTTGTAGGCTGATGCCTGGTCCCTGATGTGGATGATATTGCTCGATGATGAAGGTCAGACACTTGTGGTACACCAGGTGAAGAACACGTTGTGGGAGGGTGGGGTGAGGGTGGCTGGTTTTGTGTGGAGTCCTCTACTGGCTCGCTACCACACCGTTTACCCAGGCCTCGTGCATATCACCGACATACTACCCACCATATACTCGGCTGCAGGTACACACACACACACACACACACACACATACACACACATACACGCGAACATACACGAACTCACACAGACACGCCGACATACGGAACTCAATTTGGTGTGCGAGCCCTGCATATACTGCACCTGAAGTCCTGCATAAAGATCATATCAGCGTCCATAAGACACTTATATGTGTTACTTATATGAGACACTTGAGTTACTTATCTGAGACACTTATATGTGTTAATTATATGAGACACTTGAGTTACTTATCTGAGACACTTATATGTGTTACTTATATGAGCCACTTATGTTACTTATATGAGACACTTATATGTGTTACTTATATGAGCCACTTATGTTACTTATATGAGACACTTATATGTGTTACTTATATGAGACACTTATTTTACTTATATGAGACACTTATATTACTTATATGATACACTTATGGTACTTATATGAGACACTTATGTTACAATGTGGCCAGCAGTGCGCGTGACACCGTTCTCACGCCAGCATGCGTGTGTATGCGCGTGTGCTTGACACTGACAGGTGGAGATGTTGGTGAATTGGGAGTGATTGACGGTGTGGACTTGTGGGACTCTCTTCAGCAGAACACCAGCAATAACACGCGGCGTCATCACATTGTGCTCAACGTCAACCCGCGAGCAAACTACCAGGCCGTGATCAGCGGTCGCTACAAGTACATCAAGGTACATCAAGGTACATCAAGGTACATCAAGGTACATCAAGGTACATCAAGGTACATCAAGGTACATCATGGTACATCAAGGTACATGAAGGTACATCAAGGTACATCAAGGTACATCAAGGTACATCATGGTACATCAAGGTATATCAAGGTACATCATGGTACATCAAGGTACATCAAGGTACATCAACCTACATCAAGGTACATCAACCTACATCAAGGTACATCAAGGTACATCAAGGTACATCAAGGTACACCAAGTACATCAAGGTGCGACTCCACACACACACGCACACACACACACACACACACACACACACACACACACACACACACACACACACACACACGCACACACACACATGGAAAAGACAAAACGGCCATATTTAACAGAGTAAATAAAAGTGAGAAGAAACACGGAAGAAAAATAAATAGAAGTGTAAATCAGTGGCGGATTCAGAGGGGGAGGGGGGCTCGGGGCTCCCCTCCCCCTCTGAATCCCCCCTCAAAATATCTCCATCAACTCCTCATAACCAAGAGGTTCACTAAATGAGGTCAAGAAAATATTTTTCATCATAATTTGTTGATATAGACATTATTGCAAATACCCTGTATAATGATGCATGTACATGACTGATCACCCCCAAATTTCAGCCCCCATAATTAATTCAGCTCCTCCTAATATTACGCTCTGGATCGCCACTGGAGTAAGTAGTCACTTATTTCCAGGCGGATTAAACTACCAGCAAACTGTCTTTATATCGATACAACTTCAAAAATATCTATATATAGGGCGTTCCAAAAGTCTGGGGCATATTTGAAGTGCCCATATCTCCTTAACTATGAATGATAGTATGACACAATTTGTGTAATTTAAGAGCTAATTACGTTAAGTCTTGTTTGTCAGGTCATTTATTTTTCAATGTAGTTTCGCTCCCATTTATGGAGTTCACTAAACCAGAAATTGTGTTTTGTATATATCTAACCTCTCTTATAAGTTATACTCGTCCCGTGCAAACAGCACTGCTAATACACACGGACACACACTCATCTGCAATGACACATCTAGACACAGTGTCTTTCACACTCACAATGGGGGCAGTTGCAAGTGTTGCCCGACAACAGCTTCATTGATCATGTGAGACTGATCATTGATCAATCATCTCTTTGATAAATCTTTTGATCATGACTCTCACTCTCTTACTCCTTACGCTTCGCTCTGAGCCGTCATACCGTACCCCTCTCGCTTGATATATTTACTAGGAGTTGTTTTTGCTCTTTCTGCTTTCTTCTTACTGCCATGTTTCAATTTTGCGTTGTGTTCGTATGTGTGTGTGTGTGTGTGTGTGTGAGTGTGTGTGTGGGTGGGTGTGTTGTCCGCATGTTTATTTTCCCTAAGCGGCGTGTCTTATCTATGTGTTTATATTTTTACTCCAAGATTTGTCTTTTCGCGAGTGTTATAATGTGCGCTATACAAAGAGATGTCACTGATGAATGTGCTTGTGTCGGCAGGGTTGGAAGCACGCGGGACGATGGAGCGGCTGGTACGGCCCGTCAGGTCGTCAAGCATCTCGTCAATACGACCGCTTGTACGGGACAATCAGCCGCTCAACATCCGGTATAATTCTGCAACAACAAGGAATGCTTGCGTCCCGCCAGCAATGGAGCGAAATCACCTCCAGTGTCACGGTGACTTCACCTCACAACCACACAGACACACACATACAATGACCTCACAACCAGCCCCACAGAGACACACGAACACACTGACTGAGAGGGCCGGACACAACATAATGAATATCGCCAGAACGAATCTCAGCGACGCTAAGAATCACGCAACATCACCACCTGTTTCCGATATAGAAGAAACGCGATATGAAATCATGTTCTTCCCTGTGATAGTGTAAACCTGGTGTATGTATATGTGTGTGTGTGTGTGTGTGTGTGTGTGTGTAGGTGAGATGTAGCGTGAAGGTACCGATCACACCTGTGTTCACATTGAACTCCTCAAACAACACGGATCTTCCCGCACCAGCCACGGCTCAATATCCCTCAGAACAGACCAATATCGCTTCTTCATCCAGGAGACAGTGTAAAAGAAGAGCGTGCGTGTTTGACCTGTCACGTGACCCGTGCGAGCAGCATGACCTGGCAGCTCTGCGACCCGACCTGCGCGACCATCTGGCAGCCCTACTATCACGCCTCGCTCGTGCTATGGTTCCTGCTCGCAATAAGCCCTCAGATCCACGAGCCGACCCTGCTTTATGGAACTACGTATGGACCAACTGGTGTGACAGCTATAATACCACTTGTGACGGAGTGCCGTGAAGATTGATCGCGAGTCTCATATAGTCTCATTATTGCTACAACAGTTTCAGCATTGTGGTTGGAAAAATTCACTCATAAATACGACGGTTTGATAGGCTTTGCATGTTTTACAGACTAGAATCAAACAGAATAATGAAGCTTACAGACCTCAGGCAGAACAATTCGGCGGTGAGTTTTCAAATGCATAATTCGTTAATATTTATTTGGACGGATTATTTGAGATATAATTGGGTAGAATGAGTATGACAACTTTTTTAGCCATTTACACCACGCAGCCACCCCGTAGCGACAGCGAAAATAAACACAAATCAATTAGTTAGAATCAATGTGTATTTTCTTGGCGTCAATACGAGCTTGCATTCCTACAAACACCGACACACACACACACACACACACACACACACACACACACACACACGACGAGTTCCTGCTCCATACACTCCTCCATACCATCATGCATGTACACACGTTTGTATATACGCACATATATATATGTATATATGAGTCATAATCCAGCTGAAATATAAACAATGGTTATCTTGGCCGGAAAACAAACGAACCAAAGCAAAGGTGAGCTTAAACAATCAATGAACACGTACTTGTGTGTGTGTGTGTGTGTGTGTGTGTGTATGTGTGTGTGTGTGTGTGTGTGTGTGTGTGTGTGTGTGTGTGTGTGTGTGTGTGTGTGTGTGCACAATATTGCCGACAAGAAGTGCACCACACTGTCACATGAGATGAGATGAAAGCGAGCGTCGCTGAAATTCGCTGCGACACTGCTACACCTTACTGAACTTCACTCCTGATAACACACACACACACACACACACACACACACACACACACACACACACAAACACACACACACACGTAAATATTGTACGTCAGCACAGGAGTGGTGCGTGGGTGAATCAATGAAACACACACACTACAAATACACTACAAACACAGGACAAACACAGGACAAACACCTAAACACATGGCTAACTGTTGTGTGATTGTGTATGTTGCGAGAGAGTGTGTGTGAGAATGTGAGTGTGTTAGTGTGGCTGATTGTGTGTAGTTTACTGTGTATATGTGTCATGTTGTTACGTGTTTATGCCCTGCGGCGACGAGCACTTGACCAGCTCGTCGCTGATTGGTTGTCTGAACTGTATGTGCTGGTGCGTGTGTGCTGGTGCGTGTGTGACAGTGTGAGTGTGGAGTCTTGTTCTAGCTTTGACTGTGGTGTTATGTCTTGTGGGCGCGCCAGTGTCCGAATATATTTTAGTTTTGTGTTTCATCTACACTAACACAAGACAAACACAAGACAAACAGGAGAAAAACACTTGTAAACAAGAGTGTGACAGTCAAAAGTGGTCGAGAAGTTGAATAGATACAACATTGTGATCAGGAATTGATACTCTGTGGTCCTTCATCCCTCGAAAAACACCGTTCACATTTAAAAAGCGGCAATAATTAAGAAATACTAATAATAATTTTCGTGTAGAACACTTGTATAAAAAAGCAATACTTTCTTTCAGCTCACAGGAGTTAATTATTTCAATATTGATTGCAAGTATTAATTAGAAAAGACAATAGAAGACAATAGAATCAGGTTGAGATGAGCAGGGAGAGGGAGGGAGGAAGAGATAGAGCGCGTGCCTTGGTCGTTGGAGTAGCAGTCGTGACAGTGCAGCGAGTTATTTCTCACGCGCACATCGGCGCCGGCAGTACCGTTGCCCAGTTGCACGTTGCACACGCAACAACGGAAACAGCCGATGTGATAGAACAACTGCAAACTCTCAATAATCATCGCAGCACCGCGACCTGACACACACACACACAAACACAAACATACACATGCATGTATACACACACACACAAACACACAAACATGCATGTAAACACACAAACACAAACACACACACACACACAAACATACACATGCATGTATACACACACACACACACACACACACACACAAACACACACACACACACACACACACACACACACAAACACACGTCACACAAATACAGTCAATAAAGTTGTAAGCAAAAGACACAAGACAGTCGATTGTGTGTGTGCTGGTTGATGCAGGCGAACACGAGGTATTTACTACTAGCCATCATTATTAGCCTGTACACTAGTGTATTCAGCTGTGTCTGTGTGTGTGTGTGTGTGTGTGTGTGTGTGTGTGTGTGTGTATGTATGTGTCCATTTGTGTGTGTATCTCTGTATGAGTGTGTGTATGTGTAAGTGTGAGTATGTGGGTGTGTGTGTGAGTGTTTGTGTTCATGTGTGTGTGTGTGTGTGTGTATCTCTGTATGAGTGTGTATGAGTGTGTGTATGTGTGTGTGTGTGTGTGTGTGTGTGTGTGTGTGTGTGGTTGTTACCTAGTTCAGAGAGACAGTGTGAGCATTGTTTGCGTCCGCTGACACTCAACACTTTATCCTCAACAACACCGCCGCCGCCCGCCGTCACACCAGAAGTGGCAGCCCTCAAGTGCGAGGAACAACTGGACGATGAGGGAGAAGCACAGTTGAAACGAGACTCACTCACTGTACCCATCTGACCTCTACTGACACACACACATACACATACATGAGCATTGATTGAAATTAGCCACTGCAACAAGAAATGACAAAACACATGTTCAAAATAAAACTAATATGTGGAGCGAAACATCGGCCTACAACACACAGAGAAATACAATTGAGGAATTCGACGAAAACTTGTAGAAAATTCAGACAATCGGTGAGGAAGGGGGAATGTCAAAATCTCAACACTCAATGCTGATATGATCAACTCGGCCAGAACACTAACATGCGCACACATACACGTGAAACACACACACACACACATACATTCGTGTATACCTAACACATAGGCACAAATTACAGTAGAACTGCCATTGTAAGCACACAAAAACAGTAACAATTATAGATTTGTGATTATACAAAGCACACACACTCAACACACACACACACACACACACACACACACACAGTCAGCACATGAGTGACGTTGAGACCGGAGCGCCGACCTGTTGTTGAACGGAGGAGTTGTTCGCTTGCCGCTCAAGTGCTGAGTGTTCTCGTAGATGGGCTGTGACTGTGGCTGGCTGTGAGGCAAATCAGCGTCGGCAGAAACTCGCGCGCCGATTGGTTGATGAAACATGCTGCTCGCCATCTGATTGGTCGGCGAGTGAGCGTGATGTAAACTTGGCGGCTGCTGATTGGTCGAAGCACGGCCAAACAATGCGGCCTCTTCACTGATAGGACGGCCGATGTTGTTTTGTGTCGAGGCGAACGTGACGTCATCATGTGACGTCATATGTCCGTTGTTTGTGGGCGGAGACTGTCGACTGAGCACTCGATGACCATTGGTTGAGGCCTGGAAAGGGGGCGTGGCCTGTGCGCCAGCAACTACACCGTGAGGCAATGACTGCGATTTTCTCACAGACTCTCTCTCACGAAACTCCCGTATCCTCCTGTGCTCTGCCTCCTGAACACAACAGCAACAACAACAGTTAGCAGAAAGCAGCGACAATAAAACGCCGCTGGCTGCACAGAACACGGCTCAAAGACACCGCAATTGTAGCAACACTCACTTGTATGAGCCAGTGTTGACTGGGATCTCTGTTGGGGTCGACCCGACGTCTTGGCTGATGTTGTTGCTGAAGTGCGTCATGACGGAGTATTGACCTGCCGGCACCTGCCTGCATGCCAGCCGCGGGCTTGTTCGTCTGTCTGTCGGGATAATGATCCCGAGTTGTGACAACACCGCCGCCACCGCCACACAAACTGTCATCAAACATAATTGATCCAGCCAGTCGTATTATCAACAACAACTGGCTGGTGAACTGCACTCTGATCACGACTAACAACATCTTCTACAAACATCTGATGACAATAGTGGTGACATCCAAACTTATCACAAGTTGAGCCATGTACACCACTCCTGTATCAACCTGATTGCTGACTTGCCCCATAACACACACCAACATTAACTTGCGCCTAACTTCCCCCAGTAGGGATGAGGAATTAGGGGCAGGAGATATGAGGAGCATGATGCACTGTGATACTGGAGCTCGCCTGAGTACGGCACATATAATGTATCTAGCGTAGACTTGGCAGCTATAACCTGGCCTAACCTAGCCAAATGGAAGCGTTGCTCTCGTCATCTGTAATAAATGCTCACAAACTCTTTCTTGTCACACTAAAACTGAGCCCCATTCCTCTAGACACGTCTGAGTGAAGTCAGTGGGCGGAGTATATATGTGTGAAGTGTAGCGTTCTCGCAAAGCGGTGTGTGAGGACTTGGACGAGCGTACCTGGACTGTCGATGATGCTGATCAACGCCGCGGGAGGAAGATGCCTGAGTCTGATGCTGCAGGACATCGCATGACGTCAGGTTGGGAATGGACCTGCTGTAGGGCAGCGAGGCGGCGGTGTTATCTGCAACACTCGCCGACTGAGGTGCACTGGCCACTATTGCTAATGATGTTGTGGCAGGCAGCAGTGAAGAAGACAGACACTGTTGCGACTGTGACCAAGCCCGCGTGTCAGCGACCGGGGGGGAAATGTTGGGGGATGAAGGGGGGCCGGCACTAGAGGCGCTCATTTTAGACAGGCGCGACTCTGACACACACACACACACACACACACACACACACACACACACACACACACACACACACACATACAGAACCAAAGTTGCAAGTAAAACATTGACAGGTGAATATCAGGGGTAGTTATTGGGAGGCCTGCGCGACTACTTGAAATTCATGTTGTCAGCTTCCAGACAAACGAACAATTGATAATTGATAATTGAACGAGCAATTGATAATTTGCGAAGAAGCGAGAAAGCACTGACTGTATTTGGCCTGTTGCTGCAGTCTCCAGTTCTCCTCTCGCTCCAGTCCCTCGATAATCTCTCGCTCCTGGCGGTCCAGCTCCTCGTCTACCTGACATGTCTGATCGCACGCTGCAATACACAGATACGCATGTAATTGCAATTGACTGTTTTTGTGGGATAATTCAGGTAAGCAGGGTCATGGTAAACAAACCGGAAAGAACTAGATGTTTGATGAGAGATGTTAAGAAGTGCAGTTTCCCATATAGGAGTGTTGATGTCTGGAATCAGTTAGGGGAGGATATTTTAGTAGCACATAAAAGCTTAAAGAAAGCTTGAATAGTGTATAATACTGGAAATTTACAGGAATATAAGCTAGATGTTTATTAGAGACAGGACAGCACACGAGCACAGCTCATGATAAATACATGTATGTAGAAATATGTATGACAAAGAGAAATGTAATGTAAATAAATATGTAACGTAGCAGACGGTTGAGTGAGAGTCAGAGCTATGTCAACCGAGTCATATAATGACCCACCGGTCACTCTCAAACCCTCCATCAACACAACTCGGGTGAATATTGGCGCGTGTATGTGTATCACTTGCTGCTAGCGATTATATCGTACCTGGCTTGACGCTGCACTCCTGAATACCGAGAAAATCGAATTTGCGACGCAGTAAATCCTCGCGAATCTCGGCCGGAGACCGCAGCTGCCAGCCAAAACACACACACAAGAATTGTAACGACTGGCAGCAAGCATACAATGTGTGTAAACTGGAAAAGATAAACATATAAAGATCAATATCTGTACAACTGTGGAAAATAGTTCGCGAATAATTCACCAGCCCGGGGTCATACTGGAGCCCATGATGACCGGTGTGAAAGTGACCAGTGTTATGTATTGGCTAAATGACAACACTCACCTGTGTATTGACCGCGCTGTGGTTGCTCCCTGCAGCACGACTGGTAGACGGAACACCTGGAGGGGGAGGGGGTTTCTCGGAGGGGGGAGTGGCCCCTCCCCCCGTACCAGCACCAGTCAAGTCCAACACTGTCGATCCTTCTCCTTCAACATGCTCATCAGTCTGTGACACCGTCTGACAACACATAGAACATTAACATCAGTCTATGTGCCCGCCCCGGCACCAACATGTCTACCAAGTGACCATGCCAGCCACACAACACCAGTCATGTACACACACACACACACACACATACACACATACTCATTACTTCCCTTACTGATGCGTGTACGCTTGAGTATCTTGGACATGAAGTTAGGACAGTTCGAGCATGACTTATTTGATGCGGGATATAAATATACGAGTACATACACACACGCACCGTTGACAGTTGATTGTTATCAGATGCGTGTTGAAGTGGTGACTTGATGGCAGTGGAGACGGGTCGTGTTGTGGATATGTCATTGTTCGACGACTGACAACCGGACGACAACGGCTTCACCACGCTGTCACCGAGCGATTTACACGGCTACAAACCCACCGACACACACACACACACACCTCATTTGTGCTTTACAATGCAGTGCAATCCGAATGATTTCAGTTCGGCTGTGAAACGGCACGCCGTAAGATACGTCAGACAGAGCAGAACATAATTGGCCGTCATCTTATGAGCACCACGCAATAATCCCGCAATCAACACTGTTCTATTAACCACCATTGAGCGCCGCTGAAATTTTAAAGTACTAGGAAATATTGAGTTCAATGTGAAAGTGTGACAGCAAACAGGAGTCGGTCAAATCTGCCACCGTACATCAATGCTTGCAGAAAAAACAGAATAGGAGAGACCATGCGTTTATGAGTGAGTGGTGGTGTTTACATGAGAAATGAGTCGTGTTAGATAGCGAGTATTCAAGAGACCGAAGAAAAAAACAAACTACAGAAAGTAGTAAAATGTCCGCAAAAACTACAGACAACATCCAAGAAGCTAGCAGAAACTACTTAAAAAGTGGTGAAAGTTAAGACGAAACAGCCCAGTTGCAAGCAAGATCCACAAACCTTACTGAACACAGAGTAGAGAGACAAGGGCCCAGAGTTCATGCTGCCATTGCCACAGTATTGGACAGAACGAGAGCTGGTCGCATGCACTGGTCTCCTCACCGCACTGTCTGCATGTTCTTGCCGTGCTTGAGAACTGCCGGAACAGGGTTGCTGAACAGACGCGCGGTCTCGCTTCTTGAGGTTGTTGTTGTTGGATGCCGATGTTGACGATGTTCTCCTGGCGTGTTGCTGGTTGCTGGCTGCTGCTGCTGCGGCTGCCAGCTCCTTCTCGGCAGCCGTCGCTAATTGCTCGAACCTCAGCTTCAAATCAACGGCGCTCAGCTGGGCATGTGGCGACGGGGCGTCTTCAACACCATCATGATTGACAGCAGTTACATCCCCGGCGGTGTTATTCGAGCTCAGATGATCGACGCTGAGTGAGCGCTTACTTCTGTCGCGACTATGATGTCGGTCGGCTTCCCGCTCACACTTACCGTCTTCGCCGGATACACTCACTCCCCTCCGGCAGGACGAAGACGGCGCACCGGGCTCCGTCTGCGAGAACAGCGCCACTTTCTGACGGAACGATGAGTCGCCAGTGCTGGCAGCCTGATCGCGCGAGCAGCCGGAGGAAGTTCCGTGGCCGCGACTCTGATCAGCACCGACACACGACATGACCACCGACTCGGTCGACTGCAGCGGCAAAGAAGCGATCCGCTGCTTCAAGCCACCCTTCTCACTCAGCTGTTTGAGAATATCGTCAGTTTCGCTGACTTTAGGGCCGACCGACGATGCTGCCACCGGCGACGTCGAACACGTGGATGACGCGAATGATTGAGGTTCAAATAGCGAGCGTCTCCGGGCGACATCCTCGCGCCCCGGCACCGCACGAGATGAAGTCACTGTCATCTCGGAGCGTCTCAGTCGCACGTTGTCAGTGGCTGACAGACACGCTGACTGTCGCTCCTCGGGACCGCTCTCGACTGAAAGAGACCGAGCACGTCTCTTGAGCGCCGAGCAACTGAAATGTCGTTCGCCTGCCAGCGACGCAGGCTGCTGGCCGAGAACACGTGATGAAACAGCCGCCGCAATTCGACTGGCAGACAACGAAGATGTGTCTGAATCAAACACTGCACCGGGCAAATCTGCCGTGTCTACCAGTTGATGTCCTTCAACACCGTCATCATCTTCATCATCGTCGTCGTGAATGCTGTCTGGGCCGTCATCGTCCTGGATCACGTGACAGTCGAGGTTCACCGGCGAGTGACGCCAACAGTCCACCACCCTCTGATCGGCAAAGTTCAGGTAGCCGCGCACGGCACTCTCGCACGTGCACTCGTCTGTGCCGCTGTCGTCCTGCCCTACGCCGGCAGTCAGTTTCGACACGATCGCAGTGGACGGCGACAGGGAGCACAGTGAAGGACGGCACGAGGTCTCGACGCACGTGCCACTCAACACACTGCCACTGCACGACTGAGCTGCCGACTGGCCCGCCGGCGCAGCCTGGTATCCAGCGTCTGCACCAGTGGAGATATCACGCCGCAATACCTTATCTTCAGACTCCTGGCACTCGCACCAACACACACACACACAGACAAGCATGCGTTTTGACTTGCACGAGCAAAGCGATTCGCACGAGTTTGAGTGGTGTATCAATCAGGGTACTGAAGTGTCGTTATGATATAGCGGAGACAAAACTCGCCACTTTAACGCAATTCTAGAACTGAACACAGACTCAACCTGCTTGTTTGGCGGGCTGACTCACAAACAAGATATGACATTGCCATTCAAGATAGGGAGTCAACCATGTCGTGTCCTGGATACACAGAGCAAACCACTACCGCGCGAGACAGGCACAGACACAACAGCACGGGCGCACTATTGAAACTCGATACAGCGGGATTCAAGCAACCAACCTAGACTGCTGACTGTTATTAATGGACTGTGAATCAGTGGCGGCGCCAAGGGGGGGATATAGCCCCCCAAATATGCCAAGCACCCCTAAACCCCCCAAAAATCATAATCGTGAACACTGAAATTTCTTACCACTGTAATTGAAGCTTTATTGTCTTAAATGCATGTCATTTCATTTTAGTCTAAAGGTGGTTCTATAATAATTACAGTGTACCACGGATATAAGAGAACGCCGGTTATAAGAGAGTATTCATTCGGACCCGTCTTCTATGCTTAACGTGTACTTTTCGCCGGATATAAGAGAGTTTTTCTCCAGTCCCGACAAATCTTATATCCGGGATACATTGTACTGCTATTTGAGTGCCCCAGTCCCTTATTATAATATTATGTAGTCAGCGTTCGAGTGTAGCTCTTCATGTCCGCCAGGCTCCCGCAACCTTTTCCTTAGCCCCTCATCGGAAAAATCCTGGCGCCGCCACTGCCATAAGCGCATAAGATGATCCAGTATGCTGAGCGAAATTCATGCGAACACACAGTAAACGTCGACAGACTCTAGCTAGATTGACCAAGAAGAGTTGGGCTAAGAAAGATAGAAATAAATTAAGAAAGTTAGATCTAGGAAAGAGTTAGAATGACCAAATCAGATTGACCATGATAACGTTGCATAAAATTTGCACATTTCCTCATCAACGACTGCAAAAAGAACACCCACATTTACATGCACTATACCATTTACAAGTCAATTTGGCAAAAGTGAAAATCAATTTGGCAAAAGTGAAATTCAATTTGGCAAAAGTGAAAATCAATTTGGCAAAAGTGAAAATCAATTCGGCAAAAGTGAAAATCAATTTGGCAAAAGTGAAAATCAATTTGGCAAAAGTGAAAATCAATTTGGTAATTCTTACAAATTTAGGTGGTAGTCGCATTGATAATGCATAATCATATTGTTTATTAGTGTTTTAGTAACAAATTTATTACTCATGCAAATGATATCAATTAATGTTTTATGTTTAAGAATATATATAGCTTAAGAAGCTGCCATGTAGGGATATATTTGTTGATGAAGTCCATTATATTTGCATCAAAATGATCTTTCAAGTGATTTGGATTAGCTCCGATTCAAGGTTAATAATAAAATAAACTATACATTTTACAATTCCATTTGTCCCAATTGAAATCAAAATTGTCCCAGCTAGAACCACAATGTATGTTATTGATTTTACATTAAATATCAAACTTAGTTGTTGTTAGTACATTTTATTGTATTTCACATGAACAACTTAGCATTAGTCGTAAAACACAGATATTTACTACTTACTATGTACTATACAATTATGTGCTATGGTATGTACTACAATTACAATGCAGATATGTACCGTAATTACTTACTTTATGAGGAACTCTATCAGCCAATATAGCAATGTCAGTGTATATACCACCAGCGCGTGCACTTAAATTCTAGCAACAAAGCAAGATATCACAACTCAACACAATCACAACGCAACATGGCCCACTAAAACACCTTCACTAACAAACACGCACGAACGTTCTGTGCAAACAACTGCCCTATGGCGTGCAGTCTATCAGCCAATATATCAATGTCAGCGTATAGTCACTGTGCTCGGAGAGCACTCGCGAGCAAATCGTGCACACACACACACACACACGCACACACACACACATCTACAGAAACATCACACTTTCAGAGACGGTACAATCCAGCTTATGGCAAGTGTTCTGGCATCACGTGCGAATAGCGCTTGTCGTTGCTAGCCATCTGTACTATGTTTAATATGGTACGGTATATATTTTTGTATATGGTGTCTATTTGTGTGTGCGAGGTAGTGTGAGTGCATGTATGTTGTATGCACGTGTTATGAGCGAGCAGGGGGATACAGGGGGTGGGGCAGTGCGCGCCATGGGGCAGTTGTTTGCGCAGAACTTTCGTGCGTGTTTGTTAGTGAAGGTGTTTTAGTGGGCCATGTTGCGTTGTGATTGTGTTGATTTGAGATATCCTGCTTTGTTGCTAGAATTTAAGTACACGCGCTGGTGGTATATACACTGACATTGCTATATTGGCTGATAGAGTTCCTCATAAAGTAAGTAATTACGGTACATATCTGCATTGTAATTGTAGTACATAATTGTATAGTACATAGTAAGTAGTAAATATCTGTGTTTTACGACTAATGCTAAGTTGTTCATGTGAAATACAATAAAATGTACTAACAACAACTAGGTTTGATATTTAATTTAAAATCAATAACATACATTCTAGCTGGGACAATTTTGATTTCAATTGGGACGAATGAAATTGTAAAATGTATAGTTTATTTTATTATTAACCTTGAATCGGAGCTAATCCAAATCACTTAACAGATCATTTTGATGCAAATATAATGGACTTCATCAACAAATATATCCCTACATGGCAGCTTCTTAAACTATATATATTCTTAAACATAAAACGTTAATTGATATCATTTGCATGAGTAATAAATTTGTTACTAAAACACTAATAAACAATATGATTATGCATTATCAATGCGACTACCACCTAAATTTGTAAGAATTACCAAATTGATTTTCACTTTTGCCAAATTGATTTTCACTTTTGCCAAATTGAATTTCACTTTTGCCAAATTGATTTTCACTTTTGCCAAATTGAATTTCACTTTTGCCAAATTGATTTTCACTTTTGCCAAATTGACTTGTAAATGGTATAGTTACATATATCTGTCGGTCAAAAATGCACAAACTCGTCTTGATATGGGTATTTTTCAAATGAATACCATATCAGGATAAATAAAAGATTTGCGACGAAATTCAAGAGAAAACAGGAGAGTACATCACCCATCATCTGCATATATTGGAGCAATGAAGGTACGCTCACTAAGCAATCAAGTGAAGCAGTTTCATGTGCTTGTATTGAAGACGACCAAGGATAAAACTGAATAATAATATTAATGCACATTCATAATTAATTCAGCGGTAACTTGCAAGACATTAACATCAAGAACTTCGTGTATTACACCAAAAAAATTGCTGAAAAACAAAAATCCTGCAATTTGACGGGTTTTTATGTTTTTTTGTGAACTCGTCAATTCGATTATTATACGGAAATCGCTATTTTTGACAGGAAGGTATTTTTGTGTTGTTCACCTAATCTCCCGGTATACAATAATGATACACTGATAGAAAAACAACCAATAACACCGACAGTCATGATTTGTGAAACATAAATCATCCTTAACATCAGAGCTGTTGCGAGGACTTATGAGCCCCCCCCGAATGCAACACTTGGGGCCCCCATTATAAATAAACCATCAAATAATGAATTTATGTATTATACATGATCACATAATACAAGCTCAGGTGAAAACATCTGAGCAAAAAGGTAAAGGCTATACATAATATAATAAATTTTAATGTCATACGTGAAGCAACGGGGCCGTGGGGTACGGGGGGCGGTTGCTACGGCTCTGCTTAACATATATCAAAACATAAAAAATACCAACGAAAATACACGGAATAATTACATGCATTACAATTAATAGTAAAACAAGATAACACAAACACGCAAGCTTGTCAAACATCACGCAACTATCACTAATCATACCGTCAAAGTTGCGAGCGAGCGATCAATTGAGAAACTTCGCCAGAAAATAGCAAACACAACGTATCACCATCAACACCAGCCAACTAACTGGTCTCCACTGTAACACTAACTCAACCACACTGTACTTGAGTGCCGCGTTTGTCAGGCTTCAAGTTCAACAACCACAAAACACACCTCCACACACATCAGACTACACGCACACGCATCCACATCACGTATTCGTGTATGTGTCAAATAGAATAGCTAGCTAGAAAGACGGTGTGGGAAGAGATAGAAAGAGAGTAAGAAGAACTGGTCAAATAAAATACACGCAACACGTATGCAAATTCCTGCCAGGTTATTTTTACTGATCAACATACACACACACACACACACACACACACACACACACACAGAAAACTTGTTTTTCTCGTGAGATACCACGCTCTGAGAGATGAAAAATGCAATTTCCACTACGTGCCACTATCTTGCACCTCACTCACACACACACACTCACTCACTCACACACACACACACACGCACGCACACGCACACACACACACATCTACAACGCTGTTCACAAGGAAAATTGACACGAATATATTGTACAGAAAGCAGAACAAGCATGATAGGCATCAGAGGCAAATGAGATGCATAACGATGCCAGATACCAGTTCATAATGATGCCAGAGACCAGTTCCCACTCAACCGGCTGTCTGAGAAGAAACTCTCACAAGAACAGACAGCAACGTTTTGTTCGAGTCACAGCCAAAAACAGCCAGTATCTCAATGAAATTCGCCTTGCAGACAATAGCATTTATATTCGAGCAGCGAAAATGAGAGAAAACAACAAACAAGCGGTCAGCTTGGCGAACAAGAGCTCACTACACGAACAATGGAACAACAGCATCAAACTAGCAAAAACCACGAACAAGAGAAAGCGAAACAAGACAAGAGAATCGCATATAAGAGGAGCTATCATTGCATTTGCCGAGAAAAGACAGGACTTCCAACAAGCTAGTCTGCTAAATTAAGCCGCCAAACACAAAACATGTAATATATTAACAAGAAACTGACTGCCAAGTATATACATGTGTATGTGAGTGTGTATGTGTGTGTGTGTATGTGTGTGTATGTGTGTGTAACCTTGGCTGTCTGTATTGCAAGATGTGTAAGCTGGCGTTGAACAAGCGTAAACAAACAGCAAACCACTCAAATTTATACCCTCAAATAAAAATCAACAACAACTGTTTACCTTGAGTTAGCACGAGAGCAATAAACATAATACTCAGAAGGCGGGACACTAGCAGGCAAATGAGAGCGGCGAGATGAATGTTTTCACGAGCCAAACGTTGATGTTGCAATCAATCACAGTGTCTCATACTCACACCCACACGACAACACACGTGCATTTGTAATACACGCACACACAAATTTACACAGGTGACAAAACACACAGACAACTGAATGTATGTGTGTGTGTGTGTGTGTGTGTGTGTGTGTGTGTGTGTGTGTGTGTGTGTGTGTGTGTGTGTTGGTGTGTGTGTGAATGTGTCTCTCTTTGCATGCATTTGCGTGTGTATGTCAAACACACGCACACACAAATACAGTTGCAAATTTGAATTCAGCGTTGCGTACGTGACGATTGAAGACTGACACACGGCAATGCATTGCAAAATGTAAGCGTGCAGTGTCTGTAGATGGGCGTTTTTATACTATGGTACCGCACTACCCACTTCCCACACACACACACACACACACAAACATACACTTTTTCACTGTCAGACAACGTTCACAGAACACGCTAACACGCAGAACAGAACAAGCAAATAGCGCCTATTTATAGCAGCTCTTGTTGGTATGCACGCGCACACGAGCGCATGCATGTTCTCATGTATTGGACTGTGAGGAATTCATTGCTGCTACTATAGGTGATGAAAACAGTGCCTCCGTACCCGCTGCGTGTCGTAACAAGCTCTTTATATCCGCTACCCTTGTATTGGGTATTGTACAACATGCTAAAAGCCCGGCTCATCTTACTAACTAAAATTGTTCTGGAAGATTTCATGATCAGATTGGATGGAAACAGTGGCCGAACGTGTGAATAGTAGTGATTTTGGTGCTGTGAAAATATTTGTGATTTTGGTGCTGAGAAAATAGGTAGAATTTGCACAGAATATGCAAATATTAATAGTGCAAATGCTGCCCGAAAAAGTAGGCGGTTTCAATAAGCATGCTGAAAAAACGTTCACTACTGAAGCGAATGATGTCTTAATTGTCATATTACATATTCGAAGGGGAGGTGTAATTCCTACTGTTATGACCAGAAGGTGGGATGTTTACACGCACTATTTGCTTTACTGTTTGCCGCCGGCGAATCCTCACCGAATCACAGTTTTACCAATCAATCGCGACCAATTCTCGATGAGTAAAATATTGTTTTCATACACTGACTGAGCGGGCTCAATATGGGAATAATAGCAGGTTTCCAGCGATGGTCGTATTGGCGAGAACATCCTTGGTTCCCGGACACCATTTCATGACCCACAGTATATAGAATCTGCATGTGGCCTCTTCGAAATAAAACCCATACAAATACACATAAAAGCAGCAGGGTTAATGGTATTTATCGTGTTTGTGCCATTCGATGGACATTGTGATATTCAGGTGTGACCATCCTAAGACCAATCCAGTGATTGTTTCATCAAAGAAAATGGCGCATGTAAAGGCACGAGTTGACATCAAGAATGTCATGAATAATTCCACCTGAAATATTCCAACATGCAAACACTAGACTTGCAGTGTTTCGCCAGTCATTTCTGCACTCAATTGTGCTGCTGGAAAATACGATGAATCACACACGTGCTTGATTCAATGATGACAACAGTAGTGGAAATGCATCGTATCATTTCATTGCACTGATCTACTGTGATTGCGACAAATATACTCAACTCATTTTCTGACCTACATGAGAATGTTATACATGACATTCTTCTATTCAACAATACATTTGTTGTGTAGAATTCGTGAATTGAAAACAAACCAATAAACTTGTAGATTATAAATGGTTCATTAACGACTATTGTGCTACCGTTGGGTGTTTTGCCGCGGTGTACAGCTGAAACAACACGAAAATGTCAACTTCCCGTAACATCCACTAGTTCAATGGTTCTTAGACTTATTGGAGGTACTGAACTCCACAAGTCCCATACAGGTATTTATCAAACCCTTAGTATTTCAAGAAAATCAACAAATCACGTACGATCAAGACAGTCACACAAGTAGGCTACTATTGAGTGGATCAAGTTTCTTACAGCACAGATATCAAGACCAAGCGATGTGGTGTGATTAACTGCAGCCTGTGATTAACTGATTAACTGCATGATGACCAAGCAGAGCTTGACGTCACGAATCATACGAGTGGGTGAACCAAACCGCCGAACCCCTGGGTTCGACAAATAGAGCCTAGGTTGAGAATGACTCGACTAGTGACACTCACCGGTTGGTCACTCGGCTCGCTGGACGTGTCCGAGCCAGTGTTGAAGCCAGCATCGGACCGATTGTCCCCCGCTCTACTGCCGAGCATGGTGGCCGTCGTGGATGTCTCCGTGGATGAGCTGGCGGAGGACTGGGGCGGACCAGCAGGACGCAGTGAGGCCAACATAGACGCGATGTCGTTCTCATCGTCCGTGTACACTTGCAACACGCGACCGCCAGACCCTCCCCGTCTGCACGTGCACATAATACACGACCGTCACAGCGCCAACTCAATCAACACGTATAGCCAGCACTAACTATGCTACAACGTTACAACAGAATAACACAGCAAATCAACGTGAAAAGAAATCATAAACCTCGATGTAAAAGTACAATAATATCTTCTTGAATTGTGTGGATCTTCGAATCAGAGCTTGATATGATGCCGTTGATATATTTATCATTTAAATCGTTAACTAACGTGCCCAAATCGATTCAAACTGATTTTACATCTTCACCACACCAAGTGACACACTGCATACCACAATCATAGGGAATATTGTCACAGTCACAGCCATGCCAACAAGATACCAACCGCATGGAAATAATTGAGATGATGACTTTGACAACAGTCAATTGTTAGATCATACGATTTGGGAGTCGCATGATAACAATGAAAGCCCGTTAGACATTCATTAGCGACAAACACGATGCGACACACACAAACAGACATACATACCAAGAATCCACACAAATTCATGGTGAAAAACAACCGCTTAATGGAAGATCAGTTTCCACTAGTTCACGAGATGTTCCAACTCAATGAACTACTGTCCGCCAGTGAAATAAAGTTGACCAAAAGCGCTGCTGAAAATTGGTCAATGGAGGAGTGATTTTCATAAGGTGCATGTTGCTGTTAGCGAGAGATCGAACTCGCATTCGATGTTCACGATATTCCTATGTATTAAGCGGGCATGTTTGGGCACACTCACATTATCCAATTTCGCACATCAACTGCTCCATCGTAGTACGACTTTGCACTTTCTATTTTCTTATCATCGAAGCGATCCTCCTTGCCGTGTATTCTACCATAGTTATGCTAATGATTCAATTTAACCCCTGGAGCGCGAGGTTGCAGTAACCACCAAGGTGCGTTCAACAAATCGTCGGTCAGATAAGATCAACCCCCTGAATGATCCACCACATCATCGACCTCCCAGTGTTAGCACAAGCTCACCAACCTTGACAAATTGCAACCGTCCACCTTGACAGCACTTGGATAACGCGTTAACACTGTACCACAAAATACCACTGGATTTAGTCAATTTTTCACACCTGCAGTGCATATAGAAGTATGAATACAAGACCCGCCAAGTGTTCAAGCACACTCAAGGTGAAAAACACACGTGATCTTACTAAATCAACCATGTTTTTACGCAAATAACCGTTTGTGTGTGCGTATTTGCTGGCATTTTCACCTTGCACCGCTAGTCGATCTAATATCACTATAATTCTCAATGTCAAACAGCGGACACTGTGGAAACTCCACCATTGGGTTTTCAACTTGAACTGAGACTTGTCATCTAATAAGCATAAACTCCTATGTTTCACACTTTGACCGTGCCAGGCCTGTGAATGAATGAAATGCACACACAAACGTGACCACACGACTCAAATGCACCATCAACCATAAACACACACACACACACACACGCGCGCAGTGTGGTAACAGTTACATCTGCATTCAGGTAGACTAGCGACTACAAATTGAACGTTTCCAATAAACTGTTCGAGCACTGTTCGAGCGGCAAACAACAGTCACCAACAACAGTTACACAGTTTGACAATACCCTGGTAATGGCCAACACCTAATGATGTGTGTTTGTATGTCCGTGTGTGTGCGTGTGAGCGCGAGCACTCTGGCATAACAGATGTTCCCAATATTCACCAGATAATAACGCATAACTAGCATTTCCTGTGTGCAGTGCACTGTGGCAGAAATTATTATCCGCCACCGTTCCAACATCAACACAAACATCTACACATGTAACTGAGGTGTATACACAGTGTAGTTGGGAAGAATACGAGTATACGATGTAGTGATCGAGTGGCGACGAGACTGGCAATGTCTTAGAATAGGAAGCATAACAAGCGACCACATCATGACATAATCACCCCGCACCATGGTTCCCACGACAAGCACCATCACTAACAGCAGTCTGACAGTTTATGACAATATAACAGCGCTTCTTAACCAAGCTGCTCGCATAACTAGAATTGCGAGTCTGGTTATTATGTGCTGCGAGGATTGCTGGGGAAAAATGTTTTACTCATACTTTACATTTTTCCCTGTAAAAACCTGAGGGCAACCTAAAGGACTTTTGGGATGTGTTAATGAATATTGAATAAAAAATTGGTGTTATCACGTCATTTATATTTTCATGTTTTCATATATCTATCAAGAATCCAGCCGAGTGCGAGAGCTGACTGCTGAATTAAAAAAGACGCCAACACTGAGAAAGAAGAAGAACCAGTGCTTTATAATCTTCACCGCTCACTGGCGTCTCAGTTGAGACTATTAGGTTTGATACTGTTCGCAACACCAGGTGTGTGTGTGTGTGTGTGTGTGTGTGTGTTTGTGAGCGTACTTGTTGCGTTGTTGCATGATTTGGCCGAATGTCTTGTTGGGTCGACGTGGATCATTGTGACCCTGTTCTTCCAGTCGCTTCACCTCGCTCAGACGCTCAATCACGTCTTCCTGACGCTTCCGTCGTGAAGACTTCCAGTTGTCCAGGTTCTGCAAGTACACACACACAGATAGGCTAGAATGCAAGCCAGGGTGATTATACTGAGCATTTCGTGAAAATCATCGGGAAACACATGGACAATACAATGATTATAAGTTAGTAATGCACGATAATCTACCATGTCGTGAAGTGCCAAGAATAATTACTCTAGAAAAACGATTTAAAAATAGTGGAACATATGAAAACAACATATTCTGATAGCTTATGTGATTCACGGCTCGTACAACATTGAATTAAGACAATTGCAGATTTGTTTTGATATATTGTTGTTTCATATCTCCAGTTTTTTGTATAACTATATTGAACTGATGCATCATTTGTGTTGTGTGAGTTGTACAAGATCATGGACGAATTTGTGGCATGCCTGTGGTGCTGCATATGCACCACAATGAAGAGACCAGTCATCCAGTCATTATCTGTGAAATCGTGCCGCCGTCAAACACAATGAACCCGATAATTGTGGCAAATACGTGCTCAATGTCGACCAGCACTTCTCATTTCACACCACAACAAGTGAAATGCGGCCAATAATGCCAACACTAAGTTCAATGCAAATATTCTCTGCGATCGCTGTGTGAAAATCACCGTAAGCCCAATTAGATGGTTTTAGAAAGTAGACACTCCATTCTCCATGGTTGTGTGTTAGTGTGTGTGTGTTAGTGTGTGCGTGTGTGGTGAGACTTGTCAATTAACACTTCAGCGTGTTGTCGATGTGCAGATATTATAACTCAAAGAAAGTACATCAGCTGTCACGCGCCTGTGTGTGTGTGTGTGTGTGTGTGTGTGTGTGTGTGTGTGTGTGTGTGTGTGTGTGTGTGTGTGTGTGTGTGTGTGTGTGTGTCAACACACCCGCTCACACCGCCGCCTTCACTATCACATCCACCATCCATGCACACTCACAGGTGGAAACTTTCAAACCAGTCGACCCAGGAAACAGGGCTCTCCTTCATGACGGCAATATTGGAAAAACTCAAACATTAACGATAGCGAGCCAACAGGAAAATTCCAAATAGTACTGGAAAAGTGAAAAAGCCAATACATTGAGAAGCTGAGACACACAATCACCCGTTCAATCACATTATCAACGTATATTATCTGTCAGAAGAACACTGCGATTGTTTCTATCGCTTCCAGGTTTCGAGTTCTTAATAGTGCAAAAACGATATCATCTCTTAACGGAAATGAAGATTGAAATGATGACCCAGGGAATACATAATTCTGCGAGTGGGAAACGGAAGAAAGACGTTATAATAACACTTGAGCAAATACACTGCTATCTCGCGCCGTAAAAAGAACACAGAAAATCAAAGAGAGCGAATAACAAAACAACTAGTTACAACTAAAATCTATTCCGCAGAGCTAAAATTCTGGTCTGCTCCATTTGAAAATGCACTTGATACGTTCGCAGATAGAAAACTGTTTGATAAAAAACGTTATCAAACAGCGGTGGACAAGGCTAAAACGCGCAGTCATAGCAGGTCGTGTGAAATCGGGACATGAAATGAGATGAGCGAAAAATAGCCCAAAAAGAGCGTGGGTGCCTCACAAACAACGCCAACGTAACGGAAAACAACCGACATCGGTGGACAATGCAAATTCCTCACTGATCCATCATGAATCCAGCGTGGACACACACACACACACACACACACACAACACCGTATTTGCTGAACAGTGCGTCATTGACACACCCAGGACAAGCGACACTGACACGAGGACGACCCAGAACCTTGACAGTTCGCAGAAGCTCAAAAACCATCACAAACGCACCACATATTTCTTCCATGTAAGGCACAGCGTCGAAATTATATGCAAAAAAACTGGCAGAAGAATGGACCCGCAATTTGCTCCATGAAATAGAAAAAATCAGCACAGGTATAATGTCAAATTGAATACACTTAAATATGTCATTCCCATGATGTTTCTCAATTTTCTCTCATTCCTCTATTTCTGTGCCTCTGGGCACTTGGTTGAGCATCCCATATCAAGATGACATGATCACATGACGCCATGAAAGACACTGTCCACCTGGTGAAGAACTATTCTAGATCAACAAAAATCCAATATATTTCCGCAAATTCACAACCATCTCCTACGAATACCCAACATAGACGTCTCACCGCAGGTTTGTTGGTGGTCGACGTGAACCGGCCAATGTTCTTGTGCAAGAGGAACTTGCCAAACTCGTCCAGGGCCTGAGAAGATGTCATGGTCACGTCTGCGCTCACGTCGTACAATTATCACAACACTAATTAATCAAGCCACCAAGAGAAACAGCAGCTGTTATGACGAAGAGCGGTTTTCTCGAAGCCACCCACACGTGCACCTCCTCGCCACACAACTGGAGTCACGCGGCACTGCATACACCAGCGTGGAACACGCCGACTCACACACTCTCCCGTCACACTCTCACTCTCTCCCCAGCCGGCACTGACACAGTATAGGCCTCCTATTGCACAGGTACTCACACACACCGCCAGCAATGAAAAACACTAATAAAACGCAGCCTATAAACCTCACTGCATATCGCACACAATTTCTGTGTATGAACACACACACTACCTCGACGTATTGCCAAAATACAAGAAATCCCAGAACAGGGAGTCCAGCACTGATACGCACACACACACACACACACACACACACACACACACACACACACACACACACACAGATCACATCCGATGTATGTGTGTATGTCAGCACAATGCCCTACTGAAACCAGACAAAAACGCATAACGAACACACACACACACACACGAACGGCCCCCAATAAACATCACCTGGTTGACATAACTGCAGCAAAAAACTCAAATTTAAGCAGACACACACACATACACACTCTCACATTATCCAACTAACCAGGTCGTGTCCTCGCACGCACGTACACAATGGCACACCCTCCCACATACGCATACATGACATAAAACACCATGTCACACACACACACACACACACACACACACACACACACACACACACACACACACACACACATACATACCGATTGTGTAATGATTTTTTACATGCGTACACGAATAAAAATCAATACTGCATATAATATCAATTACAATATATGTCGACATTCTGGCAATAAAGACATATTGTATGAAAGGGAAGTACGCTGATCTATGTCATTTATTCACGTGTGTGTGTGTGTGTGTCAATCCCAATGAAATAGGAAAATTGTGTGAAACCTTGTATATGTGGGTGTGAATACCCCAGAATTACCACAACAGTCAATAAACAACACGACTCCAGATATGACCGCGGGGACATCTCAGCTAAATTATTATATCAGAACAATATAATAACTATATAATAAATTAGAATATATTATCCAAAATTAAAACATCGAAATTATGGTATAGTATTATATTATATAATACTATGTTATAATATACCATAATTTCGATATTTTAAGTTGATATTTTTTAAATTATGATTACACTGGGGTAATTTATTACCTCCTTATTAATTTAATTACCCTCTGGGATAGTTTCACAATTTTTTGTAAGTAATGGAGGAGAGTATTTCTAGTATTTTAGTTTAACCAAATATATCAATGTCGACAGCATTTCGTGAAAGGGGTAACATGCTAAATGTGGTATGATAAATTGGGTAACAAGCTGAAAAGGGTTGGGAACCACTGTTCAAATGCTACGGCTGGATATGTGTACCTTACTGTAAAATACTTGTTCAATATGTTATCTGTACCTTAGTGTAAAATACTTGTTCAATATGTTATCTGTACCTTACTGTAAAAAACTTGTTCAATATGTTATCTGTACCTTACTGTAAAAAACTTGTTCAATATGTTATCTGTACCTTACTGTAAAAAACTTGTTCAATATGTTATCTGTACCTAACTGTAAAATACTTGTTCAATATGTTATCTGTACCTTTCTGTAAAAAACTTGTTCAATATGTTATCTGTACCTTACTGTAAAAAACTTGTTCAATATGTTATCTGTACCTTACTGTAAAATAATTGTTAAATATGTTATCTGTACCTTACTGTAAAATACTTGTTCAATATGTTATCTGTACCTTACTGTAAAAAACTTGTTCAATATGTTATCTGTACCTTACTGTAAAAAACTTGTTCAATATGTTATCTGTACCTTACTGTAAAATAATTGTTCAATATGTTATCTGTACTTACTGTAAAATACTTGTTCAATATGTTATCTGTACCTTGCTGTAAAATACTTGTTTCATATGTTATCTGTACCTTACTGTAAAATACTTGTTCAATATGTTATCTGTACCTTACTGTAAAATACTTGTTCAATATGTTATCTGTACTTACTGTAAAATACTTGTTCAATATGTTATCTGTACCTTACTGTAAAATACTTGTTCAATATGTTATCTGTACCTTACTGTAAAATACTTGTTCAATATGTTATCTGTACCTTACTGTAAAAAAACTTGTTCAATATGTTATCTGTACCTTACTGTAAAATACTCGTTCAATATGTTATCTGTACCTTACTGTAAAATACTTGTTCAATATGTTATCTGTACCTTACTGTAAAATACTTGTTCAATATGTTATCTGTACTTACTGTAAAAAACTTGTTCAATATGTTATCTGTACCTTAGTGTAAAATACTTGTTTCATATGTTATCTGTACCTTACTGTAAAATACTTGTTCAATATGTTATCTGTACCTTACTGTAAAATACTTGTTCAATATGTTATCTGTACTTACTGTAAAAAACTTGTTCAATATGTTATCTGTACCTTACTGTAAAATACTTGTTTAATATGTTAGCTGTACCTTACTGTAAAATACTTGTTCAATATGTTATCTGTACCTTACTGTAAAATACTCGTTCAATATGTTATCTGTACCTTACTGTAAAATACTTGTTCAATATGTTATCTGTACCTTACTGTAAAATACTTGTTCAATATGTTATCTGTACCTTACTGTAAAATACTTGTTCAATATGTTATCTGTACTTACTGTAAAAAACTTGTTCAATATGTTATCTGTACTTACTGTAAAAAACTTGTTCAATATGTTATCTGTACCTTACTGTAAAATACTTGTTCAATATGTTATCTGTACCTTACTGTAAAATACTTGTTCAATATGTTATGTGCGCATGAATGTATGCGTGTGTGTCCGGCCGTGTAAATAATGCAATTATTTTTTTGATATTTGCAATCATTCGGTTTGTTTTTGCTACTGGTTTGTTTTGGAGGGTGGCATGGCGTGTGTCGGTGGTGTTGTATGTTACTCCTGTGTCTCCGGTTATGGTCGCAAATAAATAAATATAACGCAAAAATAGAACGAAAATGTCTAATTGAATCGTTGTACAATAGCGATGTATCATTAGAAATTTATTACTCAATTTATAATTATTATTCACCAGTAACAACCTCGTATGTGCTTTATGTCAAGTAAATATGCATACGTTTCCAGTTTCATCCAGAAAATATACCGTATCTTCTCAAAATTCTGACCAGCTAGTAGAAAAAAGAGCGACATCCTCTAATTCAGTGCTACTCAAAGTGTGGTACGCGTACCGGTGACGGTACGCGAGCCATCGTCTACCGGTACGTGGAGATTTTCCAGAAAAGAAAGAAACAGTAGTCAAACTCCATGCCACGGGAGACTGCCGGAATATCTGACTCGGTTTTTTCCTGTATATATGAATATTACTATTATTCCACTATTATTATTAATATATGAATATTACTATTACTATTTACTGAATATTGCTTCACTTGCCGGTCCCTGACACATTGAAAAAAAACCTGCAGGTCCGCCACATCAGATAGTTTGAGAAGCACTGGTCTAATTGAACGGCACTTCTGATAGAACGGCGCACTCTGTAAGTGAGGTTTTACGGTGTTGAATGTGTTGTCTTTATCATAAGATATCTGGAAACTCAGTGGTTACAGGTGTAATGCAAATGGACAATTTCAATCATTTGGTTTAGATGATTTTTTTTTGGTTTTTTCACTTTCTGTTTAGTTTCATTTTGTTCAAATTTGTTGCAATGCGGTCCATTCTAAATAGAGTTGGGAATTGTATGTGATCAAATAAAAAACACTTTTTTCACATGAAGTGCCATTTTTAAGCAAAAAACATAAAATGCCATTTTCACTGAAAAATATTGTCCAAATATATAATTATATAGGTTGCGCCTGGAATTAATAATTGTTAACTGTGTTAATAATTGCAATTACACAGATCACGGATTTAACATGCTATGATACACTCGAACACTGCATTTAGGTACAATATTAACGCTAGCAACGCTAACAATGGATATATAGCAACGTTCCTGATATATTCATCAGTCCGACAACGTGGCAACGGGATTAAGAGGGTCTGCAATAACTCGCTATACAGACCAAATCGCTCCAAGCTAAGTGCACGTGGCATTGACTTTTTGGGAATCAAGGGTTCTACATGCATGTATTTACCATTTACTTTTTCGGAAAATATTCAACACAAATTGCTCAAATGGTGTTTGTGTTGTCACGCTCAAAAAGGTTGAAGGAATTCCATGTGAAGTCGTATTTTCCCAGAAAAACATGTCTGATGTGAGTGTGTGTGATAAGAGTGTGTAGTGTTGCATGTGAGAAAAACGTGTCCCCTGGTTACAAGTCGCAGCTCGAGCAGCACAACAAATCGGCTGCTCACTCGAAAAACATTAAATAATAATGTCAATGCAGAATGGAATCACGGGATTATTGCGCCTCGAAGCAGCAGTCCAAAATGACACCTCTACCATGAACGTTTCTAGTATAGTTCCTCATGTTTCACAGGACCTCCACATATTTTCCTTAGCTCCCTCAGCCCCCCACCGGAGAAATCCTGGCGCCGCCACTGTACCCCTACATTATCGGAACGGCCCAATCATTTCGCCACGCACCATGACAATTTCACCTCCCTAAAGTTAGATTCCCAATAGAATATCGCTAGATGCATGCAAATAATCTACGAAACAGTCAAGAATAAAAAATAAAATCGAAAATTTAATAACATATTTTGGGGCTTTTAACAACATATTTTGGCATTTTTCGCCACACAATAAAAACATAAAACGCCCAAAATTATCACCTAAAATTCCAAACACAAATTCTAGTTTGCCCAAATCCAATACGAGGCCATGTTATGCATGAATGCAGCACTAGCGACATCTACCGATAAAGAGCCAAACATCCACCTATACGTCCAAGCTGAAACATTCAATATTCACTCATCCATTTGGCCATCTATTTACAATTACCCAGTCTAAAACCAGCGCAATTATAGTCATTGTACCCACTTCGTTCCCCAGGATGAATTAGGAAGATCATATACGGCGTACACCAGACACAAGAGCCCTGAATATAAGATAACCCCGATATAAGAGAGTATTTCTTCAGGTCCCCCTTCTATACTATACCTGTAATTTTCCACGGATATAAGAGAGTTTTTCTCCACTCCCGACAACTCTCTCATATCCGGGCACTTATCTGTATTGTACACTGTATAATACAGTGTATATTGAGGCGAACAAACTACAAAATAGCGCCGATAGTGTGGTGTGGTAGTGCAAGTGGTGCAGTATAACACTCACGTTCTGCCACTCTGCCGGCTCCTCTTCTTTGAGCGGCGCGTGGATTTCCTGTTTGACTCGCTCGACTTTCTGCAGCTGTTCGGAGGCGGAGCGCAGCAGCGGGGCCCTGCCGCTGGCCACGAACCTCATTGGATTGGCGGCCGGGCGAGGCACAACTCCCACCAGCCGTGTGGGAATAGACTCGGTCGACTCACCGCCACATGGCTGCACGACACACACATAGAAAGACAATTAATGCGGCGAAATATCACCTGATAACAGTGACGGCGCCAGAGGGGGGCTTAGAGGGACAGAAAAAAACAAAATGTGGCAAACGCCCTCCTCCAACAATAATCCTGATCATGGACATTTCCAGTGTAGTTGCTCATGTTTCGCCAAGCCCCGCATCTGTTTCCTCAGCCCTCCCGGAAAAATCCTGGCGCTGCCCTTGTCTGATAGTGCTGATGCAATGATGCAACAACACATAAGTATAATCTGTGACAGCCTTGCTGTTTGCCTCGTAGTCTAGTGACTAAGACGCACACTTTGTGCTCGAGTGGTCTGGGGCTCGATTCCCTGGCGAGGTGAAACACTTGGGTTCGTTTATCAAAGTTATAGGCCAAAATTCCGCATGTCAGGTTTCTGTGCTCGCTGCCGCGTAGTTTTATGTCTGCTGGTCATTGATGATCAAACCAAACACCACAGAACAAACAGACAAGCCGAGTCAGAGTGAAATGACGTGAGTAAAGAAGGTTGCTGAAACTGAATCATGTATAAGAGTACGAGTTACAACGGTTCACACAGGAAACAGACAATAAAAATCACACAAACAATAATAAACATGCATATCAAGCGTCTCAAGCAGCGCAAAACAAAAACAGTTTAGACAAGCAGTATTTGTTGGATGTCCAATAACAAATTGAGTCAATTACTGGAGCAAGTGTCAACACGACGAGAAACAAAGCAAGCCAATGTTAAGGGCAAAAATATCCGAACAAGCTAGGAAAAATGGTTGAGAAACCAAACGAGAACTGACACAACACTGAACGTTACACCATAGTTACATAGTTCAGTTGTGATCATATAGACATCTGGCAGTCGAGAAATGATCAGCGAACGTGTATACAAACACGTGGTTCAAGAATAACGTGCAAGTAGACATGCATGAATGCACAAACACTCACACACACACAGACATACAGACACACTCACCCAATACGTGGTTCGCCCAAAACGCGTCATTTTATGAATATTCTGTTGGAATAGCGTTGTTGTGTGTCAGTACAGTACAGCACAGAGAGAATATTGCATTATGTATGCATTAGGAGACATGTATGAATCAATAAGTCTGCATAGGACGGTGCGTGGATCTGCACGTTCTTCACAAAACAATAATCTCGCATGGAACGACACAATCCCGAATAGCGTGTGCACGAATCCTACTCAACACGTGAACGTGTCAAATAAAAACCGCCAATATCCTGTCTGCAGAGGCAATATAGTTGTACGTGCTGCGAGAAATACGTTGCTGTGTCTTATTGAATGTCGGCAACAAGACACAAAACATACACCTCCAATGCACTTCACAGGTGAAATCCAATCTAAACCATATGCAACATGAGCTTCATGACTGAATTCCACACACCGACACATACACACCACACAAAATTGATACCTAGACGCGACATCTTCCAGAAAAATACATTAAATTGAGGCTCTCAGTTATTTAGTAAGCATAGCAGCTCAATATTTCTCAAATTGTCTCTCTACAGATTCTGGAAGCGTCCGGTACATGGGGTTACCGCATGTTGATAATAGTGACCGCATTAAAACAATAATAAAAACGCAATATCTTATGACAACCTGTGAGGAAGAGTCACGTTTACCATAGATTACAAGACTGATTGGTTGCAGTTTTCCCGTGCTCAAGCCATAGCCAGAGAGAAACAAATTCAATTGACCACGATAACCGCCAAGTGCCGCCAAGAAAGCCCAACAACACCCGACAATGGCGCCAACACATCAATAAACCACATCCGCACGCAATTCGCCGAGCATAACACGAGGAAACAGGGCAAAAACAGCCACTCCAGCAAGAGAAATGCCCGCGGGGCCAAACAGGGTCAACACCGCTGGAAACTGTTCACCTGTGTCTATAACACACGCACACAAACTAGCCAATGAGCCATAAACAAACGCTGAGGCACCCCACCATTGAGCCAGCACACCAGTGTCGATGTCATTAAGTGTGTGAGTGTTCGCTATAAACAGCCGCGCACGCAGAAACACATCCATTAAAACAGTCAACTACACCTCCGCATACAACTGATACGAACAACCACTTGATATATTTAACATGAACAGATATCGTACGACCGACCTGGACACATAAAAACAAACCAGTAAATATACCATGGAGCCTCGTTGGAAATCAATGACTGCATGTGAATTCATGGATTTCACCATAATGAGACGATCAACACGACACAAAGAACGACGGTCATCGTCATCATATGATCAACAAGATGATTATCATCATGGTACATGATGATGACAGTCACACTGGATCAAGATCATCATGGTACATGATGATGATGATGGTCACACTGGATCAAGATCATCATGATACAATAAGATGATGACAGTCACACCGGATCAAGATCATCATGGTACAATATGATGATGACAGTCACACTGGATCAAGATCATCATGATACATGATGATGATGACCATGACACAAATAAATGCAGCAAGAGACGTTGATGAGCAAATCAGAGGCAAAACGCCCATGATACAGATGATGTTCAGATACGGATGAAGATATCAATTGATACAGATGAATATGATGACAAAACACAATCACAAACATACGATCACGACCAGCAAAGTGGCAAGCGGACAATTATGAATGCAGAGGCAATGGTGTTGACGACAATGACTGGAAGACTCACCTGTTTACCGTTGACAAACTCGGCGCCGGCGGTGGTTGTGGTCGATGATGTGGACGATGTGCTGTTGTGTCGCTCGCCGCGGTGACACGCTGTGTATGGCTCGACTGCCACCGTCACCGGCATGATGCCCGGCGATATCTCACCTCCCCACACACGACACGGCAACACGCGGCCGTCACCACACCTCGCCGATCCTCATTCAGCAGTCACGCGACACCACTGACTGCCACTGCCACAGACACAGCCACGACACATGAGAACAGAGGCGGCTTCTAATATGGTGACACCTGCTATGTTGCACCTGAAATAGTGGTATCCCGGATACAAGACAACCCTTGTTATAAGAGAGTGTTTATTCAGGTGCGTATTCTATACTTTACGTGTATTTTTCCCTGGATATAAGAGAGCCCCGGATATGAGAGACTTTCTCCGCTCCCGACAACTCTCATATACCCGGGGCAAACTGCATTATAATGTAATTGTGCTAGACATCAAGGAAGCACATGCATGTTAAACCGAGGCGAAGACGAGTGGAAAGTTGATGTAAACACTCAAACTTCAGTCATGGATCGCTTGATAGACAGAACGCTGTGCGATGCATACATTCAACAATACGTGAATATTGATGAGAGTCCAGATGAGATGTATGTATGTGTGTGTTTTCTTTTGGACACGTTGTGCTTTCGGAGCTTGATCGGCCTGTGGAGAGGTATATATCTACAAATGTCTCGCGATATATTTTCACATGTTTATATAATGATTGTTTGCGACGAACAATTTTGCCAGCGCGATGGTGATGGACGGCTTGATGTTCCAATGTGTTGCGCTATTGAACGTAGCGTGCACATACCAGTAGTGCGTGTGTGCACTACTAGAATGTGCATGTGTGTGTGTGTGTGTTTGTGTGTAGGAGCATGTGGGAGCTTCTGGTTGCTCGTGCGACCATATGTCGTCGCCGAAAGACCGTTGATCCCAACAAACAATTAACATACACTATCACACACACGCACACACACACACATATGAATGAACACGTCAACAAGCAAACGATCAAACATGTGTGAAAGCACACACACACACACACAAACAAACACACACACACACACACACACAAACACACACACACACACAAGGGAGAAAGTGATGGTGCTTACTCACGACGCACAGTACTGACAAACCACCAACAAACAATGGATACTTGAACAACACAGTAGAGCATGAGTATAATAAGCACTGAGTAAAATAGAGTGGAGCATGGCTGATTGTGCAATACCCTTCTAGCATCCAGCAATAATACAGCGTCAGTTCAAGCAATATTGCTAAAATATTGTAGGTGTAGTGGCCAGTAAAACATGGACAATATCTCAGGAAACCTCCGGGCACTCACCGCTATATCATCTCACGCGCACAATGAAGCAACGAATAACAATGAGCCAGATGAAATGATGTCAAAAAGGCTGTAAATCGCCCGACTTCAACGTTCATAATGTATAAAAACAGAAGACCAATCGAAATAGCGACAATCAACAAATTATCGATTACTGCACAGCGCAGTGGCCAAGACAAAAACCTTAATAAATTCACGTTTATGAGCGGTTGGTTGGGCTAATTGGTATATTCGCTATTAAAAACGCCCTGGCTTGACACCCCATTCGTCTTAATTATACTCACAAACAAATAAACAGCACATTGCAATTATTCGTAAAAACACAACCATAACATAATAGCAAAAAGTGAAACAAATACACACTATCTCAATACTAATGAACTACTAGCCAACTACAAATGATCTTTCATATTGAGATAATATACGAGCGCACGATGACTACACACACACATGACCAACACTATACCGTTAGCACGCGGCGCCTGCTACAATAGTACGGTACACCTGCGACACACACACATACAGACACATACAGACACAGTGCAGCACATGCACCGCCACGGCAATCACAATTGATGCGGTCACACGGCCAGGAGAAAACGATAAACACCGACCACGTTTATCATGCATTGACCACAATAACCAAACATACACCAACACACACAGACACACACCAGATGAACTCACACTGATGCCCGTCTATGAGAGCACATTCGGAATTCATGCGTACACACATGCACACACACACTAACATATGCACATGCATCACATACACATACACACGCATACAAAGTACAAGTCTGCTATCAAATCACTCCGTTGGCTAGTATTATGCACTATTTTCTCTCATGATGACAAAATATAATGAAAATAAAATACTGACACAATGCCACTGACACAATAATACTGATGAGTGTAAAATATATGCCGACAAATTCATTGAATAATTCAAGAAAATAAATATATTCTAAATGAGAAGTGATGAGACGTGCGCATCACAATCAGATAAATCAAACTCAATCACCCCGGCCCACACTAGACAAACGAGCACAACACAAACAACAACTGAATCCAGCTCATCCAATCATCCAATCTACAGATCAGATTGGGATCGACCTTTTCCGTCCACTTTTTGCTCAATGTATTTATCCGGCCGGCCAGGTGTAATTGGAGCAGAAACGGCAGCGAGAGAGCCGTCAAACAAGAAGCTCGAGACATTATCGGATAACATCTTCCGTCGAGAAAATATTTCAGATTAAGACTCACACAAGGCATACACAAATGTACCATAGTTGAACCCCACAATACAAGGTATAAACATGTGTTAAATTTGTCCTACCTACAGCTTGTATACTCTGCAAGCTGGCTGGTTTATGATGTGAAACTTGAGAGAACCTCACTTGTATAAGATCCTTACAGTAGACCGCAAATTAAAACACACCAAACAACACAGAAACACACAAACACACACACACGTTATATGAATGCGATATGTGTGTGTTTTTTGTTGTTTACGCATAATTACGCTTACGCTTTTATTAAACATCCGAGCAAAAAGAGAATATAATAAACACACACACGTTATATGAATGCGATATGTGTGTGTGTTTTTTTTTGTTTACGCATAATTAAGCTTACGCTTTTATTAAACATCCGAGCAAAAAGAGAATATAATAAACAAAAGCTATCAGAACAGGACACAGGCCGCGTTGCCGCGCATGATGACCAGACTAACTGGCTGAATTAGCCAGGCAGTTTCACGCTTCTCGCCTGTGCGCTCTGCGATCTTTCGACCGATGTGCTGGCACAGTGTCTCGCATGCTGGTCCCAGAACACCGCTGGTCTCCACCGCTACTGGTACGAAGTGGTACCGGTCCGTCAGCGATGCGTATCGCTGACGCTTACGTTGATCTGCTGCTAGGACTGCTGCGCCGGCGTTGATGGCACAGTTCAGCGTGTGTGTGTGATGCTGATCGTGTTTGAGCAGGTGGCGTCCCAGACAAGGCTTTTGCCGCTCATGAAAGAGTATACGGTTATCCCATCCGGGTGGCGTCCGTCTCCTCTGTCCAGGCACCGCGCCGATCCCAGCTGCTGCCAAGCCGCGATACACAGTGTCGTTGAGCGTCGTGTGCCGTGGGAATCGTCCCGCGCTTTGTTGACATGACAACGCATGATGGCCCCATTTGTCCGACATGGCAACGCATCGGCATCTGTGAGGTTGTTGGACGGGCGAGCCGATACGCAACGCCACGCCGACACGCACCACATCGTCTGGCAGAAGAAGGCCCAGGCTGGCCACCGGAACCGCGTGCAGCCATGCTCCACTGTGTGATGTTGCCGCTGCAAGAATGCGTGCCCGCTCTGTTTGGTTGGCGGCGGACAACAAGTTCTGCTGCCTCATCTTGGAGGCCTGTCGGTCCAGGTTGCGCTGGGTAATTGTCTCATCGAAGCTCCAGTTCGGGCACAGCTCTGTGACGTATCTCTCCAAGGCGGCCACCACAGCTCCCAATCTGTCGACACTCTCGCGTCTGATGATTTGAATGATCCTTGGTGGATTCCAACGAGGCCACGAACGCGGGCAGTACGACGTCGGCCATGCGACGAGAGCCAATCCCACCCAGGTTCACCGGTAGGGAGGCTTGTGTCCAGCTGGAGTCGGTCATGCTGACACTGCACCTCTGGCATATTGCCGCTCGCAGTGTCGTCGATCGACTTCAGCTGGGTGGCGCTGCCGCACGAGGCACTGCTCGCATGAGGTGTGTGTGTGTGTGTGTATGTGTGTATGTGTGTGTGTGTGTGTGTGTGTGTGTGAATGGTGCTTCAGAAGGGAAGTTACATATATGAGGATAAAATGGGAAAAGAGATGGAATATTAGGTCTGAAGATCAACAACAGAACTGAAATGAACGGACAGGATGAGTAGACTAGAAACATTAATCCGATTGAACAGGAAAAGTTAGTGGATAAATTACTCCACCAATTAAATAACACATCTGCCAATATCGCCTGTAATACTGCATAACACCATTGACATACACATCCACAATTAACAGTGCACAGTGCATTAACAGTGCTCCACAGAGTGAAAACAGTGCACAATACCAGCACAATACCAATTATCTACAAACAACAAGAATAAGGAACAATGAAATGAAATGGAAAATACGCAGGCAATTAGTATCAGTGTAATCACCAATAATAACAACAACCACGAAGTCAGTGAAATCTTGACTGTCGACGGCACTCGGAATAATTTCGACTCAAGAGCCAAGATGACCAAGCAGTCATGAACAAATGCCGCACGTTAATCAATAAGCAATCATAACAGACACAGTCCTAATGTGAGTTTTTGACAGCGTATTTCAGTGGCTCCCAACCTGTGGTACGCAAACACTCACGGCTTTATTAAAAGTTACCGGTTTTCTCCTCGATATTGGAATGCGAGCAAGAATTTTCAGTCTTCATGACTACATTGAGTCGTTTTTTCAGTTGATTTGTGTGTTATACTTGTGCAATTACATGTAAATAAAGTGATATCTGATAGAACTAAGTGGAACCAGGTGGTACGCGGCGACTATACGGAGCCTCCGAGTGGTACTCCATCATTAACAAGTTGGGAACCCCTGACCTATTTGAGCTGAGTTGTGTCTTGAGTGTTGCATCAAATGATCGAGCAAAGGCAAGCTGAAACAATGAATACAAACGACACCACTGCAAAACGGTGGACTGTTGGACTCGGTGGTGCGGTTGTTAGCACACCCGCCTCACAAGCGGTAGGTCCGTGGTTCGAAACCCGGCGGAGAAGAATTTCTTTGGGCGAATTCTATAATCCCACAGCCCCTGTCCACCCAGCAGTAAATGGCACCAGATATCAGTCATGTGTTGTGTCATGCATTCTGGGGAGGTGACCCTCTCTAATACGTCTTCCGTCCTTGTGGCGCCATAGCGTGGAGAGGGTCGGTTCTGCGGTGGCAGCGAGCTGCACGGGACACACCTGTGTGTGTTCATAAGCCTCGGCTTATTCCCGTGTAGCAGCTGTCACTTGAGGCCTTTAGCCTTTAGCCGTTGAACAGAAACACAATGACACATACTGTCCAATCAACCACTATCAACCATTATCAAAACAGGTAAAATTCGAATGAGAACGTTCAGAAAATGGCAATGATTCAATAAGCATAGTACTGGACACACGCACACACACAAGCTTGACACGATAAAAACACACAGTTTGAATGAAAAACGCAGCGGGAATATAAATCCTGTCGTAAAGTCTGTGTTGTCAACCACCCGGAAACTTAACGACCAATCACGCGTGACCAAACGACCACTGACACACACTGACACACACACACACACACACACACACACACTGACACACGGGAGCGTGCGTAAATATAGATATGAGAGTAACGGAGACCAGGTCAAACGGAACTGTTCAGTGAAAAACTGAGCCCACGTTCCACTGTGCGACACACACACATACACAGACAGACATACATACAACCTGATCTGGTGCGCTACACGGAAGCAATATTGGAGATACACTAAAGGAGGATGGAGGGAGACACTCACAAAAACAAACCCACAAAGAAAATTCTACAAATAGAGAAAACTGAGTTAGCACGTGATTAGTTAAATTTGTGTCCTACACAGCGCTGGTCGGTGAAAATGGTCACAAACAAACGTCAATAATAAGACGACAATTGTTTATCAACAAGAACAACACGTCGATCAAACCAGCTGTATCAACACACACACACACACACACACACACACACACACACACACACACACAGGTAATTGAAAGCAAACAAGCGTTCAAATCAGTGATTGCCCCGACATCGCTAACAAGCACAACAATAACAACAACGACGCATATGCAGCTCACAGCAATGAGGAGACAGAAAGCGAGAGAGAGTGTGAGAGTTTGCCAGGGTACAGGAGCATGTGTGATTGTCAGTGGTGAATAATTGGTCAAGTGTATTTGACTCATGTATGTACCTGCGTGTGTGTGTGTGTATGATGTACACACGTTGCCATGACAACAGAGAGAGAGAGAGCGACATGAGATGACACCTACACCCGGGTCACACACACACACATACACACGCTCACAAATAGCAGCCCAGCACAGATCATTCGTGAATAATTAGTGAACAGCCGGAGTAGTGCAGGACGCAAGCTAACAGCTGTTAAAACTCGTGCAAAAAAACTCCTAATAAAACTTGTGCTAAAACTCGTGTTAAAACCCGTGCTAAAACTCCTGTTAAAACTCGTGCTAAAACTCCTGATAAAAGTTGTGCTAAAACTCGTGTTAAAACCCGTGCTAAAACTCCTGTTAAAACTCGTGTTAAAACTCCTGTAAAAACTCGTGTTAAAACTCGTGTTAAAACTTGTGCTAAACAAAAACCCTAGAAACCAACATAATAATGCAAGCAATATCAACATAATCAGGTGCATTTGCTAAAATTATCAAGGAATCAACGTTGAAAGGTGAAATCACATGAGCCAATACCTGAATCTCACGAGCTAACAATAATGGCCGACTTCGTAAATAAACACCCGAGAGACAAAGATTCCAGTTTCACACTTGATATCAAGCTAGATGGTCGTCGGTGTGATCAGCTGTAAGCAGTGTGGTGACCCCTGAATCTAGCAAACTATTAGACTAGCCGCTATAACATCAATCATCCGTTCAGGAATAAAATACAGGCACAACGTGGACATGGTATGATAATACCAGAATCATTACATTTGATCCGTATTGACTATGTAACAGGAGCCCCGTTACAACGTACCGTTCCCTATAAGATGGGAACAGGTGTGAACGTGAAATTACCTGTTTCCTATAGAAAGACAGCACAAAGCACCACGTTCCTGCACGGTCCATACACCTCCAGTATGTGACTGCCTGTTAACAGACTATTAACGTATAGGCAATTATACATCTGGTCATAAATGTATGCGCGTGTGTAAATATGTGCACGTCAACATGTCAACACTGGCAGCATATATTAACACTCACAACTGTGTGTCTGTATACATTTGTATGTGTGTGTGTGTGTGTGTGTGTGTGTGTGTGTGTGTGTGTGTGTGTGTGTGTGTGTGTGTGTGTGTGTGTGTGTGTGTGTGTGTGTGTGTGTGTGTGTGTGTGTGTGTTTGACCGACAGCCACAGCAGGTGCAGCGAAAGTTGGCACCGTGTCACGTGACACACACACACATACACACAGACAGACACATGCGCACACACAACCAGGTCACACTCATACACAAACGGCAGTCATTGTGACGCCAACACACCACTACTGTGCTAACATTCACCGTGTTTCACTACACACACACGATGACACCCACCTACACACACACACACACACACACACACACACACACACACACACAGTCCGAGGAGCCACGCCGGGTCACCAGAGGTCGCAGGTGAGGTCACGGCGGCCGTGTCAACAGTCACATGTTTACTGACATACTGGTGACAAATACCCGCCGTCACACAGAGGGACACGTACTTGCGTGTGTTCGTTGAGTCTGTGAGGCTGCACGAGTGCAGAAATTAATTCCGTGTGATCAATGTTAAGTGTGTGCTGCTGCATACACAAGCACTGCTGTGTAAACTCATCAACTTTCACACAGAAAGGAAACCACGCACTTGCGCAACTGAACAAAACACTACAGCTTTAACAGCCAAAACGATCTCAGATAGAACAGTGAGAGACGAGGTAAATGTTTCGCGTCGTTAAATAAATCAACCACAAATTTCACTCACATATTCTTGAAGTAACAATAATCTCGCGAAACAAAAAACACCACAGGCGATCGAAACAGAAAATCCACTTATAAATAGAAAACCTCAAATGTCCTGCAGGAAGGGCAAGTAGAAACATGTACTAACTCACTCAGATATGCAGATGAGCATAATTAAGATCCGCGACAACACATATCAAAATTCACAGCAACAAACAGCAAGAAGAAGGACATGTGATGACATAAATACACACACGAAGATGGTGGAGTGAAGAGGAGGAACGGTGGAGACTACCAGCAATGCGAGAGATAGCGCACCAACATGATGCGTCCTGTAATTGAGGAAAGAGGTTATAGAGGTATAATAGACAAACGGTAAGAGATTTTCTTGATAAGATTCAAATGGAATTACATTTCTCACAAACTCTGTCTTCTTCCACGTTGGCTGCAATTATGTGGATAATGCATATTGTTAACACCGTCCAAGATATGTCTGGAGGGATTTCACATCGTGTGCGCAAATGGAAACAGACACCGACAGGAAAATGTAATATGTAATTCAAAGTGACTCAAGTATGTGAGGGCTTCCTGAAGCACACACACACGCGAAAACTCTGCCCAAAAACAACACAAATGATACGAACTAAGGAGATCCACGCTCAGAAGAACACAAGATGACTGACAACATCAACTGTAGCAGAAGACATCAAACACAAGATGAGATATACAGCAGAATCAGCGCCGCACAAGAGAAAAAGTCGACCGCTGTGGACAGCCGCAATCATTCGTACCGGACTGCAGCAAGAACAATGAGGCATTTGACCTGCCGGCTCAACAATGCCGAGAAATAATGACACTGTGTCATGCAACAATACTGCAATGCAACAATACTGCACAACATGCCTTACTGTGGGCCGCCCTCACACTGCTAATGACCAACACATATAGAGAAACGCGACACAGTGCGGCCACACCATGATGTCAAGTTACTTTTAACTATAACAAATAACAGTTGAAAATGCCTGATATAATCTCATTGAACGAGATAGGAAACATACACAATTGTTCACATAGGAAGCGGTGATTCAACTGAATGTCGGTGCAGCTGTTAAGCCTCGCTACAAATGAGTTTATGAACACTGTAAGCAAACAACCATACATCTCATAATGCGGCTTTCCTGGACAAATTGCAACATGCTAATAATGTAGAAGCGATGCAAGAAAATGGCTGAAATGTGACAATACACATATATACAGCGGATTCATGCCAATAGCCAGGCAAAAAGAAATCTAACAGAAACGCACAGGAAACTACACTCGAATACAAACAGACGAAAACCTCACATATAGAGACACAGGTCATATATAACTCTGACAAATGTGGCAAAATTGTCACAAGTTGTGAGGAAAATATAATTACTGGTACTGGGATTCTCAGCAGGGCGCCACACTGTAAATTTGCTGCAAAAAAGTGACGAGAAACAAATACCAAGATGACCTGCCACGGAAAAAAATCTGACAAAAATTATATCAATCTTACAGATCGCGATGGTATGTTGAGATAAGCTGGATAACAATACCTAACAGATGCAAGACACCCCATTAAACAATGTCCAAACAACGCCAAGACGAATAGAATGATAGAGTCGTGTGAAAATACACGATTAAATTATTCAAATTGAAACAAAACTGGGGCAGGCGACATTCTCGTTTGTATTCTCGATATGCACCGGTCTTGTGGAACATTGGAGGAGCACGCCCCACTGTGAGCCCATCTACAGCGACAACTCCCGTCGTGAAGCCAGGTGTGGCCGGTTTTGTGAGCGAACACAGACAAAACGAGAAACGAGTTCGAGCTTTACGGCTCTGGTTAGAAAGCTGGGCGCCTAACTGCTGGGAAATTCGGCAGCTTGAAGAGATGATTGGACACAGCCTACAGTAATCTGAAATCGTTTTAGCATAAACATGTCTTTACTCAGCTCGCAGGCACACATACGAGGACAAACACATAATTACAACCGAGCAAACATAACAGTGGGCCAATGACGCCAGACGTAGAATGTCACTGACAAATTGTTCACGGTGACAGTGGCCTGTGGGCAAAATGATGTCACAACAGGCCGGGGTCACAGAGGTCACGCAGTTTGTGCATCTGTGATTACTGCACAAATCCTCGTTGAAGCGCAAATGTCAAATTGGCTGAGGAATGAGCCGACAACACAGGCATTGAAACCACATGCATGTGACTGGCCGCTGCCCTCACAAGCAAGCACGAGATGTCAGATAACAGAGAGAGAGAATGTGAGAAGGAGGAGAGAGTGGGAGAGCCGGCCAAAACCCCGGTCGACAGAAGACGTGAAGGACAAACCAGCCGCGAGTAAACGACAAAGACCAGCGATTCACAGCCACAACATGGTCGCGTCTCACACACGCATGGATGAAGTGAGAGAGGAAGATGTGGGCATAAAGGCAGGAGGAAATATCTTCACAAATCAAGCCATGTCGCTTGTGTGTGCATAACACACACGAGCAGCCGAGTGTTCGCTGTGAAAATCGCACGAAACCCAGCCCAGCGTGACAAACAAGTGAGACCAACCGACTAACAGAGAGAACTTGAAGGATCTCAGCACCGAGCAGGTTCAACGACGCAAAAGAACACAAAAATGCGGCTCGGCACAGCATACATCTCATCCAATGAGAACACGCCAGTGGAACTAATACAGGCACGCTCTATGAGAGTGTTCGAAGGGATCAGTTCTTAAAAGAAGTGAATGAATATTTGTGGACATGATGATTGATCACATCTGACCCAGTTAGCCGTGCTCTCAATTTATGCTCGCAAAACTCGCCGCATATCAATAGTCACTAATACTAGCCGAATTATCCTCGCCAAATAAACAAGCAGAAATACAAAACAGCGCGCCATATTGGTAAATAGGCACACAAGATGAATGACAGTGCCTTACAGCCTGCAGGCGCAGTGATTAAGCAGATATGAGAGACCTTGATATCACCGAGTACACACACACACACACACACACGATAACACCCACACGTGGGGCGCCACTTGTGCAAACGCACACACACGCGCGAGAGAGAGAGACAAGCAACATAATCATACAATCACAGTCCAATCGTAAAGATGAAATCAATTCTAAGAAAACAAGCCAGCTCAGATAGCATTTACATACAAATGGACTCATCAATTGGTCTTCTAATTCTCGATCAATCACCGTTGTACCGGTGCATCCCACACCAGTTGGTCCAGTTGTGTAATCCGCTGTAACAATGCACCTCGCCTATAAGTACAGCCGATCGTAAATCCATGACGCACTTGCAAAGACAAACCCAGAACTGAACAACAAGCAAGCTGGCAGTCAACATCAATTAACAGGCGCATCGAGCCAGCAGCAAATAAAACACATTCAAGTTCATATGGCAGCATACAAGCCCACATTACTGACTAGCTCATGCAGCATACAAGTCTTCCACTGTTGCCAATATACAGCAGTGCGCGTTCCTCGCTGCCAGAACGTTCATGTAAACGCCCACATTTATATCAACAAGAACAGATTGCGTCCTGTGCAACAAGTACTGTGCACACATATATACATGCACTGTATCAATACACACATGTTCTCATCTAGCGCAAACACAAATCTAGCAGCACCATACCGCCCTGTGTATGAAAAAAAACCATGCACAAGTATTAGTACACACTGATTCTAACATACGCGCCCATTATCTATCACTGCATGTGTGTGTGTGTGTGTGTGTGTGTGTGCGCGGGCGTGTCAGAGATAACTCCACTCACCACACCCAGCCAGATTAACTCACACGTACAGCTGAAAGTTCATAGACACACACGCACACGCACACAAGAGCAGTCACGTGCAGAGTCGAGGAGACAAAAGGCAGGGAGATGGTGAAAGCATCATTATCATCATGTCACATGCATGTTTGCAAATGTCCAGCATAGCACCTGAGTTACGCACACACACACACACACACACTGACACACATGCACATGCATGTCTACCATCAACACCTGTTGAATATGCCAGATTTGTCGCGCTATCACAAATCCCACACGATGCACACAACACAACACAATACACACACACACACACAGCCAAATACGCATGTCAGTGAGGGCTTAACAGCAAGACATGAGACCCAGTCAAGAAGACAACAAGACATAGCGGTAGCTGATCTGAAACATCACATGCTCTCTCTCACCAGATCCGTGCCAGACAAGCTCTTATAAGGAGCTTTAAGGAGCATGTCGTGTACTATCTGTGCAATGACCAACAGTCTGATAATGAAGGAGATTGGGTGAACACAGTGACGCGTATCGATTGAAACAGTGAATTAGGCAAATGAGCACACACACACACACACACACACACACGTACACATTAAACTCAGCACACAACACACAGACAAGACCAGATAAAAACTGGTCACACATGCAGGTGTCAAATGACCTGACACCCTATATGCTCCCATACTCTACCCGACCGTCACATACTCTACATGTGCCCGATATAAAAGTGAATGTCAGAAAGAAAGAACAGAAAAACTTAACTCAATGCTATATAGCGCTTCAAAATATGCTTAAAACATACTTAAACTTAAGGAAAATATATCAATACAACAATAAATACCTCAAATAATCCAAGAATTCACCAAATAGCATAAAATTTAGTGTAGAAAATATGAATTTTTTCGCTCAATATTCATGATACATGCCTGTGATACATACATAATTCACACACCACAAACGCGCGCGCGCGTGTGTGTGTGTGTGTGTGTGTGTGTATCTGAGTGCGTATGAACATTGGAATGGTCATCAATAGGGCTGTCAAAAAAGTAACCTAAAAATCAGAAAAAAGTAACTTTATTTTCGAGAAAAAGTAACCTAAAAAAGTAACCTAAAAATAACCTGAGTTTTAAAGTTATTATCACTTTTGTATCGCTTTATCACATGTTTATCACGCCTTTGCTGATTAGTGCGCCATGTGAAATACACGGTTTGTTTGTTGTTTGTTTGTGAACATATTAAGTAACCTAAAAACCAATAAAAAGGTAACCTAAAAATAACCTCCTTCAAAAAAGGTCAATTTCTGTTTGCAGTTCTGAAGGAAGAAAATACACCAGTCCTTCATTTTTATCACCTTTCCGAGTTGGTACTACTTTTACACCCTCTCCGATCTGGTACCATTTTTACAACAAACAACCAAAAGTGACTTAGCATAATTTAGCTAACATCGAAAAAAGGAGCATAACCATCAAAATGTAATTTTGAGTGGAAAGCTCATACAAATGCGAAATACACTAATTGCAAATGTAAATATTTTCAGTAATGGTCGCAATAATGTTCTGTATATTTTTTCAATGGAACTTTTTATCAACTTAACACTTAACACTCCCTTCACTTAACACTTTCTTTTAACACTGCATGTGTGAATGCCCCCCGTCCTCCCATATGTCAAACGTGGGATAATGGCGCTATCTCACGCCCTGAAAATCACGTGCAAATTCCTGTTAAAGTAAATACGTACTGTCAAGTGCTACAGTGCAGTATCTGGTATAGAGCTCACACATCGTACTATACCACGCTCCGAACATCTCACGACACCCTCCGGTTCGTGGACATTTCCTAAAATGGAATTACACTATCCTGCGTACCCAAAAACGTATAAATATCGAGTAGCACGGATGAATATCAATTGCTAAATCCTAACAGCAGAAATGTTGACATTTCTTGATCTTCAGACCTAATATTCCATTTCTTTTCCTATTTTATCCTCATATATACCGTTTTTGTGCCTCTTATCTGCAAAAAGTCACCAAACGTCGTGGTAAACTTACCTAATAACACGAAAAATAACAAAAGGTAACCTGACGATAAAAAAGTAACCTTAAAAGCAAAAAAGTAACCTAACGATGAAAAAGTAACTTTTGGTAACCTAATAACTTTTTTAATAATTATCGTACACCACTTTTTCATGCAGTTTTAGGTAGCTTATGAAAAAGTGACCTTTAGGTGAAAAAGTAACTTTATTAACTTTTGACAGCCCTAGTCATCAATCATAATTGTGCCCGTCAATTTCGCTCACACTGAAACGTACACATAAACTTAAACACACACACACGCATACATATACGAGCAGAGAGAAAAATATGCAATTAATGTCAAACCCAATACATTCCGGCCTACAACCAGCGTTATTACATTCATAATAATATCAGCCACTAGCTGAACGGGAATTTGCCCTGGAAACAGCACACGCACGACCAACACAACTGACACAGTATATCAAGCAACCGCGACCTTATTGAACAACTCTGGAAGCAGCCAGCAGGCAGTACCCACACAGACACACACACACACACTTTGATTGATAGCATGTGTAGTTTGTCGTATGAGGAAAGACTAAAAGTGCTTTGTTTACCATCTTTAGAACAACGTAGGCTAAGGGGCGACTTGATTAATATTTTTAGACATAAAATAGGTATGCAAAAGTTAGAAAGAATTAATTGTATAGTTTGGGATAATTCAGGCAAGAGGGGTCATGGAAAAAAACTGAAAAGGACTGGATACTTGAGAGATATTAAGAAGTGACTTAATATTAATAATTATAAATAATAATGATAATAATTAGTGACTTTTGGACTCCGTGGTGCAGTTGTTAGCACACCCGCCTCACAAGCGGGAGGTCCGTGGTTCGAAACCCGGCGGAGCAGAATTTCATTGGGCGAATTCTACAATCCCACAGCCCCTGTCAACCCAGCAGTAAATGGTACCAGATATCAGTCATGAGTTGTGCCATGCATTCTGGGGAGGTGGCCCTCTCTAATACGTCTTACGTCCTTGTGGCGCCATAGCGTGGAGAGGGTCGGTTCTGCGGTGGCAGCGAGCTGCACGGGGCACGCCTGTGTGTTCATAAGCTTTGGCTTCTTCCCGTGTAGCAGCTGCCACTTAGGCATTTAACCTTTAACCTTTAAGTATAGTTTCCCATATAGGTGTGTTGATGTCTGGAATCAGTTAGGGGAAAATATTGTAGGAGCTAATAGCGTAGGAGCATTTAAAGAAAGACTGGATAGTGTGAAATACTGGAAATTTCAAGGAAGATAGGTTACTAGAGGGTGGGTTGGAGACAGGACAGCACGAGCATAGCTCATCTCCTGTGGTAAACAAATAGGTGAGTACACACACACAAACAGACACACAAACAGACAGACGTGATGATTCATGATCGCCACCAGCTTCCATAAACAAACACAAACACACAGACACGGAGATACAGAGGTGTATATTTGTGAGACGTTCACTGAAGCGAGCATTGATGATCAGTTACATGGTCACATGAACTTTCAAATGATCCGCCTAATAAATTCACATAATGACGCACAAGCGCCGAACACCAGAAATGGACCACATGCGATCATTTGACACTGATTCCTCACTCTCTGGGGCATATAGTAGATATAGTGCATGTCTGGGGCCCTGGTACATGTTCGGTCTCCTGCGTCAGAGTTTATTGCAACCAGCGTCATGCTACATGTCATGTCATGCTACTGCAGGTCTACATGTTGTTGTCGTGTGACGACTGGTCCCTTCGACCCTCAGCCATTAGTCATTGGTCAAACAAAAGTGCTAGTAGGAATAAAAGTCAACACAACAAACATAAACGAGTACAAACACCAGAAGAGAAGAGTGTGAAGTCAGACTAATCCCAGTTGCATGGTTCCCGGGCACCAGACAACTATAAGGCCAGGCTACGGTCGAAATCAATGCACAATGAATACGGCACAAGATAGCGGACCACACACACAAGATGAACCAGTGTGTGTGTTGGTGTGTGAGCGACCGTTACTACGACCACTTGTGATGTCAGAGCAAAATATGCACCATACATCGGCCAGTCACGGGGCCCAGTAACAATGGCACACTGTACACTTACTCCTGTTCTCTGCAATCTCCTCCACCTCTCTCTCTCTCTCGGTGCTATGACTATGACCAGGTTAATAATAAGCAGGTAGCTTATATGCATGCGCACATACACACTTACTGAAACGCACGCGCGGTCATTCACATCGGCCAGTCATGTCAGTGAGACAAGAATTCCCACAAAGTATGCCTCGCATGACACATACCGTCTAATTACATACACGGACGCATACCTCCCGCACACACACACGCACAAATACTAGCGCGTACGCAATGTGTATGGCTTGCCTGGACTTCCAGCTGAAACAGCCTGAACGATGAGAACACGGCGAACCGACAAGCAAACCAATTAAGACATAAACACATTGAGATTGCTCGATATAGTCTCGCGCACACCGACACCCGACATCTTCATTACTACGCGCGCTCTCTTTAATTCATCTTCTTTCCATTGGTTCGCCCTTTCACAACGCCAAAGCAGCAAGTTTCAAACCACCGGGGAATCGAGCCCGCATCATTTGAACAGAAAGCGCACACCCTAGCGGCTAGGGTTCTAAACAGGATTCTAAACAGGATTCCAAACAGTCTCAGTCTGAGTGCTAGGACAGTCGGTACGAGGATCGAGGAATTGTCAAAAAATCTCTCTGACCAGTTGCACTCAGCAGCCTCTCAGTTCAAAGTGTTTTCCTTGGCACTTGACGAGAGCACGGACATTTCAGATACTGCTCAGCTGGCCATTTTTGTGCGAGGTGTTGATGATGAGTTCAATATAACTGAGGTACTTCTTGCTCTGTGCCCCATGAAAGACACTTGTACTGGAAAGGACGTTTTTCAGGAGTGTGATTCAGCAATGAAGAAAGCGAATCTGAATTATGAAAAACTCGTTGGAATTGCCACAGATGGTGCACCTGCAATGGTCGGGGAGCAGAAAGGATTTCAAGGCATGTTAAAGAAAGAGCTCCAAACCAGAAACATTCCCCAAACGTTGATATGGTGCCACTGTATCATACACCAAGAATCTTTGTGCACGAAGGTCATTGGTTTCCAGGAAATCATGGCTAAAATAATATCAACTGTGAATTTCATCTGTGCTCGGGCAGTGAATCATCGCCAATTCAAAGAACTTCTGGAGGAATTGGCTGCGAATTACAAAGACGTTCTGTACTTTTCTCAAGTGAGATGGCTGAGTAGAGGGCGCACTCTGAAACGTGTGTGGGAGCTGAGAGAAGAAATTGCACAATTCATGGAGTCGAAAGGAAGGCCTCTACTAGAATTCTCCGACGAACAGTGGCTCTGCGACTTTGCCTTCTTGGTCGACATTACTGAAAAGTTGAATCAGTTGAATGTGTCTATGCAGGGAAAGGACAAACTCGTTCACAATCTCTTTGGTGATATCAAGTCGTTTGAAGCCAAGCTGCTTCTTTGGAAAAGTCAATCGTAGAACAATGTTTTCGATCATTTCCCTTGTCTGAAAAGTCAGAAAGAATTGAAGCCAGAAGGAGGAAGATACTCCACTGAAATCGAAAAACTCAGCAGAGTTCTCTCGGCGTTTTCAAGAGTTTTGTGCAAACGAAAATGACTTCAAGATCTTATCAATGCCTTTTTCTGTTGATCCAGTGACAGCTCCCACGAATCTGCAGTTAGAATTAATTGATCTGCAGAACAACATGGATTTGAAGGCACAATTCTTGTCAAAACCACTAGTCGAGTTCTACAAAGACTGTGTCTCTGATGAATCTTCTCCGAACCTTCTTCATCATGCAATGAAAACAGTGACGCTGTTCGGCAGCACTTATCTCTGTGAGAAATTCTTTTCCAATTTGAAGTATTCAAAATCGAAGAACAGAAACTCTATTCCAGATGAACATTTGGAAAACACTCTGAGAATCGCTTCCTCGCAGATGAGACCAGACATATGTGCTATTATGAATCAGAAGAAGCAGTTCCATCCATCCCATTGACAGGAATTGTACAGTTATACGTGAAATACAGTGATTTTAGCCCTGTCATGTGGTTGTTTTAGGGATTTTCAATAAATTGTGTTTTTTTCGCATTTCTGGCCCCGAGCGTTCAAAAAATCTACATTTTGGCCCGCCGAATGAAAAGTTTCCCGGGCACTGCCCTAGCCACTCGGCTAAAAGGCGTGTTAGCGAGATGATGACTGGATACAAGGCACACTGGCCTGTGAGAACACACGACCTGTAGCGCTGTCTCATCGAGCATGCGCTCAATTGCATGCTTAATATGAAAACGGCGTGATTGCATCATCATTATTATCATTAATTACGGGCAAGCCCAGTGTCCTGGGAAGCTTGCAAGAACTGTTATCACCTTGCAGTGGCTCTATCTACCGGAAACAGCCGAAGGATGTAGAGAGTTTAATAAATAAGATACAAGTCAATGAAGAAAGAAAAAAGGTCAAATGAAAATATCACATCAAAACGCTAAATGAAAGTACACAAAAATTTAACAAGCTGATTAAGATGACATATGAAATAAGAATAAAAACGTGTAATGAAAAAGAGTAAAACAACAGAATCTATAAACAAATCAATGAAACCAAGAAAGGCCGATATATATGTAAATGACAATATGCACAACCCAGAGTGAGTATATTGCATGAATGTCATTCTTGCACGAAACACAAGCGGCAGAATTATAATATCACGTGACCAGCACCCGGAAATATCAACGACCAAAGCGACATATTGAATTACCGACGATGATGGCGCATAAACACGTGCACACGTGCAAACACACACGCAAAACGGCACCTCAAGATAAGAACGGCATATAAAGCACATTCGAGATAGCCACAACAACATGAACGGCTACAAATACAGACCAGAATAGTGACACCGCAACGAAGCAACAGATAAGATGATTGACTGCACACACAAACAAACATGCGCACATAAACACGCGTCAGTCTTGAATGCGTTTAATTAACCATCCCGGCGGGGAGTGGAGAGGTTGATAATTGCAACGTTCCCATGCATATGCAACAACAGAGCGATACACGGGAAGCACAATGCAATTTCAAACTCACCGAACCAGCGTTCAGCGTTCGTATCAGCGGTACATTACGATTGTGCAATGTTTCGCCGGCAAACACTCACACACAAATGACAATAGCAACTACAATGTCAATGAACGACAAAACCAATTGTAACAGTGTGTATGCGTGTGTGTGTGTGTGTGTGTGTGTGTGTGTGTATGTGTGTGTGTGTGTGTGTGTGTGTGTGTGTAGATGACAGTGAAAAGCAGGCACATTCAAATTGAGTGTATTCACCAATGAATCGTGCAGTTTAGCAAAACACCGAAAACGTGACCCTGTGCTAACAATACATACACACACACACACGCATACAAGCACGCGGACGACAGGAAAAGACACGATACATACAGATAGAGATAGGAAAACCAGACAAACACACACACAAACGCCGTAGACAAAACATAACTCGACAGACCTACATGAAAGAGAGAATATGATGCCGACACAACAAGGTTTTCCTGCAAAATCATGCGCTTGCTACAGAAACACAGGTAAACACATACACACGTCTATCCTGTGAATGCGTGACTTTATAAACGCGTGTGTGTGTGCGTGTGTGTGTATGTCTGCGACGAGAAGTGAGTTTACACTGACAAGCCACGATTGAGTTGCAGAGCTGCACCAGTAGCGATACAGTCACAATCAACCAACTACCGCTGTGCAACATTGCAAAAACAAAAGTGATGCATACGACATAACATGACGGATGCCACATGGCTTGACGTCTGACACATAACAAACAATGCCGACTAACGGTGCATACAGGAAGCAAGCGATAAAGCGCCGTAAATTATTAGAAAAAATATTGGACTATCATATAGAATACTGGTGTCAGTACCAGGATGATATTAATGACCCGGTCATACGGCAAGAACACACTATCTCATATTGGAACCAAAAAATCCGCATGAAGCAAAAGGCAAACGAAATAAGAAAATGAATTGTTATAACGAGATGGAACAAAATAATAGAACAAAATGGAAAGAAGCAAATGAAGAATAAATAAAGAAAATAGGAAAATGAATAAGACAATGTCAAAATGGAATATATTTGACATCGTCGTGATATCAAGAGCAGAATCAACAAACAGTGCTAACATGCTCCGACACGAAACAAGTCAGAATTGCGGTGATATATATGCAGTAGTGTTTTGGGAACATTTTTCTCTGATTCCCCACTTCTTTATGAACCCACTCTTCATTTGCTGCAAGTTCGCTGGAATATCCGATCAATTCAGTTGTTCCATCAAGTTGAATGTCAGTGAGATCCTCAAAAATGAATTTGATAAAAACGATATTGATAAAGCACACCTTATTTACGACCTTTAACTCTCAGCTTGTGGAGAATGGAGGCGCCGCCAAGTGAGGAATGAAATGTCAGACAAATGCGTGCTTTTATCAATCCACATTCGTATATTTTCGTTTCTAGTGACTTGCTGGAATTTTCTGACATTTGGTGGAACACCGAAATTATTGGGTTTCTCAGCGCTGTGTTGTGGAAAATGAAGAGATGTCTCATTAAGAAGTGGGGAATCAGCGAAAAATGCTACACACCACTGGTCTCAACAATTTAGTGCACGCATAAAACAACAATAACAACAACTACACACACGAACACACATACACCGAACACAAGCGGACACGGTCTCTCTGAAAGCCCAGTTCAACTCGTGAAGGAAAACGACATTGCGACCGAAAATGCCTCCTCTATAAAAACGACGTACTCCCGCAGTGATCATATAAGCAGCATTGCCAATAAGACTGACACCAAGTATTGTGAGGTTGCAACTTGTGTTGCACACAACGCCAGACATTCGCATGCAACGTTGACTGACGTGTATGTTCTGTTCAGCAACATTGTCCCGCTGACTGGCTACTTCTCATGGTCAACCGACAGGCACGAATTACGCAACAGATCAACACTCAATTGCACATTGCACGAGACACATAGATGAAGCGACAGTTGATCAATTGCAACACTGCATGCAACAAGCAGACAACAATCTGCAACAGGCAGCTTCTGGAACACCTGTCTATCAAGCGCTCGCATTGTGCAATTAGAACACCTGTCACCTGGGTGAGGGTGGGGGCAGCTACTGTGCGCGTGCGTGGGGAGGGGATGGTATAAGGGGGAGCACCACACCCGCGGTCATCAGTGAAGTGCAGCCTGCCAGTCGTCCAGTGTCCACACGCCACGCACCATCAACCACACAGACACTGACACTGCGGGTCGACCATCACAACATACTACCACACCACTGACACACCACACCACACCACTGACACACCATATCACACCACACTACTGACACAACATATCACACCACTGACACACCATATCACACCACACCACACCACTGACCATATACACCACCACACTATATACTGAGCGAAACATTTCTATATGAGAGAGAATATGTTTGTGTGTGTCTGTATGTGTGTGTGGATGCGTGGGAGAAATTTCGCCGTATAAACCACACACACACACACATACATACACACTAGTGGTGGTACAATGGCAGGAAAATGAGAGACAGAGTGTGGGAGCAAGCGACGCCAAGAAAGAGCGCACCGCTGCTAAAAAAAAACACAACCCAACACAATACGCCTCTTGCCTCGCTTCTGACAAATACAAACACACACCCACACACACATACACACTCATAAATGGAAAATAAATGCGACTGCACGTAATCTTGAATATTGAATTTAAACCAGCATGCACACACACACACACACACGCTGCCACACACACACGCTGGCACACACTTAAGGTAAAAGCGACAACAACATTAAGACAATAATCAAAATTTTATTATCTCATATAAGCTCATGTGCAGTGACAGAATTACACAGATAGAATAGGATAGAATTACACAGACGGATATTTCTGGAAATATTTGACTAGTCTCATGACGTGAGAATGTACATTTGAAAAGCCAATTAAGCCGTATAAATTGGTTAGAAACCACTATGATAATTGAGTTATACAAGTCCTTTGATAAAACATCGGGAGTTATCGAATGATTACGTGAGTTTGAAGCTTAACGAACACTGAAATAAGCCAGCAAAAAGCCACCACAAAGCAAAAATGAGAACCAATTAATAAGCCAGGACACACGATGAACGGCAACCAATGACTAATTGAATAAAAAACTGCAAATTCGCCACGATGTCAACGCGAGAATGTTAAGATACTGGTGGATACGCTGATAACGTTGTCAGAAGATGCAAATTCGAGCCGTCGTAATAACAACAGTCAGAATCAGAAACAGCTATATCTAATGTTAAGAAACAGAAACTTTAACTTTGGGAGATTCCCTACTGGTGGGAATAGCAAGTGAGGCATAGAGGTCGGACAAGACGACAAATGTGTGTTTTTGTAAATGCGAATTCGCTTATTATCGTTTCTAGTGATTTCCTGATATTTAATCTGGTGAACTTGCTGGATTTATCAGCGCTGTTGTGGAAAATGAAGAGCTGGCTCGTGGACAATTGAGAAATCAGAGAAAAAGGTGACGGATAATTGACCTAGATACACAGACATGCACTCACTCAAACACTGGCACACACACACACACACAAGAACAACATTTAGTCACAGCGGGATACAGGACTACACGTATTTCCCGTGAGAAGTTGAAATTCAAGGATACCGCCAGTGCCGACGACCAAAACGCACGTGTGTTTGTGTATGCGTGTGTGTATGTGTGTATGTGTGTGTGTGCGTGATATGAGACACTTCGTGGACCACCAATGAGGTCTACACCCACGCTTAACTATATCGGCCACTGACACGCACACACGCACAATCTACGCGCAAACTGAGACTGCAAAACAAGACGTTTTTAGTGGATAATACAGGAAATTATTAAAAAATTTGCATGTTATAGCTCCAAGCAAGATTACCAAAACCCGACGACTGTAACAACACGATAATTCATGCGTATTTTAATTAGTTCGTTCGACTTCGCAACCTGATTATTGTAGTTCAACATTAAAACCTGCCGATATCGACATGTACTTGGAAGCAGCCAATTAAAACAAATAGACTTATTCTCCATGAACTAAACAGGAGAGAATATCCCTGTACTACATCCCCAAATATAAATGAACAAATAATACATACAAGCACACGCGCACACATACACAGTGTCGAATAACACCGCATTAATCAGTACATAGATAAACACAAACATTCACACAAATTGGATCAGTATATATCTCATCACTTCACATTATATATCTCATCACTTCACAGTATATATCGCACCACACACGCATTCTGACGAAATAATCTCGTAATAACATCACAACACACACACACACACACACATACAATTCAACACTTATACGTCACCGATTGCACGTAACAAAGCTATCCAGTATAAGAACAGTTCGTCGTGGTATTGTGTCAGAAACAGACTACACTAGTATAGAATAAATTAATTAAAAATCACGTTAAATATTACACTAGTTCGCTAGTGAAACATATAACCCATTTAATTACGAATTCGTCTGATGTAAGCAAAGACCTTGTTGTGTTGAGCAACCACACATATAAATATATATCAATGAATTCCATATTTACCATATAATTCTACATAATATATCCTCCATATTAAATTAATTGACAATGATGTCGCCAAACTCACCCAGTGAGATTACTCCTCACAGATGAAAAACTTCCTGGCACGAAGCAGAAAGAGAACACAGAAGACACAACACTCACAGAGCACCCAGCACCTTGCCCTCACTACACAACACTGCCGCTACTGCTTAACTACGAGCTGCCCGCGGCACAATGGGAGCGAATGACAGCCGTGTAGGTGGCAGCACCAGTACGGCCGCCATTCAACCCTCGGTCGTCGTCGGCGCAGTTCACGCGCCAAATGACGCGGTCGCCTCGGGGCAAGAGTCACGCGCCCACGAGCGCGTGCGTATCCTTACCTGGTCCTTCCTTCCGATTAGTAAATGAGCTAGGTAGTAGCTGGTAGGATTCAGTGCGAAACGATTTGTATTTGAATAAGATATATACGGAGGAATAACAATGGAATTGTACTCCGTATGCCTGTACATGTGATCTTCAAGAGTGAATTACTTTTATACAGCGTGCTAGCCAGTGGCGGATACAGAGTACAATTTTGGGAGGGGCTGACTTAATTTTGGGGGGCTGAATCTTGGGGACGATCAGTCATGTACATGTATCACTATGCAACTTCTTTGCGATAATGCTTATATCAACAAATTCTACAGGAAAATATTGTTCTTGTCCTCTTTTAGTGAATCTCTTAGTTATGAGCAGTTGATGGAAGCATTTTGGAAGCATTCAGCCAGCGTCACCTAGATATCTAGGTGGCGTTATTTCAGCCCCCCTGTCCCCCTACCTGGATCCGCCAGTGATGCTAGCTCATATAGGATGGCACCTCACTTGAAGGTCACATGTTCTCACGCACTTTTTAGAGCAACTTGCTTTTTAGAGTAGCTTAGCTTGTTTTTGTCAGTGGCACATGTTAAACGATATATGTGCCTCTCGCTAAAAAGGATGCCTATTAATTCTAATCAGCTGGATTTCCATAGCTAGCTAGATATAATCCCATATCTTCCCATTTTCACAAAGATATATTTCCCCATGACTGTTGACAAATTGTTTGATCAGCTGATGAAAAAGTGTTGATTGGTATAGATAACACCAGATAATACTAATATTGTATTCTATAAGTATTCGTGAATGAGAAAGCAGACTGCCCATTTCTGGCAAAAATAAAGTGCATTTGTGATTAATTAAATAATTAACTATGACCATGAATAAATGTTTGATGTTTAGACAATAAAAATATAAAAAGGCAGACAAAGAGACACAACGAAACAACAAATTACACAGAATTATATTATCAGGTGAATTATAATAAAAACAAATCTCTATATTGATATACCTATTGATATATGCACATCCAGTAACATTGGCGTGTTCGCCAGTACAACCAGTAATAATTCAATTATTGGAGACAATTATGACAAAAATATATTAGCCGTGTCATGCATGGTAAATTGTAGGGTCAATACCCCACTTTCACCGAACTAAACATGGATATAACTTCATTTCCAGTGCATTTTGGACGTTCTGCATGTCACCCCACAACAATCCTCTCATCTCACTGACAAATCCAAGCAATTCGTTCCTGACTAACGACACTCAATGTGAGAGCACACAACCTGTGTCTGTCAGTCTGTTTGTATGTCTGTCAGTCAGTCTGTCTGTCTGTCTGTCTGCCAGTCCTGTGCCGGTTCTAGCGTGGCGCCTGGTATTGGATCTCCTGAGCTCAGTTGGCTCGTGTGAGTGAGCGGCTGCGAGTTGGATGAGCTGTTGGCCAGATATGAGTTCTTGACGGCTGCTCTGCCAGCGGCAGCTGCTGTGAGACGAGCTGCCGTGGTCGCACTGCCTCCACTGCCCAGACTGAAACTTTCATCATCCCCGGACGAGAAGCAAGTTCTCCTCCACCACGCGCTCACTCGACGAGACACCTCCGCCCGAGCCTAGATACAAGCAAACACAGTGTCAAACTCTGCAACATTGACGAGGAATGGTTTGGCAATCAAAAACTGATTATTCAAGTCAGCAGTGGGTAAACTACGACCAGACAGGCCAATTCAATTTGCCTGTATTTGCCAAGTTGTCAAACATCACTTGCCGTATATTGGATTCTTATTAGAGAAGACATTGATATTGTTATTACTAAGTTGACGTTCTATTTTTGGCTATTTAAAAATTATTACTTTGCTCTGTAACAACTTGTGAAAAAGAGTGAACGTATTTTCCAATGTTAGTGTGGCCCTCGAGACGGTGCAAAAATTAGTATGAGGCCTCTTTTCTGACAATATTTTGAAATTGAAATGGTTGGCTGCAATAAGCTCATGTCTGATCATTACTAAGTTCATTGGTTATTGCATCATATTATTGGTGAAACGGAAAATGTCACCAAAGTCACGCGGTACAAAGTAAGATTAATTCAGACAATTACGTCAATCATACTGTTCTGTTTGTTTGTGAGCATTTTAATGCATTAATAATACATTAATTATACGGAATACCAGACTGATAATCACACTGAATGCTACATTAAATGAGGGCTATTAACTACAAGATGACATTGTAAAATATATTATTCCGTACTAATAATCCGGAATTTGTCGGGTCCGGAGTTTCAAGGATTACTTGGTTTCATTGCGGATTGGCTTAGTCACGTTTTAATATAGCAATTTAAATTGTATTCATAATAATTACTCTGCAATTTCACAGACAAAAATGTGGACGAAATTTAAGAGAAAAATGCTTGAAATTCATCCCGGAAAAAACAGATTTAACCTCACTAAATTCATACTCGCTAATATTCATGCGCTTATGTATGGGACATTCACTAGCATGAACAACCATTTATTACATGCATACCGGAGATACACAAATATTAGCAGCACCGGCTTTCCAATGAGTGGACACATGTGGCGAAATTTCACGTTCACATTGCGATACATTGAAGTAGGAACGAACTAACTGTAGTAATGTTCCAATTAACAATTGAAGATGAAGCGAAAAGCCGACGTCTTGAATCCATCCATGAATAAGCCAGTACACAACAAGAATTTCACATAAGGCACCTCAACAATATTAACATTAATAAATTATGACTCGGAAATTGAAAAAGTGATTGATACGATCATAATTGGATTAAAAGCTGTTTTATCAGATTTGATCCATGTGGTAGATCGATCGATAGCCCAACTTCTCACGAGTACAACGTGTTCAGATGCAGGTTGTGTAGTCAAATGAAAACACCACCATGACACGCCGGACGTACTTTGTCTTTGATCACGAAGAAGAAGAAGAGAATGAACAGTCCCTGCAGACTGTTGAGAATGGTGAACAAGTAGGCGAGCACAACACTTCTGTACATGATGTAGAGCAGTCCCAGAGCCCACGTGCTTCCAAGCAAGAAGACCAGGGCAATAGCGCCTCGTATCCACTTGCTAACACATGTACAAACACCCTGACAGGTTCAATTATGCCCGTCATGTTCTCATTATCAACATAACCAGGTCTTATACTGGGTGACTGAGGTCAAAGTGCGACATCATTGCTGAAACATCAAGGGCGGAACGGCCAAATAATGCAACATTTTGTATTTCATGAGGCAATTTGTAATACAACCTGAATTTTCAGCCATCTCTCTTGGGTGAAAATTCAGAACACTTAATTCAAAAAAAATTACGTAGAAGATTGCGTATATTATGTAGATTGTATCTACACTCGTTTTGGATGTTCATTTCGATGTACATTTTTGGATTTTAGCAGTTCATTTACAAATCACCGATATTTGAAAGACACTCACAGATGCTCCATGGTCTTGGGCGAAATGAACTTGTCATCTTCACTTCTGCAACAGAGCAGATCACATAAGCAAAGACAGTAATAATATTCGGGATTCCACACATAAATGCACAACCACACTGTGTGGTTATACGAATATTTGGACACGCACATGAAGATCATAAGTCTACTATAATCTACTATAGATTACTAGCATGATTACTAGGTTACTAGAGCACTCACTTGGAATGTGAGAGGTGAGACCGCACTCTGGATCTCGCGGCGATGTTTGTTCTCGAGTGGCGCCACATCACCACCAGGGCCATGCTCAGAAACACCAGGTTTACCTGTCATCAAGATCAAACAGAAATATCGATAGCACATGTCGTTTATTTACCGATAAATGATAGAAATTGAACAATGACAACTATCAACAACACGCTTTACTCGCATTTGCTTAATTGGAACAAATGACGGTTCCATTTGACATTTGTTAACCGTCGTGACGATCAATTTTGTAGTTGACTTACAAGGAGATAAATTCTAGCTAAAAAGTCACACATAGCTTGATAGAAAGGACATTTTATCCAAGTCGCTGCTCACCATGATCACGAGCGTCACGGGCACGATAAATGCCAGAATGAAGTAGTTATCGGCGCGAAGCCAGCAGGACTGGGGCGTGCCATAGCTCGAGAAATCAATGATACATGACAACATCACTACAGCACCGGGAGCTCCATAAGCCAGCGCGTAGTAAAAGCGAATACGAAGTCTTTGACGCTCAAACACCTCAACCACCATAGCATACAATTGATAACCTGCAAGAAATAGACGGACATAAGTGCAATGCATAAAATGTAAACAGTTGTGTTTGATTGAGTGAACGATAAGTGAAAACAGTGGCTTGAGGAAATACGAAATTTAAAAAATATAAAAACCGATTAAGATGCTCCGAAATATTTACTCCAATTAATATTCCAAATCTAAGAACAACAATGAATTATCAATAAAACAGAAGAAACACGGTACCGGGACGTTGATACTGACCTTCAAAAAACATCCAGGAAAAAGCGCACAGGAAGAAATAGTGGAGGATGACAGCGACCATGCTGCAGATGACCGCGTGCTCAGTTTGGTTGATTCCGGACAAGAAAACTACTTCACCGACCAGCAGGCAAAAACAGAGGTTCTTATGTGACAATCTGAGAACAGGCTGCATGAAAATCCAACGTGATACACATGTTGAAAAGATTTAGCTCGGCAGTGTAGCTTTTAGTGAATCCTTAATACGATTTGAAGCATGGGGCTGTGAAGGTATGCTGGTACAGATATCCGCAATACGACACCTGAGTACACGTGGAAGTCCACCACTCGTGAACTAGGGTTAAATTGTAAATTATATCAGAGCCATGGTGAGGCGCAGTAGGTCTGAGATCAAAAAATGACGTTATAAATAAACTACGCTATAATGAATATATTTTTATATATTGAAGGCCCAAATGCCTTAATTTTCAGCCTGAAATTTCAGGAACGGCTTGATATTAATCCAATTGTCATTAACGCAGCCACAATGATATTATAACAAAATGCGCTCCATAGATGTCTGCGGCTTCACCTTGAGTTCTTTGTAGAGATGGAAGACGACAAGAGCGAGAATCAGACACACAATGGATACACCGCAGCCGATGTAGGTGAAGATTTCGAGAGCTCTTTCATCAGATTCTGACAACGGTTCTCCACCTAAATCCATCAATAAGCCAAAGTTGGTGAGATGGTTGCAGCTGCAGCGAGTGTGTGTTGTGTTGGAGAAGACGACAGAGCAGCCTTGTGAAGACCACTGGTTGATGGTGTAGTCCCAGAAAACACATCGGGGCCTTGTCACGTTTTCTGTGCGGAGATGACCCAGGGTGATTGTAGCAGGGGAAGCCAGTCGGACATGAGTTTCTCTACCCAGCGAAGCCGACATAATGTGTGAATTCAACACAGTGGAAACGCTACTATTGCCAATTACACCGCATTGCATGTCAATATCCTTGGGTTGGAGGAGTTTTCCTATGCTTTCATAGTAGAGGAACACCAGCTCCGTAAGACGTCTTCTAGCAATAGCCAGTAAGGACTCCCGCGGGATGCTGATACTGTCATGTACATTTGTCAGTAGTTGGCGTTCTTCCACTGAAGGAAAATTGGCTGGACCTGTCATCCGATTTTTGTTGAGAAGATGCACCGACATCACCACATTCTCACCAGATTGCATCACTGACTTCTCCTCAGACAGACTGGCGGCCAACAAAAGCGCATTCCTCTCCATACCGAGTAGGAGTGAAGTGGCCACTGAGACACGATCCTGACGTTCAAGGTCGTTCCACAGAACACGATGTCGATCAGCCAGGAGGTTGCTGGCTGTAATGAGCACTGCCTTTGTGAATTCCTCTACCACGCCTCGGCTTTCATTTATGAATCTAAGCAGCCATAGAGGAAAGAAATATATGTATAACACACTTTTCCGCAACGTTTTCGTGTTTAGATCATCCCTGTGTGCCAAAGTGGCCAATTCTTTAGCTGTTTGTACAAATATTTGATATTTATGTGTATTCTTGTCATGGCCGGTGAAGTGACAACATAATTCAACATTGTTACCAACATCCATATGCTGAAAAATCGCTGGATCTGGCGTAACCCTATACTCAATGGAACATCTCCAGGATGTCAAGCCTGGAATTGTAGGCTCATCACCGGATTCAGGGTGAACAAATCCGTCCAACAGAATTTGCACTCTATTGATGTCTTCTATGGTGATACAGTAGTGATGCCGCGGAGAATATCCATCATAGCCGAGACGATGACCAATAACCAGTGCATGTGTGGAATTTAAGCCAGGGACAATCAGCTTGCTGGTGTTGAGGGAATATTGTGGCGGTTCAGCTTCATCAGCGTCATGCTGTTGTGTTTCATTGTCTGGAACAGAGTGTGATGCAACATAGTCCGTAGTCTGCTCCGCCGAATGTACTGACTCTGAAATTTGAAAATGTCAAAACGATGTTGTAAACTGACATTTGAAATTGGTGGATACAATTTTCGATAATTTTTGCATGTTTCAATGCTATGTCACTGATGTGGCTATATATAATTACCAACAGAAATTGATCTGCAAAATCTCCCGAACACTTTTACAAGACAAATTCAGTGATATTTTTCACCCCGCAATGCCGAGCGAATTGAACAATCGGTCATGTAACACATCACACATTGAATATCAGTTTTGAGTGCGTTGTTTGTGCGTTTTGTCTATTCTACATTATACAATTTGAGAGTTGACAAAATGCCTTTTTGCAAACTTTTAGTGGAGCCTCAGCGTTCACGATAAACTTGCTGATACATTGTCAAATGCATCAACAAATCTATCGGAATGTTGTCTTAAAATGATGTCTGCAATCATTGGGCACCAATACTAATATTACACCATTTCGTGATGAGGTTATGCTAATGTTTGAGTCCTAAATTTTCATTCATTCAAGAGCATCAGTAGAAGCTCAGATATATCAGAGGTAAATTTACTATAAATTACAGGATAACAACAGCTTAATGTATATGTGCGCTTAATGATCATAGTTGTTCTATTGGAATTATTTGTCTGAATGCATTCCTGAGCTCACTTGTTATCCAGTATGCCCTTAGGGTACTGGCTCGCTAGCTGGGATTAATTTGACGATGTGTATATTCGTATGCGTGTATGTGTGTGTGTGTGTGTGTGTGTGTGTGTGTGTGTGTGTGTGTGTGTGTGTGTGTGTGTGTGTGTGTGTGTATGTACGACCGTATGGGTGTATCGATAGAATTTTATTTGATGCTAAGATATCGATGATGTTTGTTTTGATGACTGATTTTGATGATTGGTTTTGGTGATTGGTTTTGATGATTGGTTTTGGTGATTGGTTTTGATGATTGGTTTTGGTGATTGGTTTTGATGATTGGTTTTGATGATTGGTTTTGGTGTTGTTGGGTCGGTTATATGATTCATCAGAGTTGTGATTACTCAATTATGGCCATTTCGACTGTTTTATCAATTTTTCAATCAATTTCTTTATAAATCCTACATTTCATTTACCTTGTCCACTTGACTTGCCATGCGAAAATAACACTATTACGGAATAATACAACTATTACGGAACGGAACATTTCGGAAGGAGAGCTCAACTTCCTTTATGCTCCTTTATGCTTTTTCCTTATGCTCCTTTCCTTTATGCTCAATTTTACTTTTAAATGCTATTATTATTTTTACTTTTTTGTTTGGTGAATTTGTTTCTTCAACTGAGCTCCAACAGTTCAAATTCTGTTTCGAGGAGGAAATGGCTACTGACGAGGTTTTCTCAGACAGCCATCTATATTTCCTCCTCTGTTACGCTATGTCTCCACAAGTATTTCGTCATGTCCTTTTATTGTAAAATACACATTTCAGTCTATTTGCTTGAATTAAGTGAGAAGCATTATCTATTAATCAGCAGATTTAGCAAGATATAGAAAGTGTCAGCATTGAGAAAATGTCTCCACATTGAACGATTTTGATCTGACTCCAAATACAATTTAAGGAAAACACTAAGATATATGTAAATTAATTGCTAAAATTTATGCTGATATCTATATAAATTGCTATCTTATACCTCACACGAAATTAAAGTTTGACTGTATGTATGTGTGTGTGTGAGTGTGTGTGGGCGGAACCGTATGTAAATATGTATGTATGCGTATGTACGTACACATACATATACAATACAAAAAGTTATCTACCACGAAACTATCATGAAAGTATTGTACATTATATAGGAAGATTTGATACGATAATGACTCGATAATTTCTAGTTTTCTCCGAGCTGCAAAGATGAGAATATATTGCAGTATTTCTGGTGAATGTGCAATCTGCATTGTGTATTATACGCAGCTCATTAATGAAACGTTGCTCACACAAAACACACAGGTGACCTGAGTTCAGGCTGACCTGTGACCGCAGCAGAGAACAACCAGATGAACAGCAGTAATGACAGCATAGCTGGTCGCAACAGCCTCACATCTGACTCTGCAACAACACGTTGCAACATCTGCAACACACACAAATACATCACATTTCGAGACACATCACTAACTCACATAACTAGCATAACACACAATACATTTTTAACAAGCCAATAACGAATGTTACAAGTTTTAATTACATTATTAAGATAAGAATTACGGTAATGCAAGTTGCATTTACAAGTGTAATTGCATATTATGTATGTTATATACATATATATCATATTGTAATTGAATATATAACATCATACAAAATATACTACAATTGTAAGTTCAATAATACCTAGGGCGCTTCCAGTACATGGGGTCACCGCAGGATGGTAAAACTGCTTGCACTCTTCCCCCATGCTACTGGATTTGCCTGTAATTAATAATAATAATAATAATAATAAAAGTTAAAGTATTACGAGTCACAATTACAGTGAATTACAAGTGAATATTACAGATTACAATTTTAGTAGCGAGCTCATCTGCATGAGAGTGAGAGTGATATTTTTCAGGTATTTGACACTTTTGCTATTTTAATTCACACACTTAATGTCACGTCACATCCACATGTCCATTGTGCTCCATTGAACAGCCACAACTGATGTTCATGCTGAATTTTGGTCATATACGCAGAGAAATCATCTCTGCTTTGCTGTGCTCAAGTTTTCTAGGGCAGCTTGAGTCAAAATAACAAACTGTGGCTGGTTGAAAAGTAGCGCTCACAACAGTTACACACTATCAACGATTACAGCAACACTTTCAGTTTCACTGTTTCATTGAAGCATATTCTATCTGTGTGTCAGTATATTGCGAGGGTTGTATGAAAAGTCCCGGGATCGAACAGACGCTAATTAAACAAATTTTGCCAGTGTATAATACTGGAATTTAAAGCTATTTTTCACAAATATTGTCCTATCAAGATTAGTCCGAATATTTCACCCAGAAGTGGCGAGTTTAGCAGATAATGTTTTACAATTCAACGAACAATAGTTTCACATACACTCGAGATACAACTGAGATATTACACATGAGACCAGCGTATTAATAAACTGATATAATCTTGTGCAGATAGATTGAGAAAACTGTTCTAATAAGCTCCACATGCATTCATAACGCACATCATAAGATAGTTGATTTTTAATAGTGTAAACAAATCTTACTGCGAGTGTGTTCGTAGTGAACTTTACCGGTTTATAAACATCTCATTTATCTAGCCTAGGTCAGATAAATATGCTGGAATCAGTTAAGTGTAAATATCACTGATGGAAAGATATTAGCTGTGTGCTTGTCGTGTTCTTCACTGTCTGGTTCAGATGCTTGGAGATATTATAACATACAAGACTCAGCCCACTTTAGCCACCCACCTTCAGCCATTGTACACTCATATGCACTTGCCTATGATTGCGGGAACGAGTATGAAAGCACGTGTGTATGCGCGTGTGTGTGCGTGTGCGAGCAAGCGTATTTAGTGAACATAAATCAAATATTCAAGTAAATTTGTATGAGGCTGTATTGACCAAAGAGCTGCGGACAAATATTCAAAATTTCGTCTGAAATACAGAAAAACTGTGTATTTCACATTCATGGAGTATGTGTATTGTCTGTGTGCTTGTTAAGTTCCACGGGTTCGCCATTAGATTAGGTACAGGCGGCATATTTACGTGCATGTGTATCTGTATGTGTACTGTCAAATCTCGCTGCTATGCCACCCGTCGGGACCGAGTAAAAATGACATATGAGGTTCGTTCCAAATATCTCCGCCCCAAATAATTGGAGGAAATTGAAATTTACACCATATTATGATTCACCTGTTACCAGCATATGCAGACATTTTCATTTTCATATTGCAAATATTCACGACATGACATTTTGACAAAAATAGTTTGTCATGGTGACTCGTCAGAAGCAGAGATGCGTCATTGAATTTCGTCACAAGCAAGCGAATGCACCCATTGACATTCAGCGAAGCCGAATATGGTGTAAATTTCAACTTCTTGCAATTATTTGTGGCGGAGTTAAAAATAGGAGGCATTACTTTTGGAACGATCCTCGTAGTAGCGAAGACTTGTAAAAACGACCGTATTTTCTCAACTAAGACGCCTTCATTATAAAACAGCTTTATTTTCTATGTTATCAATCAGTCCCAGTTCGAAGCTCATATTCCGGCGGATTTCGAGCATTTCGTTGTCTGAACGATCGCACGTTTGCATTACATAGGTTATTCCGCAACTCTACTCTCCTGATGATGTCCTGGGCTTATTCGAAAACGCATCATTTTGCATCGATATTTACATCTTTCGAATTGGCGTTGTCTACGTGAACACGTAAAAGTTCTTTTGAATGAATACTTCATATCCATGTAGTATGCGTCCGTGTTTTTGTATGTCTGTGTACCTACAAGTGACTTACAAGTGACTTATAAGTTACTTATACACAAATAGAAACAAATGCAAGTAAAATATGCCGAAAGTCTCAGATTTTTTCCGCTTGGTACGCCGGATAATTTCACTATATCCATCAAAATACTATAATGATTTAATGATAGTTTTAAAAGTTCATTGATTGGCTGCACCGCACAAACAACACAGAAAATAAGCCTCACTTGAGTTGTATGTAAATGTATTAGTGTTAGCCGAGTGTTAGGACCACTGAAGATTCAATTCCACGAGACGATTGAGAATCAAATAATACATGCTCAAATGTAATTCCACTAATTAAACCTTACATAATCAAATTCGGTATAAAGCATTGAAACTATGTGAGCGTGTACGCTGTATATGCATTGCAAATTCTCATTGATAAATTGCAACGGCTGGTTGAGAAATGGCAGTGTCTAACACTCACCTGTTTGATGCAGCCAGGTACCACGTCAACGACCACCGAAACTCAAATGTCTCAACATAGTCAGCCAGTGAGTCGACGGCACCAGTGTTATGTACCAGTCAGCCAATGAGTGATAGAAAGCAGCACAGTCAGATGCTGGTCCGAATTGTTCATTGTGCTGCGGTGACGAGCCAATTCGCAATACCTACGCTGAATCGCATGTTACGGCTACTGAATCTGCTTGTTGGTGCATACAATGACTCGTAACACAACACACACAGACAGAGACACAGACTCACACACATACACACACGTACAAAATGGTAGTCAAGACAATAGTTTCTCAACGCGGGCCATATGGCTCCTTTGACGGCCATGGGGTTCATTTGAGGGACCGCAGAACCAAATTTAAAAAAGGGGTGGCCGCCATATTTTCTCAGGGTCACAAAAAATAAAAGTTGAAACAGTTTATTCGATCAGTATTTTCCTCGTTGTACATTTCAATCTTGTGATCCGCCGATGTTTGCGTGCTTACCGTACGCAAGATCGTGGCGTTGTTTTGATGGTCAGTGGAAATATTCCTCGATGTACATGAGCTCTGGTGAAGTCACGACGCGACAATACATGTGTGAATGAACCCACAAGCACTTCTAGGAGGACCACGGACTGTTTCTGGGAGACCACAATGACTCACAATGATGGGGGCCATAACAAGAAACACTGGCATAAACAATGTCTTCGCAAGGCTCAGCTTTGCATCTTGTGAATAATTTCATACTAATCAATTTGGCGATTTGGCGCAGTTCGAAACAGTCAGTAAATGCTGGCTTTCAGAATACATTCATTTGAGGTGCGTGCCGTTGGTACTTTTAGACTGCTGGCATTTGAGTACGATAAAAGGGCTGTTTTTCATTACTGCTCGTCATAGAACCTATCAGTGAATTTTCGTGAAACAGTGGTGCGATTGAAGTGAGTGCGACAGACATGAAAAAACGAGCAAATCCAAAACTGATAATAACAATACCATTGAAGAAATGTTTCATCTATTGTGAGACGATTGTGCCGACTGTACTTCTAGAAATGTCCTGATCAAGTTAATTGATCCTGTACAAATGTGTTTATATGAGAAAACATAATCACGATTCGGAACATTTATTAATTGTTCAGAATGTAAATTGAGCACATATAAATACATTGAGAAGCGGAATATCACAGATCAACAAGTTCAGCACACACAAAACAAAACAAAACAAAAACACGAAAATGTGCGCGAAGCAGTTCAGTTCACAACGTTCACCACCAATAATAATAACTGTGGTGAATAATCTTGGCTTAACACAGGTTCAAACAGTGTACACAGATTATACCACATCATATAATACATCAGTTTTTGACAGGTATGCATGTCCACACACACACACAGACACACACATACAGACAGAGAGAAAGAGTAGTTGGAAACCACTGACACTCGGTGGCATACAGACAGTTTTTGAGCAAGAACAGTATCACAACAAAACCACGTCGCTTAATAATAAAAAACACTGACAGCCACTGACAGTTGACTGGGAACACACACACACACACACACACACACACACACACACACACACACACACACACACACACATACAAACACACACATGGCACCAACATCGACACATATCAAACAACAGCATCTGACTGAAATGATTGGTGCACAATATATTCTCCACTCGCTAGCACACTGACTGACTGACTGAGGCAGGATCACGACCTCACACGGCAGGATCACGACCTCACACGGCAGGATCATGACCTCACACGGCATGAGCAGATTGCTCCGACCACGACCTCTGACCCCCAGTCAACACGGTGGCCGAGACTGCCGGGGTTGCTGTAGAAGTCGACGAGGAGACGGACGCCAGCAGATGAGGACTCAACTGTTCCAACTGCTGAAGATCGGCCAGAACCTGATGTCGGTCAAAATGGCGCAGGTTCGACTCGCAGAGAGGCGCAGCCGCTGTCGAGCCGGCATAAGGGATGAGAGGACGCGAGTCGCCGTAACTGCGCGAGCTCTGGCGCGAGATGTCGCTCTGTCGCAACAAGTCGTCCTCGCAGATCGCCTCGCCGCCGACGTCAACACGAGCCAAGTGCTGCTGATGTTGCAACAAGCGCTGCTGCTGTTGCTGCTGGAGATGATGGAGATGTTGAAGATGTTGGTGATGCGAGGCGAGGTCGCGGTCGATCTCCTCGTAGACCGGCTCGCTGCCGTCCACAGAATAATGACCGCAACATCTCTGCTGTTGCTGATTGTAGACGACGAAGAAGTCGGGATGTCGCACCAGTGAGTCGTTTAGCGAGTGCATGGCGACTGTGCCGCAGCCAGGCGGCCTCGACATGTGGCCACACGGAGACACAGACGTCACGCACTGGGAACCATAGGCAGCCACTGGTACAGCACTGCGAGATGCCGACCTCAAACTACAAGTCTGCCCACACACACACACACACACACACACATATATATATATATATATATATATATATATATATATATATATATATATATGCACACAGTCAAACGTCTTCATAATTGATCGGCATTTGTCAAATGTATTTTGCTGCTAATCAACAGCTTGCAGGGTATTTTCAATGAAACACTGAGAAAATTTGTGCGCGTACGTGTGCGTCACACTGTGTGTTAATGCGTACATGTGCGTCGTTTTTGTCACCTTTCTGTCACGCATGACGGACGCGGTGACGGCGGCCGCGCCTGTCGCCTGCTGGCCTCCTGCCAGAGGTCGACACGTGCGCAGTGAGCCGCGGACACTGCCACATGCACTGATCGGCGGCCGCCGGCTCCACGACTGACCTTGCTGGCTCCAAACACTCGCTATATACTGCTGCTGCTACAAACACACGCATCATGATCATCACTCATCCAGCGAAACTTTCAACACAGAAACAGACAATTAACACAACAAAGCAGCATGGGTTAAAACAGCGCATGCAATTCTTTTCGGATTAATTTCCTGAAAATATTTGCGCTGGGCTAATCTTAGCCAATGAACAAGCAAGTAATCGTCAGAATAAATTAACAAACTTGTCATTAACTGCAAGCCTTATTCAAGAAAGCTATAATACACACGAACAGTTATCATTGGAACAGAAAGCACGCGCTATCCCAAACTGAGCGAATATTACGCAAACATGACAAGCATGCAGGTGCATGAGCGTCTTTTCAACACACGACATGATGACAAGATGCAAAGCGGCCGCAATACTGCATACGTTCACAATAAGCATCGTGCAACATGCGTGATAATGCAAACAATACAAAGTCCTTGGATGACGTCACAGCTTGAGTGACGTCAAAAGTTCTGAACCAATCAAAATCGTCTACAGCCATGACGACACACCCGTTCAGCCAATGAGCAGGCTCGGTCGTCACGTGGCACAATTGCAGCCAATCAGGCGACTCCGTGATGACAAGGCGACCAATCAGCGTCTAATAGCTCGTAAATGAGCAGGATGTGATCTTTTCCCAAGTGCTGTTGTATAATGGTGTTGTATAAGCATCATATTTCCAAAACAACTACACAAAGCTGCTATCAATAATGCATCCATGGTATTACTACAAGCTTCAAGGCAGGAGCTGGATGCTGTAGCGCAGGAGCCGGATGCATTTACGCCCAGTAAACGGACAAACGAGGACACATGCACTGGCCAAATGAGGCGGAATACGGGAGGCAGGACACGGAAGAAGCAGTGAAGCCAAGCGATGACCGGCATCAAGCGTGCTCGCCGTGCAGACAGACAGACAAACAGGCAGCTGGTGCTCTACCTGAGCTGTCGGCAGAGAGATAATTGCCGCCACGCTCGCCAGATGGCAGCAGCGACGGCATAAGACTGTACGGCTCTGCGTACTCGTGAACACCGCCCTCTCTCGGCAACTCTGCCAACTTCTGCTTGCGGCAGTGGCCGTCGAGTGTGTGGTGGCGCTGCTGGTGCGGTCGGTAATAGCGGTGCTGGTGCTGCAGGGAATTATCGACAACAGGCACATGACCACCTTGCGGCAGCACAGACAAACATGGAAAGCTGAAAGTGGTACCCACAGTGGCCGATGTGTGGCGGTCGGACGTCGAGTCGCCGCTCAGTTGGCTCGTGTGAGTGAGCGGTTGCGAGTTGGATGAGCTGTTGGCCAGATATGAGTTCTTGACGGCTGCTCTGCCAGCGGCAGCGGCTGTGAGACGAGCTGCCGTGGTCGCACTGCCTCCACTGCCCAGACTGAAACTGTCGTCATCCCCGGACGAGAAGCACGTTCTCCTCCACCACGCGCTCACTCGACGAGACACCTCCGCCCGAGCCTACAACACATCAAGCACAACACAGCCTATAGTATGGAAGACAGTGAATTGAGAGCTGAGTCCAATGTACATGTTAGACGACAGCGAGTAATCAGTGAGAGACGGCGTGCACACCTTGCTGTTGTGAACGCAGTGAAAGAAGAATATGAACAGTCCCTGCAGGCTGTTGAGAATGGTGAAAGCGTAGGCGATGGCCACCGTTCTCTTACTGATGTACAGCAGTCCAAGAGCCCAGGTGAGTCCCAACAGAAACACGAGAGCCACTGCCCCGCGGATCCACGCACTGCAACACACAACACACAAATGAATAAGCACGAATGGTAGATGTATATCACAACGCAAGCACGTAGCAGCGATCTACCACTCAAATTCTGTCATTCAAACTCCAAGAATAAATACGCAAGCAAAATAGCGAGGCAATCACTACAAAAACGATAGAAACCATGAACAACGAGACAAACTTGCAGAGGAAAGGCAAGCCAAATCGCAGCATGAATCAGATATGAAGCCGACAGATGATCACAAGTCCAAACAAATCTATCACGTGCTTCAGTGTGATTGTTAAGCGCAGAAGAGCCGGGGAAAGCGCAAATACAATGCAATTATAGGCCAAATGAATGATGCAAGCACAGATAACATAGTGAAGCTCCAAAAATGAAAATACAAAATAAATCCTAAAATGAAAGCATTATAAACACGAAAAGCATATGATATCAGCAAAATATGCATGCATGCCCCAAATTAATAGGCGCATGCATAAACAAGGCAGGCGGTCGCGAATAAACATTTGTTATTAGCAAATACAAAAATGACAAACTCACAGATGAGCCTTGGTTTTCATTGAGAGGGCACTCTCATTTCGCCGACTAGAAAAAACACAACAAAAATATACCAAAAGCTGGAAAGTGGCATTTAAAACACGGCAAAATTCTTGCACCACCGAAAATCCACACCAGACCCGATGAAAGAGAAAAATTGAAGATCGATGGTGAAAAAACAAGACATGACAGAAACGAGCAACATGGAGATGTGAGAGCGTGTGTTGTGACACCAGGACGCAACAAGAGTGCATGAGTGAGTGGAAATATTGCGTTCAATTGTGATGATAACACAGTTCAGGCTGTTGTTCTATATTCTGACAAGAACGCTTGAAACCACGTACATACCGCCACCACCAACACCGGTCCATTAGGAAACAATGTGTTAGCGCTGAGAGGCTGGTATGGAGGAGACTCACTTGGCAGATGAGAGACGAGACTGGTCCTTGGACTTGATGGTGACCGTGGCCACTGAGTGCCGCCACATCATAACCACCGCCATGCCCAGAAACACCAGGTTCGCCTGATAAACAGTACACAAAACAGGTGAGTACAAACTTGAAACATGCAATTCCTTTTGCCACCGCTTTAAACTCACTGCCTACTGAGGCTACTGATCTGCATGGGGTAACATATGGCTCATTACTGCTACAATATACGATTCAAGAATAAATCAAGTTATTGAAGTTTGAACGGCCATCAAAGATACTGCAAAAGTTTGAGACACCGGCGCGAACCCACCAGAATCACAATGACAACGGGACCGACGAAAGCGAAGATGAAATAGTTGTCAGTTCGCAACCAGCAGAATTCCAAGGTGCCGTAGTTTCGCGGGTCGACAATACACGACACGGCCACGATAATGGCTGGAATACCGTAAGCCAGCAAGTAATACCAGCGGATTCGCGACCTCTCCGTTTCAAACACCTCAATCAACATTACATACAGCTGAAATCCTGCAAAAAAACAACAACCCCATGAAATATAAATAAACGTAATATATAAACGTCTGATATATGCACTTAATTATAGATAATGAATAAATTGGAAAGACACGGCACCGGGACGTTGACACTGACCTTCAAAGAACATCCAGGCGAAAGCGCACAGGAAGAAATAGTGGAGAAGACCCGCAACTATGCCGCATATCACCGCATGCTCAGTTTGGTTGATTCCGGCCAAGAAAATAACCTCACCGACCAGCAGGCAAAAACAGAGGTTCTTGTGAATCGACGTGCGATCCGACTGCAACACACAACACCTTGTTATCCACTGGGGAATTTGAGGAAAAATACACAGAAATAAAATACCCTTATAATCACAGATTAGACAATGGTTTGAAGTATTAAGGAATAAACAATATTTTGAATGTACCTATACCAAAACAACATACAGAACACCTTTGTAATACGTATAACCAACATCGCAATATTCACTTGAATTTTAGAAGGAAATCACTGATTGATATTTGAAGGGCGCATCATAATAGATCAGTGTGATTCAGAGAATTTATAAAGTGCATTATCACCTTGAGCCCTTTGAAGAGATGGAACGTGGCGAGGGCCAGAGCGAGACACACAATGGATACACCGCAGCCAGCGTAGGTGATGATCTGAAGTGCTCTTTCGTCCGATATTGACAGCGGTACTCGCTCAATGTCCATGAGAACAGCAAAGTTGGTGAGATGGTTGCAGCTGCAGCGAGTGTGTGTTGTGTTGGAGAGGACGACAGAGCAGCCCTGCGAAGACCACTGGTTGATGGTGTAGTCCCAGAAAACACATCGGGGCCTTGTCACGTTTTCTGTGCGGAGATGACGCAAGGTGATCGTAGCAGGGGAAGGTAGCTGTACATGACGACCTTTGCCCAGCGAAGCCGACACAATGCGTGAATTCACCACCACTCGTCCCGTGCTATCATTATCTCCAATGTTACGGATCACAGTATCGTCAGGATTTAGAATCGATTCCATGCCTTCATAAGAGAGAAAGACTAGCATGACACGACTTCCGTGAGCATTTGCCAGTAAGGACTCCCGTGGGATGCTGATACTGTCATGTACATGCGTCAGTAGTTGACGTTCTTCCACTGAAGGAAAATTGGCTGGACCTGTGGTCCAATCTGTGTTGAGAAGATGCACCGACATCACCACATTCTCACCAGATTGCATCACTGACTTCTCCTCAGACAGACTGGCGGCCAACAAAAACGCATTCTCCTCCATACCGAGTAGGAGTGAAGTGGCCACTGACATGCGCTCCGGACGTTCAAGATCGTACCACATAGCACGCTGCCGATCAGCCAGGAGGTTGCTGGTCGAGCGTACCACTGTCTTAGTGAGTTCGGCCACCACGGCCTCGCGCTGCTCTGGATCGGCAGGAACAGGTGGCAAGCTCCTATCAGTACCTCCACTCAGCTGAGCAGGCAAAATATTGATTAGTCGTACGGCCACGTTCAAGTCCCCGCCATACAATCGGTTAGCGTCGGTCACCTCAGCCAAGCCCGCGGCCACATTAAGAACATTGGATCGCATCTTTAACTGCACCTCCAGTTGACCCAGCCAGCGCGAACGGCATTCGCTCAGATCGGGATCCAGATGCCAACGAGGCATTCCGTCGAGACCATCATCCGTAACCAACTCACAACGCCACAGCGCCGCACCGCGTGTACCCTCAGGGCAAGGCTGCACGGCGGTATGACCAACGGCCGTCCAATTCCACATGACGTGGCGAGCTTCCACCGGTTGACAATGTGTAGTTGACAGTGAAGCACGCACGTCGTCGGGAAGATCGACAAATGATGGTGGAGCGCGAGTAGGAGCATGCTGGAAGCTCTGATCCTCCGATTCCTCATAAAAGTTCGGCTCGCCATGATCGGCATTGTTGCTGGTGTTGCTGAAAAATTCCTCAGCAGGTCGGATATCGGTGATGTCTTCCTGTGTACCGTCCTGTGAGTGTCTATGTTCTCGAGTCTCAATGAATGCCCGGTCCGGCACGGGACGAGACACCACTATATGACGATGCTGAGCACTGGCAGAATCTGACGCCCTCGAGCGTGCTTCATCACTCGATGATCTTTTACTAGCTACAGTACTAGTGAGAGCCGTCGCTGAGGAGCTCCTGCTTGTGGAACTGGTAGATGTCAGTTTAGTAGTGGAAACAGAAGTGGTCCTTGTGGTAGTGGTGAACACGAAATGTGGAGGCGGAGGCGGTTTGAATGTGCTCGTTGTTGACGGAGGAATTGTGGTAACAGACGCTTGCCATGACGAAGGCGATTTCACAGACGCTGAATCGACAACCGCTGTTAACAATCAACATAAATGATAGATTACACACTTGACACCTCGCAATAACAGCACAAATACCCTAGCCGACAAAACTTACATGATGAAGTCCAAAACAAGAGAACAAAACTGAACTAAACTAAACTAAATTGTAAACTAAAACTGAACAAACTAAATTGTTTGACATTGATTCAGTGTCAAGATGGTTGGCACTGACTCACACTGCTCAGATTAGACTAGTTATCTAGCATACATGAAAACAGGCAGAAGTATGTTCGTATAAACACGTGTTCAAAGAAATCATTCCCTAGAAACTATAGCTCGCAAATGACGTGCAGAATAATAACACTGTGAAATTGCCAGCAGAGAGCAGATGTCATTTACGATTGAACCACGAGCCACGAGTTACCTCCTTGTTGGTGTAAAACATATCACACTGATAAACAAGCAGCTACATCGCAGCAGACAGAATACGACGTGATATACGTGAAATAACAGTAGTTTATGATAATGCGCCACCGTGAACGTGTCTCACTGATAGGATGCAGCATATGAATCCGGTACACGACAAGATACATGTGGAGAATGGGTAGTATGGCACACCGGCCGGAAAAGCACTCGGATAAACCGAGGCAGAGCGAGAGGAAGTGGAGCAGTCCCACACAAGCGCACTTCAACGGATGTAACAGCGAGTAATCAACCATCTTCCTCGCAAACATCTCTCAAATGGACCCCACCGAAATGAGTTGTCGTACAAGAGTAAACAAACTTCGCAAAGCCTTTGAATTACAACGTCACTATGTACAGCATCGTCCACATTACATAGCGCGTATTCTTGACTATAGAGGCGATACCCACTGTGCTGAATAAAAGTGGAACACGAAACTCCCTGGGGTGAAACGAGGAAAATTAAGTGAAATCCTCAGAGATAGCCCCGTTATTTATCGACCTTCTAAGTGCTTGCTAACGCCGGCCTGCTTAATTAAACACTGCACAGCAAATGTCGAACCGAAATAGAATTACAGCCAAACAAACTGCATCACTTGCAGCATCTGGCAAACACGAACTCGTGTGTGTGTGTGTGTGTGTGTGCATGTGCAGACTGCAAGAAAACAAACAGTGCGCTTATGAAAAACAAGTCGACTGTCGAATAACAAGCTCATGCCAAAAACAGTTGAACACTTTCTATGGTCTATTTAAGATATTTCATTCATTAGACTTACCAAAAAGCACACACCAGTGTAACAGTATAATAATACACAATTTAATAGAATATTGGCGACTAGAACCCAGTGAAACAGCAGAATGTTCGCGTGTGCTCATAGAATAATTATACCAGACTTACTGTGAAGTGTTGTGCATGGCTATTTACAACGATAGAACGACGATACTTGAGCTCACCTGGGAATACATTATAACATTTGGTTCAATACACGAAACATGAATGTGTGAGCTCACCGGGGATACATTTGTAGTGAGCCTCGAGGTACTTGCGGGTATTGGGGCAGGGGTCTCCAAACACTCGTTCAGAAGCCTCCACCGAACAGTTCTGTTTGTGATCACACCTAGACAAACACAAAAACACCACCAATGAAGCGAAACGAATGAAAATCAATGAAAATCAATGAAAATCAATGGACCAGCTGGAGCGGAAGAGGCAGCGGTCACTGTCAAAGTTGCCGATAAAACTCCTCACACACAAAACAGCCAGTTTAACTCACAATACACTAGTCTCCAAGACAATTGTGTGTTTACTGTACATACACGCGTGTATAACGCTGTGTACAATGCAGACTGGTAATATTACGTGAAACTAAACGATGACGTGGACGGGGTTAATACGTGTCAATGTGCGCGTATGGGGCACAGAGCTGGACGGGACATCAATGTGCCCGCGGACACAATGTGTTTGTCTCGAGTCGGTGATAAAACGCACGTGCTGAGGAATAACACAGCGCACTGCCGATGATAACACGGTTTTATTACGCCACATCGTCTCAAAAACACCATACCGCTTCCAATTTGCACCACAATATGATATATCTGTGTGTGTGTGGGTGTGTGTGTGAGGTACACAGTGGGCGAAACTGCACTTGTTTACCACATCTGGTGCAGGATTTATGATAAAATTATACAGCACGCTCAACAAATGCCCCCACACAGCACGCTGCAAATATATGCCCTCTAGAAAAGTTAACCAAACATTAACCAGAACACACACACACACGCACACACATTTGTGTCTACATGCCATTCGTCGCGTTTTTACAACTGGGAAATACCCTGGAAAACATTCACTATTGACACAGTAAACAGCTGTTAATGTATGCATTTGCGCATCTGTGTGTGCGTAAGTGTATTTGGGCCTGTGTGTACCAAGCTGTCAGAATCACACAAGAGCAGAAGACGTAAACATCGGGCGAAACTGTTCAAACATCGACCAAACCCATTGCCATGGTATGTACCAGTGGCTCTTAACGCAAAGTTGAGTCGACAAGCAATTCTATCAGGGTCGCTCAGGGTTCGTGGAGAATAGTTAGTTTGCCACCAACATATATTATAATTCCATAGTGTAATAGTTTAAATGCATGATGCATAGTGTTAGGATTCTAAGCAGACAATGAAAAAATTAAATTGTGAGAAAACCATAATCATTACCTATGTAGGATTGGGTCGCGATGCCTGATTTGGGCACAAATTTTGGGTCTCTGCCAACAAATGTTGAGAACCACTGCTATATACAATCAAACACCATCACACACTAGAGTGCATTGGACGCTGGCGACTTGTACCCTGATGCCAAAAAACTCCACTTTATACAATCTTGAACGTTACACGGGGATCTAGCCAGGGTCTTCGCCCAGCTCATCTCCTCGTCTCGTCGTGATGGCTGGAATAATGATCCACACTGCCGAGCAGGGCACATGCACGTGGGCTGGGTGAGCACAGCGACACACGGACATACATACAGGCAGCGAGCGGTGTGCTCCCCGGTGTTTTCCAATAGTCGACTGAATATTGGGCTCGGCGGGACCATGTTTCATCGGTCACCAATCAACACCTACCTGCCTACCTGCCCTGCCTGTCTCACACTCACATCACCCACGCATTCCTACCACCACGCACACTCACACACACGAGCACACAAACACACCTGTGCGCTATCAACCAATCACACTCCGCTAGAGAACACGCCAATACAAATGTAGATAGGTTGAAGACTTTGAGACTATATTAGATAATCAACTTGAGGATGCGTCAAAAATGGTCAATTCAGCGCGGATAAATGAAATGTTAAAAAATTGCCAATCTCGTTCAATACAGTGCATCAGACGCTCCCGACGTTATGTCTTTATAGTGAAAACAAGGCGAACAACAACGTTAAGCTGCCTTCTGGAAGACACATCAGGACAGGGGTCCATTAAACAGAGAAATATCACGGTAATGATTATCAAAGGTATATGAGCAAATTTGCCGCGCGGTACTGGAATAAAACACCAACATATGCTCGCACTGAACACGGCGATTCATCTGACACACAGATTAACTGTGTGTGGGTGAATATTTATGAGTTTGCGAGCGCGCTCGTGTGCCGGGAAGGAAGCGTTGGAAGATGTGGGCAGATGCGTTTGACTTTAATTAATTACAAGTTTTAGCCAACGAGGATATGAATAATAAAACCGCGCCATGCTCCAGATCTGTTTGGCATGCATACAACCAAGGGAAGATTGTAGAACGAATGATAATAATCACGCATCCACCCACACAAAAACACAAATACGGAACAATAGTGAAAAATACACACCAGATGCGTATACGAGAGAATTACTAAGAATATCAGTTGGGTGGACAGGCCGCCTGCAGTTCAACTGTGTGTGTGATTGTAATGCTCGCAGAATACAGACTTCTTCCCACACACCATGAGGAGGGAAAGATGATGGGGCGAGAAAAAGCGAAAGAGGGATGGAGTAAGAGAAAGAGTGAGCAAGATGAACATGACCCGATACCAGCAGGGCACCAGTATTCCACAGTACAGTATTAACGACCAGCCATTACACACACACACACACACACACACACACACACACACGGAGTATTGATGGAGGTGGGCGAAGATGAAGTGGGAAGGCAGCACGTATCAAGACAACGCAGTGAATGAACGTTCAACCAACATGCGAACACCACAAAAAACCGGCCGAACAACACTTCCACATGTACACACTCACATACACACACACACACACACACACACACACATACATAGACTGTGGAACACTGGGAAGCAGGCTAATCGTATACATACAAACATAAAACAACACTAACACACACACACACATACAGACAGACACACAAATAAATGAGCGATATGTGTTTGGCTGTCGGATTGAGACACGAACAGAACCATGAATATCTGATGACTACACCGGTCACCTCATCCAATCACACACACACACACACACGAACATGTATCGGGCGAATGAGAGAGAAACGGAGACGCACAGTAAAACAAACCACTAACAGAGAACATGATAACACACAAATACAAAATGCACGCAGCAACACTCATGCAAGCTTGATGTGCAATTAACCAACACACTGTCATATGCGCACACACATACACACACATATTCATACAATATGGTGTAACAAAAGTAACGATCTAGCAATGAATAATAAAAGTCACAAGTGGATGCAATGAATAGAAGGCGATCAAGAGCATATCCTGCATGCGTAATCCTGGATACTTGAGGAGAATTATCTAACAGAATATTGGCGACTAACGGAAATCAACCCAAACACACAAATGTGTGTGTGTGCGTGTGTGTGCGTCTATTTATATATAGCACATTCCCAAAGGGATTCAGTCATCTGGGGAATGCGCGCAATGGAGACCAATTTTTCACCTGACTTACTGTTACGGCAAAAAGTATGCGCTCTCACACTCACACACATGTTCACACACACACACACACACACACACTCTCACACACACACACACACACAAACACACACACACACACACTCACACAGTCATAACTAGGGCTGTCAAAAAAGTAACCTAAAAATCAGAAAAAGTAACTTTATTTTCGAGAAAAAGTAACCTAAAAAAGTAACCTAAAAATAACCTGAGTTTTTATGTTATTATCACTTTTGTATCGCTTTATCACATGTTTATCACGCCTTTGCTGATTAGTGCGCTATATGAAATACACGGTTTGTTTGTTGTTTGTTTGTGAACATATAAAGTAACCTAATAACCAATAAAAAGGTAACCTAAAAATAACCTCCTTCAAAAAAAGTCAATTTCTGTTTGCAGTTCTGAAGGAAGAGAATACACCAGTCCTTCTATCATCTTTCCGAGTTGGTACTATTTTTCCATCCTCTCTCCGATCTGGCACCATTTTACATCAAACCACCATAAGTGACTTACCATAATTTCGCTAACTTCGAAAAAAGGAGTATAACCATCCAAATATAATTTCATGTGGAAGGCTAATACAAATGCGAAATACACTAATTGCAAATGTAAATATTTGTAATAATGGTCGCAATAATGTTCCAATGGAACTTTTCATCAAATAGCACGTACTACAGCTTGTATATTAGTGTGAGTGTAAACACTGCATGTGTGAATGCCCTCGTCCTCCAATATATAGCACCCTGTGCTCACAGTCTTATAAATGTCAAATGTGGGAAAATGGCGCTCTCTCACGCCCTGAAAATCACGTGCTAATTTCTGTTCAAGTAAATACGTACTGTCAAGTGCTACAGTGCAGTATATGTTAAGGAGAGCTCACACATCGTACTATACCACGCTCCAAACATCTCACGACACCCTCCAGTTCGTGGACATTTTCTAAAATGGAATTACACTATCCTGCGTACCCGAAAACGTATAAATATCGAGTAGCACAGATATTAAGATGAATACCAATTGCTAAATCCTAACAGCAGAAACTTTGACATTTCTTGATCTTTAGACCTAATATTCCATCTCTTTTCCTATTTTACCCTCATATATACCGTTTTGTGCCTCATATCTGCAAAAAGTCACCAAACTTCGTGGTTAACTTACCTAATAACAAGAAAAATACCAAAAGCTAGCCTGACGATAAAAAAGTAACCTTAAAAGCAAAAAAGTAACCTAACGATGAAAAAGTAACTTTTGGTAACCTAATAACTTTTTCAATAATTATCGTACACAACTTTTATATGCAGTTTTAGGTAGCTTATGAAAAAGTGACCTTTAGGTGAAAAAGTAACTTTATTAACTTTTGACAGCCCTAGTCATAACCAATCCGTTGTCATTCTGAAAGTGCCCCTCAGTGCCACCATACAAACACAAGCTCACATAATACTACCGGCTCATGCGTATACAGGTGCGCATACCTGCGCGCATACATTCCACTCCCACACTGCGTGTCTGTATGTGTGTGTGTGTGTGTGTGTGTATGTAATTCCATAGAGGCAACTATCGTTGATGATCTAGTTACCAACACAATGCAGACATGAAATGAGCCGGTGTTGAGTTGAACAGTTGTGTGACGGCTAGTTTTGTGTGCCGCGTGTGTATCAGGTCGCGCTGCAAGTTTCGGCGATAGTTGAGTGCATTTAATTACAGAAAGTGTTTGCCAGTTTGCTGAAGTAATTAGGCGCCATTCAGTTGAGCACTGAGTCAAACAAACCAGCCTTCCTTTGAAGAATAATTAACCATGTTTGGCATTTGACTGCGGCAAAACACTGTGAGAAATTAGCACCAGAGAAAAGAACACCAGCTTGCCGTTTGAAACTGCAGCCGGAAAGAGGAAAATATGCCAGTTATGCGAGATATTTGTGATAATAAATAGAAAACTGCGGTTTCAACATGACTTTCATACAGGATGTGATGACATTGCATATAAAAATTACATCCATTCTTGGGTGTTCAAATTGCGTTGAATTTGGTCAGGTATAAGCCGGGCGGGAAGCTACTAGCACCATGGTTCCAACAACGAAATTTTGCATTCAAATATGCAGCTCATTCGATTTTCCATAAAAAACTAAATTGTTTTGTACCGTGCAAACCAAGACATGATAGTTTTCTTTCTAATTATTTTTCCTCCTTCATACTCTCCATGATCAAGTGACTTGCCTCCCCTGTAACCAAGTAATGTCGGGATATGTGTGTTGTTGGTGTGGAGAGACGTATTGGTAATGGGGTATTGTGGGGGTAATTCTTGGTGGTAACTTATGATGGATGGTATGATGCAGCTTGCTGGTTGTTACCTGTCGAACAGCACCCCGATGGCACGCGGGGCCATGCACCTGACACTCCACTGCGTGTTGCCGTGCTTGTTGCAGATTGTGATTGAGAAACGACCGAAATTAGCGCGCACCAGTTGAATACTCTGGCCAGGATCACAGTGTAGTCGCAGAGTGGAGTTTTCGCAGGCATAGCGAGTACGATGAGGTTGTAGGGAACCTATCAAACACACACAACACACACACATCAGTATATGTGACAAATTCAGCTGATCAATTAGGCTGCAGACTCAGTGTTGGACCCATTAACCGCTTGTATTCCGTGTCTTACACTGAAATATAAAGTTTCACATGAGTACAGCTATGCAGACACATGCATACATGAAGTGACAAATATATGGCGACCTGAAATGGTGAAGAAGCTGGTATGCACAAATATATGCACCACCACGAAGAAATACGCAGCACCAGACCAGAGACCAAGCCACGTCAAGACAGAGAAGTCGAGCATCAAACAAATGACTGCCATATGGCGGCCGCATAAATCCCACAAAACACTGAGAAAAACAGCTGGCCCAGTAAAATATTCAAATTTGAGATGAAAAATCCGGCGACGTCGAATTTCGCTGAAGATGAATTTTGTTGGCCAACTCGCGTGACAGTTGCGCTGCGTATTAGGCGCATGCAATAACGCCGCCGCCACGCCAATGTGCACAATTTGTTATGGCGAACAATTTAAAAGCATCTCACCAACCAGTCGACACGTTATAAATAACGCCCGAGGCAATAATTAATTTGGCCACCGCTTTTGTGTCGCTAGAGCACGTACACACACAAATACACACACACACACACACATACCACAAACGATAAACACAAACCACAAACGATAAACACAAAAGCATAATGCATGCCTTGTGTGTGTGTGTGTGTGTGTGTGTGTGTGTGTGTGTGTGTGTGTGTGTGTGTGTGTGTGTGTGTGTGTGTGTGTGTGTGTGTTGTACGTAATCAATAACCACGGCTATCTCGGATGCATGATCCAGAACAATGTTAAAACGATGTGCCAAAAATGCACCCCTCTATTGCACGCGGTGAACTACACAATCATCAAGCACAGGCAGCACAGGCGAATGCGACCCAGTCACTTCCCACGGTGTGCAAGTGTGTGTGTAAGTGTGTGTGTGTGTGTGTGTGTGTGTGTGTGTGTGTGTGTGTGTGTGTGTGTGTGTGTGTGTGTGTGTGTGTGTGTGTGTGTGTGTGTGTGTGTGTAAGTGTGTGTGTGTGTGTGTGTGTGTGTAAGTGTGTGTGTGTGTGTGACGCGTCACCGATGTGAAAGGTGCACCGTGATCCATCAGACGAGTGACCTGTTTTGTGTGCGCGTAGGCATGTTAGTATGTGTGTGTGTGTGTGTGTGTGTGTGTGTGTGTGTACGCACGTGGGAACGCAGCGAAGAGTTAAAGAGCGCAGTTATTTGCGGCATGTTCAACTTGAGGGCACCGTGGCTTCACTGTCTTACAGCGACTGCACGCCACACATCGACACAGACGAAGATTAAGAAGGAAAGACACACACACACACACACACACACACACGGGGCATAGCAGCAGAGACACAGATGCTCATTGGTACCGACAGGTAACTCGAGCGTTATGAATGTCAATTGCTGCGCGCGCCACACACACACACACACGGACAAACAAATTGACCAGGTGCACACACCCAAATGGCCCCCAATAGTAAGAGATGGAGGGTGTGAGCAGTGGAAGAGTAGTGGAGCAAACAGCAGGTGACAACATCGCCGCAGAAAACACGCACACAAACACGTGTATAGACACGCGACTTTTTGTTCTACACGACCCTGAATGTGTTTACACAGAAAACAACACACTGCTGGATGAGGGAACCACGTACATACATACACACACACACACACACACACACGGTGGTCTTCAATTTGCAACCGGCAATATGACGCCGTTGAATGACAAGCATGACGCAGCCGACACGCAAAATGACGCATACAAACACACAAACATCAGGTGCTTGTTTGTGCACTCATCACAGAAGCACATATACCACACACATCACGGACGTCCCGTAGTTCACACCTGGTGCTTCAGCTCATTTGCAAAAATTGCCCATACCAAAGCGTGCCGGATGTGTGTGTGTGTGTGTGTATGTGTATGTGCATAATATTTGCGAATACACCTCGGTTGGTTGGAACCTCAATTAATGCAGCATCAGACCCATTTAAAGCGCATACAGTGGCACTGAATTGACCTAGTCTGATGAAGTCCGGAAACTCAGAAACTCAGACCCAACACTGGCCAACTTCTGACTTGTCTTTCTGGCAAAGAACAGAAGCTAGCGAGGAGCATAGAACAATATCCCGTGTATAAATGAGAATATATGAAAATCATATGCGAGATATACAATAAGCTGTTATAATTATAAACGAGGAATGTTAAGATGATAAATGAAGGTACCTGAGACATCACAACAGTATTGAGTCGACAAGGATGGATGGATGGATGGATGAGCTGGAAAGAGTTGCGGTCATACAGCAACCAGACACAAACACAAACACAATCACACACGCACTGGCAACATAATCACAGTATAAGACCCGATAACAATAGGTTATGGTGAATGAATCCTCAATACTGTGATATCCAGTGAAGCGTGAGAACACACACACACACACACACACATGCACATGCACACTGAATGTCAACGACATCAGCGGCGACATGACAATTTGCTGGCGATTCGCAGATTTGTGGCGAAACTGTGTGAATATCGTGCGATGCTGAATCAACACAGTATATTACAGCGAGAACTGCACCAGCACACACAGACAGACATGAAACAACAGGCAAACACCAAATTATTACGCATGCTGCCGTGAAACACAGAAACTGACTCTCAACACACACACATACAGTTTCGTTGATAATATACAAACACCCAATTGCACTATAATGCACTTCCGTTCATCACGTTGTTTGGAGTGGAAGCGAATGAGAAGCGGTAAGATGAGGTAGAGGTGATGAATGTGAGGCTGTGGATGTGTGATGGTTAATGTGAGGTGTTGGATGTGATGTGAGGTGGTAGGCGGCACGTGTGGGCACAACAATGACACAACTACCGAGGAAGATCAGCACAGTGTGTGTGTGTGTGTGTGTGTATGTGTGTGTATGTGTGTGTGTGTTGTGAGAAGGGTGATGCCTTGCTCGGAGTTTTCAAGACGACACAACCATTTGTCCGCCTCTCAGGGTGGAGGCACTACACGCAAACAACACACACACACACAAACATACACGAACAAATGGGTGCAGGCAGATAAGACACGAGTAATCGCCAGTGAGGTACTCCACAGCCAGCCGTACCAGCTCACACACACACATACACACACACGGGCGGATGGTTGGGAAAGACGTTTGTTTGTGTCTCATGTGATGACACGGACCACTCGTCTGGCAGCGCGACAAAACACCTCGCTGCATACACAACAGTGAGAGCTCGGTGTCCAGTAACACGTACACACACACACACGTGGCGGCATAGCCAGGTGGCGGACGGCGACAGGTACAGGTAATTGGTGATGGTCTTCGTGTTCTCGATGAAGCAGATCGATAGCGAGTGTCGGCGTCTTCTGCTGAGATGTCGCAGTGTTGTCATCGCCGGCCTCGGCCGCATTAGATAGCCCATCTACAAGACGACACTGGCGCTGTGTGAGATCGACAGAGCTCGGGTCATTCACCCCGACCAACGCCGAATGCTTGAATTTGGCCAGCCACGTACACAAGCAATTCTCGAGCGCTCGCGACACACAATGACACGGCGACAATTGTCGAGAGTCAACCGGAAAAGCCGGTGAAAACTCATCTCGTGCGTGTCCAACACACACACAAACACACACACACACACACATGCAAACGTAGAAGCGAGGCTACGAAATCGGGCCAGATTGTTGAATAGGTGAGAGCACATCCGACCAAAATACAAAAGGAACGAATAATTCAGTTTTAACGGCGCTGTACAATGCAAACGATTCAGCGAGGTGAGAGCTAAAAAGGAAGAACAGAACCAGCGATTGCAGAGCAGCGCTGACCAAAGCAAGAAGTGGATCTGAACAACGAGGGCCGATGAGTAAATACAGCCATGATATCGTGAACTCATAAACAACGCACATCGCACCCACAGGTCGCTATTGTTGTGTGTGTGTGTGTGTGTGTGTGTGTGAGTGTGAGCGTTGTGAGCGCAGTTGCAACGGTGCTTGAGGAGACGAGCTGCGTGACGCCAGAGTCCGAGCTGTTCCAGTACAGTGTTTATCAACTGCCATTATCATCAAGATCAAGCCGACCTACTCTCCCATCACACACACTCCAGTGTACGTCCTGGTGGGAGATACCGGTCTCGTGAGAAAACCACTCACTGACATCACATTACAAACATCACAAACGGCTGCATCCCAGCTGTACCGTGTAAAGTTTAGCTAACAAATAACACACAACGTTCAGCAACCTTGAAAGCGGTAGTAGTACGAGTAGTACTTATGTGTCTTGTTGACTGGGACAATTATCTGTTTTGCTTTAGACGCTGACATCACATCGCCAGTTGACCAACGGTGTAATGTATAATACAGAAATAAAGTCAGCTATTGAAATTCACCTAAACATTTTACGTTTAGCTTTCGCACACAGCTCATGCAGAGACGTATTTGCTCGAGAGTTATTTCATGGTCCCGTGTCATTGCCCGGTACACATATGCACAAACACATACGCAGGCACAGCTCAATAGCGACCAAATTAACCTGTCAAATATACCGTACACCTGTCACACACGCACACATAAGAAGACATGTATACCTGCGCGTGTGTGGGCGCACGTGCGTGTGTGTATAAGTTACCGCACACCTGTAAAAAGTACCTACAAACATACACACACACATACACACACGCGCACGACGCCAACTATGAAATCAAAGAAAAAAGAACATGACTGTCACTCACATAGAAAAGTGACATTTGACAAGTTGAACGACACGATTGGAATCAGTAGAACCAGTCGTTGAACGAGTGCACAAAACTCAGAATGCACTGAATAATACACATATTATAGTTGAATCGTCAAATAGACACGACAGTCAAACACGAGTGCTGCTGAGGTAAAGTAATAATTTCAATTAAAAATCTCATCAAACTCCACCACACTCCATATATCATTCATCATATATATTAAATACTAAATATTGAAGTATTTAAATGCTGATAGATGGGCAGATGTAAAGCATGAAACAATCCCATATCACAATTTGATAGGAAGACCGTGAAACATTGAGAATGACTCCACACTGTAGTGCCCCAATCCTTATCCAAGAGCAATGCGTGGAACAGTGTTCGGAACCGCTCCAGAATCACTCATACGCACCATTACTTCAATCAGTGAGTAGTCGCTGTGGTAGATGGGATCACAGCGGGTGCTAACACTCGGTGCTAATACACGATGGTGCTAATACACGATGGTGCATGTTTCAACATCGTCAACTATCATCGCTCACTGTGAGTCTGCGCTCTCGACATTACTCAGCAAAAACGTGAATTCACTTTCTGTACAGATCAGTGCAGGACAGCTTTCTTCATTGGTCTCATTGCTGCTGACAGCGAGCGGCTGGTGTGAATAAGTGAAGTTAATATCAGCTGGCGCACGCGCGCGTGTGATGACTGGTGTATTGGTGGCAGTGGCCAGGTCACATGTGGGTCACACGACAGCGGGACATCGACCGTCATCACACACACACACACACGAGCAGCCTTGATTTGGCCAGACATGCTGACGACCCCGTGCTGTCACGATGCAAGCCGTGACGTCACAAATGAATGTCATGGAATCGCAAGATTGCATCACAAGTATCATGACTCATGTGCCGACATGAATCGAGACCGGTCTGACCCGAAAAAAACGCTGACTCACTCACTCACAACAGTGATTCGGAAAAAGCAACGCGACACACACACACACTCAAGTGGCAAGTATTCCCAAACACGTACACACACAGATAATCACAATGAACCAGACTAGGCGGCCGCGGATATAATTTTGATGAGTTTCGGCGATTAATTCCTATCCAGCCGCTTCGTGGGTTATTCAAGGTCGCACTGTGCACGAAAACGCACTAAATATCACACGCGCACACACACACACATACACGAGACATATTTCACAGACATACAACCCAGGCCATACTGAAGAGTTGGCCAGAAGACGGGCAGTGCAGACAACATGGCGCACGCAGTGAGAGAGAGGAGAGATAATTTCAAGAAACAGCCAACACCGTACTGTCATTAGCATTGTGTTGTTAATTAGCTGTGGGCGCGCATATGATTACGTCTCGCATATATGGCGTGTGTGTGTGTATGTGTGTGTGTGCGATGTCACAAACAGAAAACTGGGCAACGGCACTATTGGTTGCAGAAGGAAAGAGTGGCATGCAAACTGCAATTAACGAGCAGCTCATACTCTTTCTTCATCACTGAGCCACACACTGGTGGTGGTCAGAAGGGCAGCGTGACAGTTTGGTCATGGTATCTATTTCACCTCTCTCTCTCCCTCTCGTGTGCTTCTCAAAAAGACACCACCGATTCCCGCTTTCTCAATCTACTTCTAGGTGCAGAGCAAATACACTCACATACACACAAACATACACACAAAAACGCTGATCAGTCGTACTCGCATCAGTGACAATGACCAGACACGAGAGCGTCAAGCTAGTGGTGATATTCAGTGTTGACGGAGATGCCGGGCAGATCACGAGAGCGAATGTGCGTCAGGTTTGTATACACGCAGATTCGACAAGTTGTCATAGCGAGAAAGAGAGTGGGATAGTGGGGACAGAGTGTGGGAGTTGGAAAGTGATAGACGCACTCATACAAACAAATACATTTAAATATCGTAATGGACTTTGCAGATTAGCATGTTGACATACACATAAACACACACAAACATGGAACAACAAGAGGTGATCAACGAAAACAAACGTGATTTATCAGCGAAGCAACCTGGATAGGCACTAACACGACACAGAACCACGGCGCATTCCTCGCTTGAAACGCATACTACACACTACCTACACCCTGCATGCACATTACATCGTGTATGTGTGTGTGTGTGTACAATTGAGATGGCTAGTCTGAGAGGCCGGTGCGGCATGCTGGAGTGCGGGTCGACAACATCAAGGAAGTGCTCGTAACGCACGCGCCAGAGAGACAACCCCAGCTCTAGGGAGAGAGCGGGAGGCTATGTCGTGCCAGATCGTAGCAGCCGGCACATTTAGTGGTCGCACTTATAGACGCTCGGCAGACACGAGTCATTTGAATTTTTCATTTGGTGTAAGCGTGCCCGAAAGCGCTGCGCCTGTTTGTGCAAGTGCACATTCGACGCGCTTTCGCTCTAACTGCCGCATCGTAGGCAGTGTCAACCCTGACCTGAGTTCGTGTGTGTGTCGACGAGAATATTCAGCACCGCCTCAGTACTTCACGAGCCAGCCTCAACACGCCCGACACCACGATCACAACTGTCATATTGTGCAATAGTATGGTCGCAGCTATGCAACAACAACACTTGGACAATATTTAATAGCCATCATCGCCTTGTTGAGCTATCATTGGCCTTGTGGAACAGGAACATAGAGAAAACACAGTACCAACATAAGCACACACTCGCCACTCAAGCACAATAGTAATCTGCATATAGTATGACATGTTCAATATAGCTCACCTCCACATTAATGCTCAACATGGCGTGGCTGAGTGCTTGAATGGAGCCTTATCAATTATCCACATGGACTTTTATCGGTCCGGTATCGCGCCACCACAACTGATGATAATCTCGGGTTTTCTCGTGGCGTCGCCAAGCTGTGACCAGCCCACATTGCTGACATACGTTACCAATGACTGCAGTACGCCGTGCAACGCCAGGACCATGAAAGAGTTGGGAGGTTTGAGAAAGAGGAAGAGTGAAGCATGATAAATCAAATTGGAGTCAGAACGTATCATAAGGTGGGATAAACCAGAAGCAGATCCCAACCAAGCTAATAAAATGATACCGACAGGGCGTTCATCCACTTCACAGATCACCAACAACACACACACACATGTGTGACATCCGACGACATACGCAATGACCTGACGGGGTCACGGCAGGTCAAGACCCGAAACGCTACTGGTGGACTGCAAGTCGCTCACACGAGACCTGCTCGGGAGAAAACCCAGCGCCTCCCACTGTGAGTGTCAGTTTGAACGCTGACATTTTTTGTCGTGGCGAAGAAAAAACACAGTTTGGAGAACGTCGACAGCGACACTGTTCAAGTCACCGACGTCACATACACGCGCCAGGTCACGGTCGGCATGTTCAAAGCGTGCGGAAATCAGCAGTCAGGTTCACGACCTCGCAGTTGCTTTCTCTCGTACAATTCCATATTTTCCCAGCATGATCTCGCTCGCTACTTGTGACGTGCAGCGCACATGTGTGCTAGCATTTACTGGCATTTGGCGAGAATTGTGCCGCGAACAAGCACGCTACTTTCGCCAACTGCTTGGATATACCGACGCTGAATCGATTGGAAACAGTTGCTCCGCGTGCTGAGGCGTTATGGAACTTTCTACCATCATAAACATGTGACCAGAACAGCGACAGCACACAATACTCTCTTCCGGTATGCTCCATCACTGGATACTTTGTAAAAATGAACTGAACATGCGATATACAATAGCGTAAGCTATATAAGTAGTATAGGGAGCATGTTTTTGTGTTGAAACCAATGGCAGTTGCAGACACAAGTCAACTGCTTCCAGTGCTATCATCAGCCATGCAGCTGCAAAAACGGCCCAGGATGAATCATTACTGTGGTTTGGTTGTAGGGACGAGAGGTGTGTAGCCACCGCTGTGAGTGAGAGGGTAAACACTCGTGTTCACCTGCGCTCCATGCTACAATCACATGTTGCGGCCATCCGTGGCCGGCGGCTGTACAGTTGGCCCACGGCCGGCACTGTGTCCACAACTCACACGCAGCAGGTTGTTGGTAGGCGTGGCGCGTGTGTCGCCAGCGGCACCACTTCCAACACCACGCCGACACGTGATTCAACACGCCAACCCACAACAACACAAACACGCACAACAACAAGCAGGAACAGCGACAAACCGACGAGTTGGATCTACAATGCTCACATGATGCCGAGTGTTAGCGATGACGACGGAGGGAATCGCCGGCGAATACGTGCTTGAACGCGCGCCGGTCGCTGATTGCAGTCCAATTACACCTGGTGCACATGCTCTCCTCAACTCTTTGTCCGTCTCCACTCTGCCACTCTGTATCCACCGGCGCGCTTTTTTGTGAGAGCGCAGCCAGCAGGCGACCGCGTGACCCGTCCCGGCACCGACGACCACCGCCTTAACCCATTAATGCCGAGTGGCAACTATAGTTGCCACCAAAAACAAGCTCTCTATAATCTAAATCAAACAGACATTTGTTTACCAACGACCACCGTTCGAAAGGGGAGAATCTCCTCTTTCTCTTACGATGAGATAAGACACGTTCTACGCAGCGAACAATCCACACATGCGAGATTATTCAGTGAGTGTCCGACATGGCTGAACAGCGCATTGATCAGAGGCATGTGATTTCCTACTAAATGCGAATTTGTTTTGTTTTTTTTGTCTCATCTTTTAGAGTGAAGGTTGATCTTTCCAAATATGTACATATATTCGCAATTTTTCTATATAATTAGATAATAAATCAGTGTTTTCGGAGAGTGGCAACTATAGTTGCCACTCGGCACTTACGTGTACAAAATATTGTCATATGGAAAGTTCTCAAGATTTAAAAAGAGATTTATCAGCTCTATGTTTCAATAATTGACTCTACATATATTTGCCCTTTGTTAACAATTGAAACATAGATGTTTCAAATAAAATATTTATTTCAGATGTACTATGAATGAATTTTTGGATAACTTGGATGATCCAGCTGATGCAGACGCCAGCAGCGACCACCTACATATACTAATTTTACAGCCTCCCAGTGAACTCCCAGATGCAAATACTGACTGCAGATTCTGATGCCAGTGACGGAGAAGCGAATTCAGACCCAAATCATTTGCCTCGAAGGATTTTGTGTGCCCCAGCTGAATTGATGACAGACAGAGATGACGTGGAATCTTCATGTGCAACGGCTTCAACGAGTCACTCTCAGCCTGACACGTCGACACAACGATGACCAAAAATACCAAAAAGGGACAAACAGCCAAAAAAGATGGACAAATAGCAGACGCAGACTTGGCCAGAAAGTGCCTAAATTTTGTGACACAATGGCGCCCAAACCAATCGATGGTTTGAGAGGTAAAATCAAGACTCCATCTCAATGCTTGAATTTGTTCCTATCTGATGAGCTCATCGGCCATCTAGTTGAACAAAGCATTATATACTCCACCCAAAAGGTCTTGAAACATCCGTTATCACAGAAAGCAATATACGAGTAGCTTTGTCCATCATGATACTGTCTGGATATTCAAGTGTCCCAAATAGGAGGCTGTATTGGCGTCGAGACGGTGATGTATTCAACGCTCTGGTGGCACATCTACTACGAAGATTACATCTTGCAGACAACTCCAAAATAAGTGTGGACAAACCAGATCCCTATCACAAAGTTCGGCCGGTTTTTGAAATCACAAATACAAATAACAAGCTCATCTTACCTCCGGATGAACTTTCTATTGATGAGTGTATGGTACCCTACTGCGGCCACCATCCTACAAAGCAATGCATCAGGAGCAAACCTGTGCGATTCGGCTTCAAACTGTGGAGCATATGTACGTCTGACGGTTTCATGCTTCACTCGGAACCTTATTGTGGGTCAGCGACACAATTGGACAGTTCCGGACTTGGACAAGCAGCAGATGTCGTGTTGGGACTCGCTTCGAAATGTCAACTGAATCCTGGTCACCATGTCACATTTGACAACTTCTTTTCTTCTGTGCGTCTTTTGGAGCAGCTTTCCACGATGGGCATTGCAGGGACATGCACTATCAGAGAAAATCGAGTGCCGAAAGATTCATCTTTGATGCACAGCAGCATGGTGAATAAGCAGAACCGAGGCTATGTTACTTCAGTTTTTGTTGATGACCTCTCTTTAGTGAGATGGAAGGACAACAAAGCTGTCACAGTTATCAGTAACAAGCACGGTTTTTGTTTGACGTTTGTTCAGTATATTTTTGTTGTTGGCTCTATACCGTGCTTATTACTCATGACTATGACGGCTTTGATGTCCTTCCATGTCACTAAATATATATATATATATATATATACATATATATGTATATTATGTGTGATGATGTATATATTATGTGTATATATATTATATATTTATGTGTGTGTGTACATATATGCATATTTTTGTCATTGAAATATAATAAATATACCTTCATAAACATTCATGTGTAAATGCTTATATTTTACAGTAACATGGTATCTAACATTTGAAGCCAAGTTTGAATATAATAGTGAATTTTTTAATTTAATCAAACTCGGAATGTTATAAGATTAATATGTTTTTGAGTATAAGTCTCACTTATATGTTTTTTTCTCAATGTTTTGAATGATGCTCAAAAAGTTTAAGAATGTACTGTTTTTTGTCTATGCCACTGCCGAGTGGCAACTATAGTTGCCAGTCTGAAAAACCTTGTTAAAAACATTTTTTTTCTACAAAACTTCGTGAACATGCAGAAAGTGCCCCAGAAATAACATTTCTTGAAAAAAATCTAAAAAATTAACATTTCGAAATTCTCGGCATTAATGGGTTAATTAACAGTGAGAGGTCGCAGGCAGCGTCTGCCAACGTCCCGTCGACAAACTGCCCTCTCTGCTCTCCACACACGAGCATGCTGTGATGAGCGTATCGAGGTAAAAGTGCGACCCAGAAGCGATAACAAGACTTCGTTACAATAACTGGACCAACCAATAGTTCGCCTCCAACACCTCCGTGTGTACAGTGTATTGCATGCTCACAACACGACGTCACGACTTGTTCATTCTGCAGCGCCAACATTGCCGTAACTAACGCCACCGCTGACCGCCTAATTGTTCCACTGATGATGAAATGGCCATACAAGACTGTTTCATACAGGAGTGTCTACAATATGAGGATGAAACATTCGGGGCACACAACACAGCAGCAGTACGAACCCAATGAACGAATAAATCGGGCAGATGTTTGACATCGGCATTGACTGCAGTAGTAACTTACTATTAAAGTAAGATAATATCTTAGACCTACTACAGTACAGTATGATTTACTACTAGCTCCTAAATATCTTACTAGTAGCAATAGTTACTACTACAAGTAAGATATGAAGTTATCCACCGATGATACTCGGTGTGTCAAGGTTTTGGCAGCCGAAGCTAAATACATTCCTCCGGCGCACACTCATTGTTCAGGACTGTATGTTTGGGCACAACAAACATTTGACATTGGGGATGATTTATCGCGTCGCTCAGCTCAGCACTGAAGGCGGACAAGGTAAACAGTGAGCATGGGGGCAGCTAGCGAGTCCCAGTTGGCAGTGGTGTGAACAAGGCATTCTTTGTTGAAGGCGCGCACTCAGTCAGATCACACAAAGACGCTCCAGTTGGCAGCACACAGTTGGCCAGGGAGATGTGGCGCCGCTTGCCAACCCTAGCGAGGCACGCGACACACGCGACCTGCTGCTGCACAAACACGCTGCGAGGCTGACGTGTTCGTGATTGATCGGCGAATTAGCGGCGGCAACTGCAAAATGGCCGTCTGTGAGTGCAGCGGCGGCGGCTCTAGCTTCTAGACACGGCCTCTGCCAGTGTCGTCCTCGCACGAGCACGTGTGATAGCACGCATAATCTGTCGCCAATCCATCAGCAGTCCCAGCTGCTAATGAAGACAGACCGAGGTGTAGTAAGTCGAACTCAACACGCAAACAGAACCGACCAGATTCCACGCGAGTGTGCGCGTGAAAATACACTTGGCAAGCCTAACAAGTGCATATGAGCCAAACATATAGGGAAAGAGGAAAAACGTGCCAATCAGCAGAATTAGTCAAGTCTAACCGCAATGTCAAACTTTCATAAATCCATACATCTTATCAAGATATGCGCATTACGCTTTTACCTGAAAAAACCGTAACAATAATTCTATTTCAATGTACCTTGGATGTTGCACGCATTCAGTTAAGTGTTAGTTTAGCATATTGAGTGAATTCAGTTCTTTTTAGAGTGCACTGTACTTCATAAAATGATATTCCGTTCAGCTATAAACAATTCTGCCAATGATAAAACAACCGATTCATTCATGTCCTGCCAAGATGGAGTGGCATGAATAGCTACACGCTCTATAAAAAACACAGTCGAGAACCTGAGCCGATAATATCAGTGACGCAGGCGATGTATCAACACAGGACACCCGATACAACATCTGGAATCAGCAGGACGCTCCAAACGAAACAGTCTGTCCAATCGCGCACAAACTCGCAAATACAACGGTGCCTCTGAGAGCCACATGGTCACCAATGGTAGAAATAGAGGGGTGAACGTGAGAGGACGGGAGCGAACAAAAGCAGACGCCGAGATGGTATCATCGCATGAAATGGACACAACACGACTATAGAGTATAAAAACGCTCCAGATACTCATCACGAGCACGCGCTCTGCTGCGTTTGTGTAAACTAGCGAGAAGCAGAGCCTGAACAGATGCTAGTGAGAGAGAGGAGAACAAATAGACAGAGTGTGTGAGGAAGGGGACTGTCAGACGTAGACCCCAATAAAACGATAATGCTCGCTGGCGTTCAACACGTTGGCACTTGCAGTGAAGCGGCTACAAATAGGACGGCCGGTGGAGTGAGATGTCCTTGAGAGAGGACAGCACACTGTGCCTTGACGAGGCCGACTACTCGATGGCCGTCTCGCGTGTCAGTCGATCATTGACAGTCTACAACATCCTGTGCCACGATCACCGCGTCGCTGTTTCACTTGAACAAGTCGCACGGCTAATGGCTGTCTGCTGCCATCACAAAAACTGTGGCACCGCCGTGCTGCCACGCCAGTACACAAGCGCGAGTCCGGCATAAAAACCGAAAAATGCACGAGATCTCCACGAGAAAACAACTCGTCGAAAACGCAAAAAAGAAAAACACCAGAAACATGGTTTTTAATATCACCCATACCGGCATATGTGATTAATATTCTAATCATCTCGACTGTACATCCTGCTACATGCATACACAAGCCACTAACACACACGCACACACACACAAATCACACAGCATCACAATGACTTCGCGGTGGGCGTGATTGTGCGTTAATGTAGCAATTGGCTGCGCTACACACACACATACACTGATGCACGAGCACGCGCGATTATTGTGCGACACGGTGCAGATGGTGTGTGTGGCGCGAGGGCCACCCACAATGTGCACGAGCTGTCCGACACGCGGCCGCAGCACAATTGGCGACGCCGTGTGAGTGTATCAGGTGTCAGATTGGCACGACCTCCTGCCTCCACATCAACACACAGACAAGCATACAGACAGACACGCCTGTCCAGCCAGCAGCATGGACGTCGTCGTCGCTTCAACACTAGAGGCAGGCAGATATAAGACAGAACCGCTGATAATGGTCCCAAGACTCATGCTGGTTCTCACACCATGCCCATCTACTTCTTGCACTCATCCTGCACTGAGGAAACAGTGCTGGGTATATGCCTGTACTAGGGTCACACTCAGGTCGTGCGAGCCACTCGTTGCATTGTTGGACGATATCACCGGACATCACTACAACTGCCGTCCGTCCTTCATTCGCGTGTGTCGGCGTAATTGAGCCGAGACTGGCGTTTTTGCTGCGGCCAAACGATGTGTCATTGACCACTCAATAGCTGGCCGCAGCGCCAAATTGCTCAAAACCTCCATTGCTATAGTATACGTCACACACACACACATACTTGCACACATGCGCAGTGTACATTACACATGTTCTCGCACGATGACCATGTCTTCCGGCGACAGTACGACTAACAGCCAACTGTCACGCACTCGCCGTCAAGCAATGGGGCAATGGTGCCTACAATAACCGCCTTCCAACATCACTTCACTGCCGGCTCCCCTTGAAAAACTTTGTCTGTGCGCTCCCATTATAAAAACTAGGAACTATCGAACACAGCCGAATGAAATCCAGAAGTGCTAAACAGATATGAGACAATTTTCGTCAATAAAACACATTTCTTCATTAATAAAACATAAGCAAGGACAGGCCAGTGATGTGGATTTACTGACGCCAAGTGAATGGACTGCAGCAATACACATTATCGTGCAGCCATCCCTACACATTGTTGTGCATGCGATGACGCGACCACTACCTCAGAGATCTGTCGTCCAAGACATCAGACAACAGTGTCAACATGGGAGGTCCACGTATTTCAACTGGGATCTGAACGCGGGCGTACGGAAACCACCACCCTCTCACCATATGAGCATAAGCGGGTATGTATGTGTGTGTGCTTGTGCGAGTGTGTGTAGGATGTCATGAGACACACCAGCCCTCGGCTGTCTTCCTATCTATTCCAGCTAGTTTTCAACAGCACGCGACCACCTTCCAGACGGCTCCGCTGACAAGCAAAAATAAAATCATTCACACACGGACATACACGATTACGTGCACTCGTAGAGCCAGCTGGGCGCTCGTGTGAGAGGACGGCAAGTTATGAGTGAGAGCTAAGAGCGGCCCGTGAGAGACAGATGCGCGAGATAAGTGCGCCAGTCACCGCCGCATCGCGCGGTGTGGTCGGCACAACGGCCACCGCCGCCGTCGACCGCTCCAGCCTTCATAAAAAGCACCAGCACACGCACGAGCACACTGGGTGTCCCGCTGTGACACTCACCAGTTGATGTACATTGTTCCATAGGCGCACATGTACAAGCGCACGCTACCACGAACAGTGAGACCGAAATATGGGCTAGACATATCGGATAAGCAGGAAATTTGATAGCACACTGCGTGAGATTTACGGTGTCTGACTCGGTTTTTATCGTTGAGAGAAGTCGCCTTCTTGGTGACTGTTGCATCAGAAAGACATGCAGTAGTCACCCAGACCAGCCAACAATAAAAAGTCCCATCAGACCTCAATTGAAAACACTTGGAAGGTTTATGAAACGAAGCGTATTTTCATTCCAAACATCGCCGTTGATGATTTTGTCAAGCCCCAGAAATTGTGCAGTTACATCATGACAAAGTCGCTGTTCCACTCAACCATATGCACCTCTCCCACTCTGTTTCCGAGAACCTACAACTGTAGTTACCCTGTCTAAACAATCCCAGTCGCCACCGAGGCAGTGAAACCCGACAGTAGAGAAAAACAATAACCACACATACTTGATCTGACACACACATCCTGCCCCTCCAACCACTCGCAGCTTTAACGACGCCAGCTGCATCCACCGTACAAACCAGGTGTATATGTGTGTGTGTGTCGATCCTTCAGAGCTGACATGACAGACGATCAGCGAGAAGAACACAATAAATCATTGCAGCTGATACCATCATGCCATCATCATCGAGATAGTTCTTGTTACTCTGCTAATTATCCAACATCGTCTCCATTATCTCATCGTTCTGCCCCCAGCACAGTTTGAACAGTCGTTTCTAAACGACTGCGCATACACGCAGGGTGTTCGTAACGGCTCTATTTTCTCGCAAAATCAGGTTGTGACGGTGCCAGTACACAACTGGTGATAATTCTAGACGTGCATGCCTGAACGTACACCGGGGTCAGCTTTTGAGGAAATAACACCATCTGATGAAAGCTCGTCCGGATCACTCGACCAGATTACGCAGGTGCTCACGTGTGCGTCAGTCCAACCAAGCCTACAGATGGCCAGAGATAGGTACGTCGTGCGGATCAGTTAATCAATTTGACGAACATAACTTGGCAGCCGCTGTGATATCAAACTCGCAGTGATTAGTGTCGAGCCAGTACTTAAACCAAGACCCGTGAGACTGCACGCTGACTGCATCAAGATCCCCGCCAATGACCAATTTCAAATGCAGACGGCCTCTGCCGCAAAGCACCGCCCGTAAAACACCAGCAACGCGAAATTTATGTGCAACAAATTGCAAAGATGGAAACACCAGTGCTCCAGTCAGCCACATAACTCTGCCAGCGATGTCAGTGCAAAAACGCAGCTCTTGCAATAAATTGCAATCATGGCCGCGTCATTTCGGCAGCAGGGAAAATCGTAACACACGATGTGTACACAACTCGTGAATCCGTGTGTGTGTGTGTGTGTGTGTGTCGGGTTGTTTTTAGACGTCGAGTGGAAAAACAGTCGAGAGCACGGGAGATATTTATGAGTCGGCGAAACGAGTTGGATGGCTGATTTTGGCGGTGTTATGTGAGTCACAAGAGACATCACAGTGTTGCGCACGACAACCATTCTTCCTTTCATCTCTCTGTCTCGCACACACACACAGTGTTGTCATAGGGATCGTGCAACGAGCGAGGAGAAAGACGAGAACGAGAGAGAAGACGAGTAAGACGCGCATAAAAACCGGGCAACGACAGTGCGCGCGCGCAGACACTCAACTCTGACACAGTCCTTATCTCCACATCAAACGGCAACGATTGTGGTCATGCATGAACCTACTAAATGTGTGCTTGTATGGCGACGTATACAATAGCAGACACATATGACCGCGACAATATGGATGCGCATACTTATCTGCGACCGGCATCGTATGGCAGGCCGCTGCAATACACACGTCTGTGTCTCCGCTGCTAGCAACACGCTGATTGCCAGCACAATTAACAAACACACACACACACAGACACACACACACACACACACACACACACACACACACACACAGACAGGAGAGGGACGGAGGTGGGTGATGCGGAGAATAGTGGCTGCAGTATTGTGATAGCATCCGCACTCGCCACATGACTGCAAGACATGACCACTGCCATGCTGCACGATTTATAATCGCCGTGTGCAGCCGAGCTTACACCGTGCCACACAGACATACATCAGTTGGGGTAGGATGGCAGGAGGCATCCAGTCAGTCCAGTGGGATGTGTCTGTGTCTGTATGTGTGTCTGTATGTGTGTGTGTACACGCCAGCACCCCAATAAACACCGCCATCACCACCAACAACAACCAGACTCACACACTCAAGATGGCTGAGATAACAGCACGACTACAACCCGACAAACCCGCGCACTGAGCAGTAAACTCACCACTTACACCTTCATCTCGCTGTGTGCGTGGGAGAATGTAGATACAGCTAGATGATGCCGCTCAACTTAAACAAAATGTAAATATTACCGCAACTTGTCGACTATGTACCGTCTTGTACAGCATAAAATCATTCACCAATGTCCGGATGAAAACACAGCCAATAAGAACAACTTCATATTCCTAATGCCACCGCAGAGAACAACAGTGTAGCGCGTGGGAGGTGAGCATGGATGATAGCAGCCCAAGATGCGGCATTGTTCATCATAAAACCATGAAAACATGGGCACAAACAATCAGAACACGCACACCAACACCCAGAGTAATGACCAGACACACGGACAGACACAGAGCTCGTTAAACAGATAGTGATCGAGAAGAACAAGGAAAAAACGGAAATAGAATGGCCATGAAGTGACAACACACACACACACACACACACATACAAACATACACATACGCGTTGGTTTAGAAATACTGAGAAACCGGCGAGAAATATAGAAAAATTGATATTTCGCTGTGTTGATATTATCAATGCACTTAGAAGTTGACCTCAAGCTGGACAGCTTCAACACTTGTGTATGTGCGTGTGTGTGTGTGTGTGTGTACAAATTGTGAGTATAACAACAGTTGGCAAGCTAGTGTAAAGATAATTCTACACACACACACACACATATCGCTAATTGGAGATCCCCTCACTGCCACAAGGCTCAATCTCTCACCACTCACATCCTCACACCTTCCTCTCTCTCTCTCTCTCTCTGTGTGTGTGTGAATGCGTGATTGTCTCTGGCTGAGGAGATCGATAATAATTTGCGACACAAGACAATCAGCGACACAGGTGTGTATGTGTGTATGTGTGTGTGTGCTACTTGTCACCAGATCATATATTGTCCCAGCACAAGAGAGCACTAACACACCTACATACACACACACACCATAATTGCACGCAAACCAACGCACACCAACGCACACACACACACACACACACACACACACACACACACACACATACACTATCGCGTATTGACGTTGGAGAAAACACGACCAATAAGGCTCACACAGACATCAGTGAATTCAGTGGAAACTTCAAGAAAAGACAACACGGACTGTCGCCATAAGATCGATGACTGTTTGGCTATCTCTGGAGAACAAATATCACACGGCTTTCTAGACAGAGCACTCACAAGACACCATACGCCGCAACATGATTGCATATTGTGAATGTTGCTAATATTGCCTGCCTGACGTTGTGTGGCTGCACGCTAGCACAAATATCAAATGACACAAGGAAATAAGAGGAACACACACACACACACACATACGAACGCGTGCAAATCCACAGGGGTTTTGCACGCAGCCAGCCAAGCTAGCATTGCTTTGTAATATGCATGAGAGTCACACTCGCACACATTGACACACACACACACACACACACACACACACATTGATGCACACACACACGCGCGTGAGAGATTGTAATTCCCACGAGGAGGCAGCATTGACGCAGCACACCAACATACAAACACATGCAACACACACACACACATGTCGGCATAATTGATCAGGTGTGGTAGCACTCGCCTATGGTGAACACATACATATATGCTAGAAGGATAGAACAAAGATACATTGAGAGCGCTGGTACACTGGCGTGAATGATAGACACAGCTAACGTCGCCCGTATAATAGCTGACGCCTAGAATAGTGTACGTAATAATGACAGTGAACAACGTCTAGCACACACACACACACACACACACACACACACACATCTAGTGGCAGAATTACTAATGTGTTATTGCAGTATGAAAAATAACAACCTCAATCAGTGAGATAGACTGACTATCACTGAATCGACAATGAATAACGACCAATACGAATTGCACCGACACAAACAAACACACACATGTATTGAGTTGTGAACGGCGAGTTTAATAATAACTTGATGCTTGACCAGGGCGCAAATCGACGGCGAGAAAGCATTAACGTGTCGCCGGCAGACACTCGAGGTCGACCGACTAACGCAATTAAACAGAGCAGAAGAGCCGGCATTACAGAGCACGGGAGGTAGATAATGCAATGTGTTCTCGCACGGAGCTACGTGCAAACAAAAACACATCGACAGTCACACGTCAGCATTGCAGCAACAGCATCATTGCAATCACAATGTGCAAACAAAATAATTGACCAGACAGGGGCGTGGTACGAGGCTTCATATTTCACGTCTCTCACACACAGACACACAAACATACACACACACACACACACATACACATACACATCGGCCTATTGTACCATATGACCCCCGTTCAATGAAACATGATGAAATGGGGAAAAACTAAAACATGAAACTCTTATATCATGAAACAGAACAAATTATTAGTAAATACCATGCCTTGACATTATGTCATGATTGATCGTGAAAATTAAACTCAATACTTATTTAATATTTAAGACATTATAAAAATTATTCAAGAAAATAAAAAAGAATTAGGTATTAGAGATTTCAACATTACACATTGTAATTTTGAAAGACAACGTCAGTGATGTCAGTGTCAGTGTCAGTGTCAGTGTCAGTGTCAGTGGCGTGTCATTGGTGGTGTTGTCATGTTCAATGCGTGTTTGAGCGTGCATGCAGTGTACAGGTGCGCGTGTGTGTACATGTGTGTGTGTGTGTGTGTGTGTGTGTGTGTGTGTGTGTGTATGTGCGCAGCTGTAGTGTTTTTGTGTACAACTGTCAGTCAACATGTCTGTTTGTATGTGTGTACGTGGGAGTGCGTCATGAATGTGTACATGTGTGTACATGTGTGTGTATGTGTGTGTGTGTGTGTATGTTCCAAGTTGCTGGCTTTGTCCGTGTGGTTGACCACAAGTCACACGCACACACAATGCTTTACATAACCACCGCTTCAGGTACATGCACAATACACAACACACACACACACACACACACACAGTGAACATCGTAAAACCACTGGGTAGCAATCAACACAATGAGCTTATACACAGTGAAACATCATGGCGTCGAGCAAACAGATTCTTGATTTTACAAGTCAGTTTTTTTACCTCCAATTTCAGAAAACTATTTCATCAGCACTCATCATGCATCAATACGATGATCAGTGGAGTTCGTCAAAATTTGATAAATTCACGCGAACACACGCCATTTCAATACGATCTGTCCAGAACACTGATTGAATTGCGCAATGTTTCGGAGTGTTTATTTGAAAGTTGAAATAAGAACAAAATAAACAGTGAAACAATGGCACTGCACCAGTCACTTTTCAATAATGCATCGCCACATGATAGCTGCTATAATATCACAGCCGACTGTTGAGTGTAGGTGGACATGAGGTGGTGAATTTATCAGTGAACACCAGCCGCGTGAGTAATCGATTCCGCGCCAATGTGCACGAGCGAGCCATGCATGATCGAACATGCGCCTTATTACAGTTTAGTGCAGTGTGGCGTTAAAATTGAACACACTTGCATAAGCAAGACACACACACACACACATACACACATACACAAGCGAGCAAGCGTGTGCTGGTGATTTAGCGACGCGTCGATGCCGACATTTCAGAATGTCGCACTCAAATCACCGACAGTGCAAAAATCACTGAAACCCTCGCTCATTCCAGACGCAACATTTGCTATTAGAATAACAAGCAAGCAAACAGCACAACGCAGTGATCAGGGAGTTGACAATTGCATCAAACTCTCGCTTGCAACTGGTACCAGACGGTTACCACGCACGCGCTACCACATCCAACTCATGCCAAACACTCAACATCGAAACTGGACAGAAAACTCAACAGTAGTGAGAACACACGCACACACACACACACTTCAACACATGGACGTGCATACACACACCGCTTACGGAATACACTAGACGTGTGTGGGTTAGTGTGCGTACGAACTTGTATGTGTGTGTGTGTGAGAGACTGTATGTGTACGAGTGTAAGCAGCCCCTATCGTGTCTTGTGCACATATATCAATTGTATGACGGTGCGTGTGCGTGCCTGTGTGTGTGTGTGTGCGAGAGTGTATGGAAAGCGGGCGAGGCGGTGGCACGATATGTCACCAGGCCGCGACTGTATCGTGCGTGACCGCTCACTGAATGCAACACCACGCTGCTACTGGCCAACCATGTCAATACACTACTGAATGCAGTGCCGGACACAACCCACACGGAAACCACCTGTGTTTTCCATTTAATTGACCCCATTCAACAGATATAAATAAGTATGATTCTAGTCGACATAAAACGACTATTCCATCCTTAATATTTAGTTGTTGTTTGGTTATCTGGTTGAATAATTCCACCTAAACGATAGTCTATATGCTTAACTCAGTCTTCAAACTTCATTCCTCGATTATATTTGCTAACAAATTTCATAAACGACCTAAAATCACTAACTAGCTGCGGTTTCAATCAGTTCAGGCAGCAAATCTTTCATAAACAACGCGGTCTGCAGTAGACCACGTGACCATTATGATCACACAACAACTCTGAAAGATGGGTGAGATCAAGAGCTCGGTGATGTGTCAGTGTGACGACATGACAAGACACAACACCATCACGTACGTCGAGGAGGTCTTGTCCTTCAAGCATCGCTCCTGTTTTGTCGTCCAGTCGGATCAGGCCAGATAAAAAGAGTCTAGTGGACCAGTTTTTGCGCAGCAATTTTATAACAGTGCACCTCGGCTGGTCATCGATGGCCTCTCATCCTGATCTGAAACATCACCCGTCGTCAAGTTACCAGACGGGATCTGCCGATGTCCCCGCCGGCGGTGCTGATGTCACTTCTCGACAACCCAGTCCTAATGCCCGACCATCGCAGCGCGGTTATTGATGTCTGAAAATGAAACACTGTGATTCCTTGTAGATTCAGTGCACTACAAGAACACTCGGAATATGCCGCCTAACACAAGGTGACTGGACACGCTTGATGAGACGAGCTGTAGTACAAGAACATCAGAGCGTTATCAATGATAGCTAGGCTCACCATAGCAGACTTCGTGTGATATCTGGTAAGCTAAGGTCATTTGAAGCATGATCCTATGAGAAGTTGCCGTATAAGTCGTGAGTCATTGCAATACTAATTTTCTCGCAGTCTGTGTTGTAGTTGAGGCTGGTGTCACTGGCATCCTTGAAGATGTACAATACTCAGGTAGACAAGAACTAATTGACTCATCAGAAGAACACGGATGCAATTGGCTGGACCAGCCACCGTAAAAATAATGCTAATGCACCTGCATGCACAAGGTCACACACCAGCACACAAACACATACACACAAGCTGCATCGCCGCGGCCTCAAGACGCACCGCCAGCACCAGCTCATGTCAGTTGCAACAAGGCGCTGGCCGCGAGGTCATCGTTTAAATGCTTGCGTAGGCAACTGTGCAAGGCATGCCGGCAGGTATGCCTCGACTGTGTGTATGTGTATGTGTGTGTGTGTATGTGTGTGACGTTTTTGCAAGAGGTGAGTGGTGGTATGCACACCGGCGACTAATTAACGGCCAGGGAGGCACGGTGACACGCAATGAGAGGCTGGCCGACGCGTGGGAGAAACGCATCGCTCACAACACACGCGTGTATGTGTGTATGTGTGTATGTATGCGAATACAGCATGCACATGACGTTGCAGAAAGCGATGTGTCGAGTGCCACGGTGAAATTATACCTGCGATTAAAGCAAGAAACGCCAACACACACACATACAGACACATGTCTGTGCGTGCATCAGCGTGCTTATGCATTATACAAGTGAGAAAGGTTCGCTCATAAGAGATGATGAACAAATGACAGAATATTCAGAATAACTTTCTCATGTGATTACGGCTTGACTAACCAATTGAATCGAACATCACCATCACAAGCATGAGCATAGCTGGCCCGATATGTAAACATTCCAGAGTTTCAACTGAGATGAGTACAGAACACGCGGCCCAAGAAAAAGAAACGACATCATAAGCAGATTGCCCTATTAACAGCAGTGAAATCAGCCGATATTGCAACTACACACGCTCTAACACGTGTGTTCTTGTGCCTGACTAAGCGGTAGACATTGCACAAACAGCAAACACAAAACAAGCAAGCACATCAACGCAGAGCACACACAAGTCACCGAAAAACAAAGCAAACAACACACAAGACAGAACACTATGGAAGCGAATGAGAAGATGTGGGCGATGTATTCTCCAATCAGTGAAAGGCAGCGCGTAATTGCAGCCACAATAACCATCGCACCCACCGTGACAAGTACGCGACAACACGACTGTGTGTGTGTGTGTTTCTGTGTGAGCATCAGTCTGACAAACAGACCTGTTTGTGTGAACCATCGACACACACACACACCTGGACGTGGCAGAGGAGGGAGCGAGATGTTTGTGGTAGACAGAGTGCCGGAGTGCGGCGACAACAACGGAAGCGGGGACTGTGACGCCAACCGACACTCCAATTGGCGACGATGATGAGCAATTGGACGACCGCAGGGCCAAAGCAATAACAGATACGCGCCGACAGAATGGCAAGTTAGGAAGGGAAGGGAGGTGGAAGCAGAACAGAGCCGTGACAGACCTCGCTCTTTGCTCATCTCTACTACGTATGTGTGTGTGTACTCACTAGTTGTTGTGTACAGGAGATGAGCAAGGCTCAGACTGTCCTGTCTCTAAACCCACTATTGCCTAATCTACGCTTAAATTGTCCGATACTACTTGATTCCACATTATATTTCTTTATATCCCTAACCACTCTGGTCTGCCTAAGGCATTTATTGTGTCCCCTTCGATCTCTCTCACTCCAACTAACTACCCAACCTTTTCTATCCAGTTTGTGTGTGTGTGTGTGTGTTTGCGTCGCCAGCTTTCAAGTCTACAAATAATGCTTCATTTTGGAATATTTTATGAGATTCCAGTATTTACCACGTTCGACACTACTAAGTTTGTGCAACTTATCATACAACAGTCTCTGGTTAGCATGAATAAAAGTCAAACGATATAAAAAGGCTGTTTGGCAAATACAGCCGAACATTCTGATATCGTAAACCAATACTTTTGCTGAAATAAGTCTGCAAACAAAAATGGCAGCTAACTTCTCAATAATCCTATTCTCTTCCGGTGAACATTTTATCCGCATTATCACATCTCCTCGGTCTTAGCCACTCCATTGGTTTGTGTGTGCGTGTGTGGCCGAGACATGCACACACACATTGTTCATTTCACATGTATGATACGCCACTGATTCAGGCTTACCTTTGACCGCAGCAGAGAACAACCAGATGAACAGCAGTAATGACAGCATAGCTGGTCGCAACAGCCTCACATCTGACTCTGCAACAACACGTTGCAACATCTGCAACACACACACACACACACAAACGAAGTTAGTGCGGTGATCAACGGGCTCGTTCTGGTGAACAAGTTCTATTGTGTTCTGTGTGTGTATGCATGTGTGTGTGTGAATGTACACTTTCTCATCACCTTGTACCATACACACATACACGCGAGCGTACATATAAAGTTAATCGAGTAAACCCAGGCTGACACACCTCTTACACACGCACGCACACACACACATACATACACGCTGCACCATGCGTTGTACATTGTCAGCGCACGGCGTGAGAATGGGCTAGCATGTTGCAACATTAGGCTGATTAAACGCGCACCTGACGACCTTCAGTCATTGTGTAAACTCAGACTGCGATACAACTGACGTGAGGACACCGCGAGTATTGCACGATGAACTTCACAACACAGCGAGGACACACGCAAAACGTCCACTACAAGAGAAAACTTCAAGACGTTACTGGTGTTCATTTTCACTACACGACTTTCGCAACGATTCACGGGAAGCAGGTGCTGAATCATGTTGTTTCCTGAGCGCCAGTCAGGTTTCGTCAATAATCACAGCAACAAGGTCATTGGTCACACACACCGTTGACACACATCACGCTGTCATCATGACATCTCCAGTATGAATGACATCTTGTCCTCGACGGATAAGCCTGTAGCAAAAGTTGGACGAGCTCAGTGTGTAGGAAGAGTGTATGGCACTTGTTAACATGGAAGTCCATGTAGAAATTGCACACGTAAACACGCTGACACAAGGACAACACAGAAGCAGGACACACGGCCGACAGGAGATGGACAGAAAATACAACAATGCACGAAAGCAGGAAGAGAAAAGTTGGCGGGCAAGTTTGTATTCGAAAACACCGGCTTAGTGGCGTGGAGCACATGCACACACACACACACAAACACACATCGATCACGTGTAACTGACAGTCTCGCCGTGTGTGTGTGTGTGAGCCATCGTGAGCATGAGTCGCCCCACACTGGCAGCTGACACACACACACACACTGCGCTGAGAGACATGAGACTCAGTCGTGGCCATGCTGAGTAGCTGGCGCACACAACACGCACTCCTCAACACGCACACGCACATGAGGAGTGCGAGGGCAGTTGGAAGAGAGACCGGGTCGGTGATCTGTCATTGTTTGTGCGAGTGTGCGAGTGCGTGCCGCCAAAATATGACAAGAAAACAGAACCTGCGGCGACTCTCACACTCTGCATTTCCCCGTACCCTCTATCCCCTCACACACACACACACGATGCGAAACACGACAGAAACCAAAAATTCACATATTCCTAGACAAGAGTCGCGAGAATATGCAAATACGTCGACATTGACTGAGTCAGAATTATGCCACTCTCGATGTGACTCAAAACAAGCGGAAAATAACACTCAAAACACATTACATTTCTTCGCTGAAAACTAGTGATTAGTTTTCTCAACTCTTATCGATCTAATTGTATGAGAGAACACAAAACACAGTATTCCGCCATCGTTGCTGTTAATTAATACCATAGTCTTAGCTCATACAGCAGTGTTCCCACGAAGTTAATATTGAGGAAACCCACAATTGACGTCTTGACGAATTATCCTGTCAGCTGATTGTGGAAACAATTGTATGAATGGTAGCATAGCATTTGTGTGTGAGTTGTTTTCGCGCGCTGATCTGATTACTGATCGATCGTGTCTTTGACCGCAATATCCGATGATGAATGATCGAGTGATGATCGACCCATGATGCGTCCTATCTGTATGTCTGCGTCACAAAGCACGCCATATTCCCCCGTCTTTACTCCTCCAATATCCGTAATGATACTTCTTCAACGGACCGACACACACACACACACACACACACACATACACACACAGCTGAAACGGTGGCCTTCTTATGCGTGGAGAATTCATCCACTCGCCACCACAGGATATTTCCACGCTCTGAACCCATTGTCTGCCGGAAAAATTCGCTGAAACAGGAATTTTGTCCCGGCTAGCGGACTGTAATTTGAATGAGAACGCCTCTCACATGCTCTTTCCCACCGTCCATCTGGTTCTCCTCTACTCTGTGTCGATGCGTTCACAGCAGAACACCATATGAGACAGCGCTAGCCTCGCCATGTCAGCATGTTACCACACAACGTTCCGCCGTGCATTATGCAAGCCAGCGCCACCAGTGACGCCACCAGTCCAGCTGTCACGACAACACCACAAAATACCAGCCACAGTGCAAATTGAAAAATCGACGGGCAAATGAAAACACACACACACACACACAGACCTCACCAACGCAGCGAAACAGACGCGAAAACGCAACTGCAAGGCGCAGTCAACTGCTGGAAATGATTGTGATTTGTGCCTGTGTGTATGTGTGTGTGTGTGTGTGTGTGTATGTGTGCCTGTGTGTGTGTGTGTCGGAAAGATTGACGGTGCAACTGCGGGCATTGTGTTCATGCACACATGCACACAAACATACACAAACACACACACATACATACACACAGGCAAGCGCGGATGACGGCAGGCTGGCAGGATGATGTGAACGTTCAATGTGCCGTCACTGCACGCACAACCGCTGTGATTAATGGACCCATGCGTGTGTATGTGCGTGTGTGCCTTGGCGATCATGTGACACGAGTATTCTCCGCACAAATAAACACACACACGCGCATACAGACACGTGGCGACTGGCGCATAGCATGTCCACTAGTGTGGAATAGCAGGGATGAGGTATGAACGGCAGGGTACAACATGATATGAGGCACGCGATGATGATGACACACGAATTGCTGAATTATTCCGTGTTCCTGCACTACCGCCTATCAATACATAGTGAAACTAAGTTATATTTATTTTTTATACACTTCAAAACGTCGAATATTTTTCAGCACATTGTCCTCCAACATATGTACATTTGCCAATGGAATTCCTCCTTGCCTAATTCACTTGCCTCCACGGTAAGTTCAGTTTAAACAGTTGACTCAGCTTTCTAGTAGAACTCACCATCCTAGCATAATCAGTGACCACTGCGAAAATGTCTATTTAAAATCAGTATACACTTTCATACTTGACTTATTGACTTCATATTGATTTGCTTCATCTTTCCACTCTGTCTTTCAACTATGATATTCGTCAACTGAGGCCCGGATTGTCCTGAATGCTATAGAAAACCTTTGTTCTTCCAGTTGTATTAAGCACACGCATTCGGGCTGACGAATGCAAGCGGAGGACGGCAGACGCCAAACAACTGTGCCATCACATGTCTTGCGCACTGGACGAGCATGGCGATGAGATGAGGCACAGCGGACGGTAGGCGCGCCAATGTGCGTGCGTGTGGCGAGAGTCGGTCTGCGCTGGAGGTCACGACAAATTGCCGGTATTGGAGGAGCATGAGAGAGGGGTTGGAGGAGCATGAGAGAGGGGTCGGAGGACACTCACGCGCCATCACAACTGCGCCACTGCGTGCCAATTGCCCGTGGCTCCAGACTAATTGTTTCTGGCCGCACATACCCTCACTCACTCACACACACGCACGCACACAGACGTACAAATCGACATGAGCCAGCTGTAGGAACGTTCGTTTTACAGCCATTATTATATTGTAATGTCCTGTACAGGAGCGCTGCTTGTAAACACGCCCAATGCTGACTGTGAGGAGAAAACTGCCAACAATATACGTGTTCAGCATCACCAAATGATGTACATTACAAAACCGATGTCACAATTACAACAGCAAAGCGCCGAGCGTGAGCGATAAATATTGCAAACTTAAAAGTCGGAGAAAAAGTGAACAAGAGTGAAATTAGGCCAGTCAACGCTCTGCCTGTTGGTTGGACATCATTTAGAAAACTCTCATCACCCCGACCGTTCAATGAAGAACAATCTCAACGTGTGTATGTATGTGCGTGTGTCTGTGTGTATGTGAGGAGCCATCAACCACCAAGCAGCTATCTACACCAGTGCACAACTCTTCCTGGCCTAATGCACATCAGTGCGCTGAAAACAGAGAGAAAACAACGTCGAGGAAGAGCGAGACGCAGAAGAAAGATTGGCCACACCGAGTGACCATGTTAACCGCTGGCCTTATCACTTGATAGCCCATAAAAACACGGTCATTTCACCAGAATGGACTGTTTGTTTGTGTGTGTGTGTGTGTGTCCATGTTCGTAGACCGTTGTGAGTCGCTCACGTGCAAGCTACCACCACATGGAAGAGCACGGGAAACACACAATGTGAGGAAGAGCGAGCATCATACGCACTAGCCTCTGCTGATTCCTATAAGGTCGGCAGACCAAGTTGTAACTATACACGCACCTATTAAAAAGCGGTCCATGTACACGCACGTACACAATGCATAGCGGGGAGGCGAGGTGAAAACCTAGGACACAATAAGAGGACCTCTAAACGACAGTTCCATGGTATGCAGACATATCTAAAAATCCACGTGTACCACTTGTACAGAGCCAGTCAAAATCAGTTCTCTCATTTGAAGAGAAATCAGAACACGTGCTATATGCGTGGCACCAACACTGAATTATTTGAGGAAAATGCAAGTAAATGGAATGACCTTGTGTTACCTGGTCGCCTTTATTAGTGGTTTGACACGGTCATGGTGCAGATGATTAATAAATCCCCCCACACACCGTCCAGATACACAAAGTCCACCTTGCGACTGTTGTGGCCAGGAGGTTCACCGCAACATGTTCACACGTGCCAACTGTACCGCATGCAGAGCCATATCACATGCTATTTGCGTGAATGCAATACAATATTGAAACCGCATTTGATCTGCAATCTGGCCAGAAACGAGGTGCTAGCAACATGGGCACTTGAGATAAATGCGCGAACAAACAGAATTGGCGCTGCAATATTCTGCTGAGCATGATGGGGTGAATGGCGTGGCAGCGAGAATGAGCCATTCAATGGTGAGGTCGACGGAAAAACTCGGGCTCGGGTCGGTGATGATAATGCAGTTGTGTGGGCCGATAAGAGTAGTGGGGTCAAACACTTGCGTCCGACAGAATTAACGGCCAGCAATCACCACAATGCTCGTGCATTGAGACAGTGAGACGTGGACGCGATAAAACGCACTCACTCGGACCAAATTGAAGTGCTTAAACATGTGGACACACACACACACACACAAACAGCAATTGACCTGATTAAGTAATCACGTGAACGGTGGACGGTATTTAAATGAATTCAGTGCCATTAATGGCTGCAGCAATCAAGTCTCAGTATACAGAACGTATTCAGGCATTGAGACAACACTCACCGACACACACACACACACAACATTCAGACGGTCTAGGGGAAATGTGTAAGGATACAAGAACATTAAATTGAGCTAATTTATAACGCTGGAATTCATTAAAGCAAAAACGTTTCTATATTTTTCATATATTTCACAGTAAGCATTCTTGTGATTTCAAATTCATTGTGCTGCCTTTGCAGGAGGCGAGGGACTGGAAGAAATTCGTTAAATCAAATATCCTCAATCTAATGTTCTTTAATCCTTACACATTTAGCGCCAACCACATCAGACTTGTAACAAAACCGGTAGAAATTATATCCACTAGCATAATTGCTTGTACACTTCAACACGACCGAGACCCAAGTCAAACATGGAAGTAACATGTACACAACATGTAACAGTAACATGGAAGTAACATGTACACAACATGTAACAGTAACATGGCAGTAACATGTACACAACATGTAACAGTAACATGGCAGTAAGTATAATGAGTTGCAAGAAACTGCCAAACTTTAACACTGATCTTCCTCTAATAACACGAGTCAAATTCAAAACAACACCAAATTAAAAAGAGCGTTTTTGGCAGGTGTTCAAACTCCAGCACTAAACTTCAGTACGCCAGACAGCGCGTGCAAAGTACGAGACGGTGAGAACAAACATGAAAGACGCACATAATGTCAGAGCACAGTTCAGCTAATTGGCTCGCGGAAAACTTGGCATTTGCATAATTGAGAGAACTTGGTGGCACATGTTCAAAGTTGTCGCGAGCAAAGGAGAAAAGTGCACGCAGAAATTGCACACACACACACACACACACACACACACACACACACACACACACACACACACACACACACACACACACGAAATCGAACACTGCGGCGTTGGCTTGTTAAACGAAACAATGACAGACTGAATAGCCTGTTGAAAAGCAAGGCAGCACCTGTGTTGAGACAAGCAGGCACAAACAGGGGCTCGTATTGACACAATGAGTGACTGCTGCTTGAAACAATTGTCAAATGTCACCTGGCCTGCCACCTGGCGCCAGAACAACCTGTCTTTCTCACACACACACAACCAGATGGACACGTGTGAAACGAGAAATGGAAGCGCGCCTGAGAGAAGACATAAAAGACTGTCGCACTGCAGGACACTCACAACGACCAGCCAAGTGTTTGACGCTTTAATTTATATAGGTCCCTCGAGACTGACTCTGTCTCCAACTGAACGCCAAGCATGTGACACACACACATCCAGGAACACTCAATAACGACCAGTGACATGTGGATGAATTTATAGTGCCGCTGCCTGTCGCTCCCGGACTGCAGTACTGAACAAGACGTCATTAGAACTGGCGCTTAAAATACACATGTGACAGAACCACGCCGGGAATGTAGACGCGTGCAAAGAAATGACACGAAAATGATTAACAGACATTTTATTTTGAAAACCAAGGGCTGTACGGACTTTGAAGGTTTCCCCTCCTGTGCTGGTGAAATCTCCTGGGAAATTTACAGTCTCCTGATTTTCCCTCAATCGCTAGTATATTCACGTGCGTTGCCAATTTTCATCTATAAATCTCGCAAGTGGCGCAAACTCACATGCACGCATATATTCATGAGCGTGTCTTTGCATGTGACATCTCTCATGTATCTGTGCGTGTGTGTGTATGTTTATGCGTCAAAGCAGCGTACTGGGATAATGTTAGATATTCGTCAACCAATATGACTCTCTGACATGTGTGTGTGTGTGTGTGTGTGTGTGTGTGTGTGTGTGTGTGTGTGTCGGTGTCAGTGACAGTCGAGATATGCGAGGGAGGTCGAGTGTTTTTGCAACGGCCGCATGCCAGCGCTAACACAACACCGTCACTCGTCCCCGTGTGTGTGTATGTGTGTGTGTGTGTGTGTACGTGAGTGAACAGACAACAGCCGCAAAAAGCCACACGATGACCCGCGCATGAGTGTGAGAATGGAACAGAGATAAAAAGATCACCATACGCCAGGAGAGACTGACTCTCCCACGATCCGAGCCGGCAAATAACCGCAATACATCGTGCAATTTCACAGATAAAAGCGATGATGGTGCAAAGATGCTGATATCGCACGCATTGAGAAGACTTCGGGGAACCACACACAAAACGCGGCAAAATTAGCAAGCATCGGAAAAACTTTCACTCTTGATAAATTAAATAACAAACACGCACACGCCAAACATTGCGAAACATCGACATCACGTAATGAGAATAGATAACAGAATTTTAACCGAATCGCTACAATGTCCATTACCAAGCTGAATGTGGACGTGTCTTGACCATGGTCAAGTGCATGTGTGAGTGTGCTTGTGTGTGTGTAGAAGATGGACGGGAGACAGTTGAGGACGTGCTGATACTACCTGGTGCGCAGATATGACGATAGGAATCACAGATAAGAAGACAAAGGATAAAAACAGCCGACCAAGAGGAGATTGGCGGATAGAGAGCGAATGACAGTAGAATAGATACACAGACACACACCAACAACACATACAAAGCTACGGGAGTGCAGTGATGTGGAGCGATGACTGGAATAATACCGTTTTAACTGAGAACAAAGAGCTAATGCGAAATCAATAATTTGATTTCAGAAATACACCAACACCTCGTGTGACTGGCAAAATCATAGAAGTGTCATTTTGATCACGCAAATTTACTGGAACGAAATGTCACCGGCTCCAGGGCAAAGAAACAAAAACAAGGAAATATATCAAATGCAATTGACATAAACAGACGACATGAATGAAAGTCAAATTACACAGAGCTAGGTGCTGGACCACACAGAGCCACATAAACACATACATGAGCCAGCCAGTGAAGGCTGATTCAGATGTGACCACAGAATTCAGCACAGGCCAATTACAGCCGGGCTGGCAGCCACGGAAGGACACTAATGATAACGCATGCATTGAATGTGTCCGTCTGTCTGTGTATGCTGGCTTGACCGAAATCAGCGTCAAATTGACAGCTTAAATACAGCCGTGTGGTGGCTTCATCAAACGAACAGCGACAACGCCTGGGAACCAACACACACACACATCAGGGTGGTGCGGTCATTATGACACCATGGTGATGAAAATTACAGTGTTGCCTCGCCAGGTCTCCCTCGCCTCTCTCTGTCTCTCCCTCTCTCTCACATTCACTCGGAACGTAACGGTCTGACGAGCCGTGTAAAGACGAAAAACAAACAGAGCATTCATTGGTATTCATATAGTCGCACAAGCACGTGCCATATATGGTTCCATGTGACAGCACACGGCACCTGCGAGAGGCGATCGATGTTGTGGAAGGGGAAACAGCCTCCACGCGGTCCCCGAGCGAAAGTTATTGAATCGAGCACTGATAAGAGCAATGTGCCTGCGTGTGCAACAGACACGTCGCCAACACTTCACTCCAGCAGAGGCTGCCAGCTGAAATTGAATTGAAATGCGAGTAGGCTGCATCCCTACCAGTATAGATTACGCCTGTACCATAGCTCACCAGAGGAGCACCAGAAAGACAGAGAAACCAGAGAGAGAGAGAGAGCTGGAATAATCACAGACGACAAAGTTCACACGACAAATACGTGAATCATAAACGAATTACTTCCTGTTGACATCAACACAAATTCGTAGCCAATACATCACAGCGTGTCAACGTGTGACCACCAGGAAAAACCCGCTGACAGTCTGAGAAGACGTGCAACCAATGCAAGACTGATGAAGCAAAACATTGCAGGAATAACTCTGGTCAGATCTCGGAACAATACGCTTGAACGATGCATAACGACATAGTTCCGAGAATGGATGAACAAACACGTCAATGCTACCGCTCTCAAGGAATGCAGACTTGAACACGAGTGACATCACAATGCAGACGATGCTGCAAAGCCAGCTTCGATACGTGCGCTGATTCAAACCACACTGAACGCGTTTTGAATAGAAAGACATTGAGAAGTGCTCAACACACACACGGAAAAGCTGATATTCAGTATTTCGCTGGAATCTTCTGAAAACTATATTGGTAGCGGATAGCATCAGTGGGATTAACACGACGAATATTGCGACGCGATGTTGGCTCGTATTCATTCATATTTCAGATAGACAAACAGCGTGCATGGATCCAGGCAAATGTGGATCTGTGCTGGCGCGCGGCCAACTAGCTTTTTCAACTTGCTTAGCAGAGCGTCGGCTGCAGAACGACGACACATGGTGGATATTGACCGATTTGTCTCCAATGTCAGCCAGGGCCTAGAGCCAGGCAAAACAACACAATATACGCACAAACTCAGGCGGGATAGAAGTAATGATGCTATAGAACCAGATATAAACAATGACGAAACCTCAGTGGAAGAAGATGATTCAATAAAGAGGAAAGCAACGTTTCAATATTGAATGCACGTTTACTTTTTTGGATAACAAAATGTGACGTCAAGACGGCGACCCAAATTTGGCACAACGCGAGCGAGTAAAGCAAAAAGAGCGAAATCAAAGAAGAGCATTGGACAAGTACTCGACTAAGAAGTAGAAAGAGGAAGTGATGGAGAGGAGGCAAGAGCAGGAGACAACGTTGCTGACGGCACGTTCCCGGTCGTGCTCGTGTTCACGTGCTCGGCTCCACTTCACTTGGTCGAAGCCGTCGTCTCGACAGCAGCCACTCCAGTTGCACACACTTCAGCACGCACACATCGACACAGCCCTAGCGCAAGAGCAGAGCAATGCGTGAAGCCTGAGGCTACACTGTCAATTCGATGCTTGTGTTGTGTATATGTCGAGTGCAACTGTGCCCGCATATAAGGCAACCAATAACTAGAAAGAAAAGCAAATGGAAAAAACAGAAAAAAACACACACACGTATATGTACAATGCACATACATTAGTATTATATGATCTAATTGTCAACAAAAGAAGAGAACAGCTCAAAAAAAGAATAACCAGTCGTTACTGCAAATCACTAGAGGACATAATCAAGACAGAACAGGCTGCATATGCACGCGTGCTTATGAGCGAGTGAAGCCAGTAGCGTAAGCTAAGCATGCGGGTCAAGTTGACTTGATAAGATCATCACTGGAGAACACTTGATGTTACTTGATCCGGTCGTGTTCCCACTCAACACACATTTAACATTGATATAGCATTTGGTCGCAGATATGACAAACACGCAAACTCGCTTTATCAGCGAGAAAAACAGTGACAGCATAAATTCACTGCTACAACACAGTTCTCTGTGGGCGTATTGGCGCCAGAGATACATATTGATGAACCAACACTGGACCTAACAGAGACAACATCGCATGCCACTAACTTGAGCTACTCTTGAGCAAGTTAATATCTGCATAGTTTGAAAAATATATGAAAACTTGTACAATGTCATCGTATCAATGACTAGCAAAACTCCATGTAAGTATATACAGATTATACAGGAATAAGGAATATGCCCAAAATAGCACTAGTTTGCCCCTACAGTAACGTTTGCATAGTGGCAGACAACATACTGCGCAAAAACGCATCACTCAGACTAGCTGTCACAAAGAGAATCAGCTGAACACACAGACAAAGACACACAGAGTGTGAGAGAGTGACAAGAGAGAGCGTGTGTGAGAGGGAAGAGCTGAAAACAAAAGATGACAGGTGAAGATACACGAAACACGACTCCATTTCAGCCAATCAACCAACACAAACAGCCAGCGGTCACTCACAAAATTGCCCACTATCACGATATGGCGACAATCGGCACACACACACCGACACACACACACACACACACACACACACACACACACACACACACACACACACGGTACAGTGACACAGAAATTATGCACGCATTGTTGAGACGGATAGAAAAGGCATGCGTGCCGTGGTGTTCCCAGCAAAACGTCAGCTACGCACACGACCACACACACACACACACACAGAGACACACGCACGCAACGTCACATAAAAACAAAATGCTACGCAATCACAAAAGAGTGAGATACAGAGCAAATGCTACCACACAAAGAACAGACGCGGTGACACACACACACAACATACAACATTCTAACAACATTCCACGAAACACCGACAGTGCTAGGATATTCATATCATGTCATGCAGACGAAGAAGTGGTCTGCATGACATGACTTGGTGAGGCGGTGGTCATGCACCGCCTCACAGGCCGTCCTACCATTTGCTAGCTAGAAGAACATATTACACACGACAACATCCAGCACACATTATAGACAGACAGACATACGCAATCATACTCTCAGACCAACACTAGCTTCTGAGGAAATATGTAACGGTTCTGCAGTGTTGCGTACATGCGTGCTTCCTCATGCATACATACAAAAACACACACAAAACGTTCACGTCAATCGCGCGACCGCACCTAGTTGCTCCTAATGACTGCACACTAGGTCACACAAACACACACACACACACACACACACACACGCGCGGCACAGTGCACAACAAAGAGGTGGTGAACGCTAATTAACGGTATTCTATGCATAGAACACACATACACACACACACACACATACACAAGATACACATACATGCAAGAGGCCAATGTTTTGCACTGTCGTCGGCGCCAGTCGTTACTTAACTAAACAATCCGTTAATGAAACTGCCTGGCGCTTCCATCGACAACGCTTACAATTGCAGCCGCAGTACTGAGTTTATCTGCGTGTGTGTGTATGTGTGTGTGTGTGCATTCCGGTGAGGCTGCATGTTTGAGAATGCATGTATGTGTGTATGTGTGTGTGACGGCCATGAATGTTTCACAGCAGGAGAGGCAGCCAGCAAGGACGAGTGATGCTGAGAGGGCCGGGGCCTCGCAGCGTTGCCTCACCGTACCAGCCTAGTCTAGCTGCCAATATGTGCACGTATATGTCACGCTACATTGACACTCAATGTTTGAACACACACACACACACACGTACACACACACACACACACACGTGCATCACGAGTGCTTTGTTGTGTGTATCGCAACACACGCGCACACACATAGGACAGGAGGAAACTGCGATATTGAGATACAGCCACTACGAGGGGAACATGGGGCAGGCTGTGTATGAGCGGGGCTCAACACTGTACACACACACACACACACACACACAAGTATCGCCACAAATCACACACATGCCACTGCAGCCACCGACTGCCCCCATACACACAAACACACACACACACACATAAACATACAGAGTACAATTTCTTCCTATCCAGCGTACAATGCGTGGCTTGCGGTGCATGATCTAGCGTAATCAATGCAGGCAGGATGTCGTGTTTGCTGTTGCGTATCCCGGCACGCTGAGCTCGGTACGCTGTGGCTGACGGGCAACAGATCGGCATCTACACTTCCTGGCAGTGCAGACGCAAACATCACTGAGAACAGTCATGAATTCAGCCGTGTCCTACCATCTCTCTATCTCGCTGCTATAATGTGTTTGTGCGTGCTGGCACGTTATAGAGACATCAGCGACACACACACACACGTGTATGTGACCAGTGTGGAGCACAATGGTGGGTGATAGTGAGCGAAGCGGCGCGACGCAGGTGTGAAAAAGTCGCACCTCGCTCCAATTGACTGCTCCATTGACGCAGCGCCGGGTGCACACGCACACACAGGCTCGCTCCATTAGCGCAGACACTCGACAACGACACACACACACACAAATACAGTGAAAGAACGTTCGGTGGCACCAGTGAGGGAAGCAGCCATTACACTGGTGACACACACACACACACACACACACGCATACAAGGAGATGGCCAGAGGCAAGGTCTGTCTGTGCATTGAACTCTGGCACGCGGGCTGGTGGACCCTGCCGTTGGATGCCGACCCCTGCAGAGGCTCGTCTCAATGTTACAAGCGCGAGACAAAGACACAGATGATTAGCTCAACGAGAACCCGCCTAGCTCGCTACCATCTTGTTCCAAACACTTCCAATGTTTTCTCAAATGATGCCAACAATTGCTAGCAAGACGAGGTTTTTGATTTCACACAGGAGTCCACCGGGGTCGTGTCCACATTCCTCTGTCTTTTGGCAACAATCCAGCATTGGCTCATTATTCCACAATCCAATAATCCACACGATCATGTGAGGGAATGCAAAATGATGCCAGTGAGGACTGCCCAATCAATTTAAGCGTGGAGCATTCAGTCCAGCTATCAGCAACTTGAAGTTGCCACCAAACACGTCCAGGAACATGTCCAGGAACATGTCTCCGTGAGCACATCATTGAAAGCGGTCGTGACTGCCGCGACCTTCGTCCAATACACACGTGACTAGCCATTTTCACACATGCACACAACTCAAGCACACTGACACACACACACACGCCTCCAAGCTGGTGTGAGCGTTCGCAGTCAATTCTAGATAACGCATATGTGATGTCATTCAAAATAAATCGTTTGAATGTTGTCAATAAGGTCTACTACGTATAAAAAACGAAGCATCTGATGGCAGTATGTTTCCAGGAAGATGTAGTTGAGGAAACAACGACTTCAATCGTTCAATAGATCTGAATTCACTGCACTATGTTAGATTAGCATCAACGAGAATGGCGTCCAGGCTCCTCCAGCCTGCTGTACTCGACGGTGCGGCAACTGACGGCAACGCACACAGCCGCACGACAACAAGCAACACGCCGGACGGACGGCTGCAAGAAGACGACACATCGTGCTCACAACGCCGTCTTTCAGCACCAATTTCACACACCAATGCCGCACCACCGCACCAACCACCTCAGCCACCCAACACTGCACCTCTCATGCTGTCGCCGCAACCGCTGCACATTACAGCCAGCACGCCGGATTACCGCACCCACAGCCACACATACACCGTGATGCGGCAGTAACGCAGCATGACAACAGTGACCAGTGGTTCAAAAGACGTGCGTCGTGGCAGTTAATGACAGATCCGACATGACAGCACAGGCCGACATCACCGTCCAGCACACACGCATATCACGCGCACTCACCGTGTTGTACAACACACTGCCACAAACGCTCCTCCCACTGGGCACATTGAGAAGCAGCGGCGACACGGCAGCGGCGACACGGCCACGGAAAAAGAGGCTTAAAGAACCGTGCCGACAACATGAGCACAACACGCTCACAAATTAGTCCGCTAAGCGTGTGTACTCTCACACACATGGCCGTTTCTATTGTGCACGCCACACTCCTCCCCTGCGTGTGCTGACATCATAACTACGAACTTCACAACCATGCGAGCAGCTGTGCCGTTGCGATGTGTGCCCATCGCAAACACACACACACAACAATGAGGTTAATCGTCTGCAAAGCACCACAGCTGTGTGTAATATGGAGAATTCTCACACAGACACACGTGGTTATTCGCACACACGCATTCATCTTCACTACAAAGACATCTTAAGCGTAGAAAATTGAACATCACACGAATGAGTAGATCAACACACACACACACACACACACACACACACACACACACACACACATACTCATGCACACACAACACCAAACAGAATAACAAAGAGATCGTGAAAAAGAGAAACATAATTATAGAGAAGCCAGTAGTCAAACTTTGAAGAAGTCAAATGCAATTTTAAATTTCTTTTGAAGTCATTCCTCGATGCGGTCCCGTAACATGTAACATTAACTGTTTTTAGGTCGGATCAGATGCAGTTCAATACTAATGCTGGCTGTTTGAGAGCCGTTTCCCGTGTTACCACGCACACGAACTATCTCTTCTTGCGTCTGTTCGTATGTGTGTGTTGGAGCGTGGAACTAGAGTGTCAGAAAGTGAGCTAATCGCAGTTCGTAGCAAGATGCGCGTTGATGGCTGTTTGTCTGTGTGTCGGTATATAGAGTGAGCCCGACGAACGCATTATCCAATTTGGCTTGATTTCATCTCGGATAGACTCGCCGCACAAGACGCGTCAAACTGACAAGCCGACGACTGACACACACACACACACACACACACACACACACACATGAGGAGATGTACAGATGCAAATCACACGTTTCTCCGGTGCTCACTGATATGCTCCCAAATATTTGTGTGTGCATGTGTGTCTCGCACACACACACACACACACAAGCACGAACATATGCGTGAAGACGTACCGGAAGCTCGGTGGAGGCATTGAGACGAGACAGCCAATAAGTCAACACGAGTGTGTATGTGTGTCTGTGTGTGCATGTCTGTGTATGTGTCATATATGTGTGTATGTGTCATATATGTGTGTGTATGTGTGTGTTAGTGTTGGTGAGAGGTGTGAACGTGCTCACTACACGGTTCTCCAGATTACCTCGAACAGACGGACACACAAACACACACACACACATACACACAGGTGAGGCCGGAGGATGAATCTCTGACATCATCAAGATATTGCAGTGAACAGCAAGTACTGTGTTATATCTGACTACCACCGGCACAACATAGTCGAGGAGTGCTGATTGAACAACACTTCACGCGCCTGCACTCCCTCCTGCAGGGTGAGATGTGCCCCCCTCCATACTGCCCCCCTGAGACCCCTCCACCGTGGCACCACTATCATCTCGTTATCAGCGATAGTGCGCCAGATAAAACATTGGTGGCCGCGCTGGCAATAGTTTCTGATTGAGAGAGCCCATTCAGCGCCAGCAGCTGTGAAGGCCGCGGCTCGATGGGGTGACAGAGAGAGAGTGTGAGGAGAACGTGGCGAGAGAGAGAGAGAGAGAGGGTGAGAGCCAGACACACAGCGCTGTGACACACGGTAATGCGTGGCCGTACATTGGGATGTAAATCGCTGGCTGAATTACCCCGGCCAAAACACAACACACACGCGCATTCCATGCTGTCAACAGGCACTCACTATCCCAACACACACACGCGCATACACATACACACACATACATACATATAGATGCGTGTTGTATACATACACTTCACTTGAGCGTGTTTGTATGCGCGTGTGTTTGCAGGTGAAATGGTCACGGTGTGTTCAATGTGTACACATTATTACATGCGACATTGCTGATTGGTGGGGCGTGTGAATGTCACTGCGATATCTGGCACTATCAAGCCAATTGTATGAATAAATAATAACAGAAATTCAATAAATAAAAAACATCGCCGTTTAGCTTGATGAAAAATACCAAATTCATATTGATTTCAAACTGTTGTAAAATTAATATTCAAGATTGAGTGTAGAGAATAACCATGCACCAAATAATTACCAAAAAAATTGAATAAATACAGCATGGACAAACAATAATTTACTGACGAAAAACATCACGCAAATAACAGAAATACTATCCCACGTCCAACATTTAGAATTTGAATATAATCTAACAAAATACAATACATCTAAGAATAAAGATAAATCAGAAATTCAAGTTTTCAATGTGCTTGCCAAAACACACAAAACACATTTCTCCATTTTTCACAATGAACTAATACTGAATAATTAATTAACTTTCACCAAGTTATTGTAGAAGTACTGTGATGTAGACAACAATAGCTTACATCAGTGATTTTCAACCAGGGTACCGCTATATCTTGAGGGTGCCGCCAATATTCACGGCAAAAAATTGCATATTTGAATTATAATACCATTTTTGTAATAGCAGGATCAGTGTAAAGAAGAAATCATATCTACGTATAAGGTGCTACGCCGATGCAAAATATCGAAATGAAAAAAATAATGATAAAAACAACGGATATTATAAATATGTCTTTCCTTATAAGGATGCCGGGAACTTTTGAAAGACTTGCCAAAGGTACCACAAACTAGACAAGGTTGAGAACCACTGGCTCACAAACTCATCAAAACAATATCAAACATAATCAACAAGCAAACAATATCAAATTGCATGTGTTTTAATCTGTGAATCGTATATGTATTTATGAATTATCCTACCATTCCGTGTGCTCTTGTTATTGTGATGTTGTATCCTTGTAATTTTATTATTTTTCTCCTGTTTTCATGTTTTCACTTGTCCTATCATCGCCGCTGCTTTTCTAATTTATTGTCAGGATTCACAAATTGTGTGTGCTATAAGAAATGCATGTTGAGCTGGAATATGTAATATACATTCACAACTGCCGAGACAGTATTTCACAATGTAAATCGATTTAGTTAGGAAAACAAAACTACCAACTTCAGCTCACTAAACCTTCAAAAAAGTCATATTACAATAGCACATACAACTCGTCAAGTACATAGGTATGATTGAGGAATGTGTATACAAAATATCCTAATAGAATTGATAGGATGTTTAATGAATAATCCCTGTTTCATTTGGGCTGATTTTGGCAATGTATGCTTGCCTCTAGTGAGATTGTCAGTTGACACTTAAGAGAACATTAAACACACATAAAAATGATCTGCCTTCCTGTAGAAATTAGATATATGTGGATATACATATAGCGAAAAATCATGGAATCAAAGACTCTACTCACCATGCAGTCTTGACTAGGAGACAAAACGCATTATCCGAATGAAACAGCCACCTCAGTCCTGAACTATCAACACACTCAACTATTCGCAAGCGCAAATACACACTCACTACAGAATAGACAGACACACAGAAGAACTCGACACGCACAAACGCACAAACGCAGACACACCAAACGAACGACCAACGTAGACTGAACTTGCTCGTCGTAACTGGTTAGTCTACTGTGTCTAGCTTCTAGCGTTGTCCGTCCAGGTGGCAGCATCATCGGGTCATAGTGTATCAGCGCTACAAGAATTCCACGAAATGGAATGTAATTGTTTTATTGACTTGTAATTTGCTTTCACAAAACGCACGAAAACAACGCAATGCGGTTTTTCAAGCCAGTAACATACTATATATATGTATAAGCTGGTCGCTGTGTTTTCGCGTAGTATATAAATTATATGATTTCTTATATTTTTATCCATGTAATTAATATTATAATATTTTAATTTAATTAAACAGCCAGCCTTAATCACATACTTCACAAAATGATGTTAATTCTACTTAAGTTAAACTACAGGTATACAAAATATTCCTCCATGGATTAAATATATGTTTTGTTAAATATTTTGCCGAGAATTTTTTGTTAAATATATCTGCCAGATTTACAATATGTATTACGTTTGGCGACTGAATTTCACCGAGTGAGCATTTGGTATGGACGTGTGGGCTCAGCTGTGTGCAAGACGTTGATAACTTGATTTTTGACGAAGGCTGACGTTCAATAATTGGAATAGCACGCGCAGAATTCGCTGATTTCAGCAGCCGCTAAATTTCCTCTCTGGCAGCTTTGTGTTGAAATTGAATCCAGCGCTGCCAATCCATGTCAGCCAACAATTTGGCGCATATCAAGCCAATTAGGTCTAATAGTCTTCCACACTATATATATATATATATATATATATATATATATATATATATATATATATATATATATATATATACATAAGCGTATATTTATGAATTTTTTTGTAAAAATGAATCAAGTTTATGAATATATCTGCTATGTTATGTATATTGTAGTTATGTATATTTATGTATTATATATGTCTGTGTTCGTTTTATAAGATTTACAGTTGTATATTACTAATACAAATATATTATTTGGTTGATTGTCATACCTTTTAAAGATCACCCACGCACTCTCACACACACACACACTCACATACACACAAGTACACACACATACACACAAGCATACACACACATACACTCACATACACACAAGTACACACACATACACACAAGCATACACACACACATTGTTGAAATATTTGTTGAATTATTCCCAAGAATACAACGATAGCATTCAATCACCAAATTCACAGACAAATCAAATTAATATAATGGATTGCCAATTATACAAAATAATTCGTTCTGACATATTTATCATATCATTTTCTTTCATCTATGTATATGCCAGTGTGTATGCGTATGTGCGTGTGTGCATGTGCGTGTGCGTGTGCTTGTTCCGTATGACAATTTACTACGTTGAATCTGTTCAAAACACTAATTTTCGGTGAGTTTTTTTTCAAGAGTTTTTTTATGCAAATACTACGATCAATTTCAGCGCTGGTGTCTTTTGAAAATCGAATAATCAAGTCTGTCAAATATTGACCAAACAAATGAAATAAACAAACACGTACTCCTCATTGCATAAAAGTGCAACAATGCTAGTCCTGGGAGGATGCGTTGCCGAGCGGCCGCGGTTTTTTTGTTGCAACAGCGGCATGCAACATGTGCAACCGTCCAGCAGAGCCATGGAGCAGAATTGCACGGGTCCAGGACATCTAGCCACTAGCAAACAAGTTGATATGATTGAAGTTATGTGTGTACAAGTTGATATCAAGCGTGCAACATGCTGTCTGTTAAACACAGCGAACATCAGGTCAACTGTTGCAACTATCAGCATCCACTCCATCTGTCAGTTGACATACTGCAGATGCTGACATGTTCATGTCCACACACACACACACACACAGAAACATACAAGGAGACAAAACTGCAGATTGCAAGCGCCTTGCAATCTTGTTCGAAGATGCATGACTGTGTGCAATGCAGGAACGTTGCAGCACTCTCATAGTCTAAGCCAGTGGTGCGTAACTTGTGGGAAATTCCCTACTGGCGGGGAATAGAGCGGTTACCAAGTGGGAATTTAAGGTCTGACAGCACAGGACAACTATGTGTGTGTGCTTTTATCAATGTAAGTTTCGTATAAATGATTCAGTTCAGTTTCTAGTGACTTGATCACATTAAATCTGGTAGAACAGCTGCATTGATTAGATTTATCTATTGATTCTCAGTGTTGTAAGGTAGAAAATGAATAATGAGGGAATCAGCGAGTAAAGATTATGCAACATTGGTGTGTATGTGTGTGTGTATGTGTGTGTGTGTGTGTGTGTGTGTGTGTGTGTGTGTGTGTGTGTGTGTGTGTGTGTGTGTGTGTGTGTGTGTGTGTGTGTGTGTGTGTGTGTGTGTGTGTGTGTGTGTGTGTGTGTGTGTATGTGTGTGTGTGTGTGTGTGTGTGTGTGTGTGTGTGTGTGTGTATGTGTGTGTGTGTGTGTGTACTCACCTAGTTGTTCTTAGCAGCAAGTCATGAGTCATGAGTAGAGTTGAGAATTTTATGTGATCACATAAAACATGTTTTTTCACATAAAAAGCCATTTTAAGCGAAAAAATATAAAATGCTATTTTCACTAAAATGTTGTCCAAATATATAACTCTATAGGTTGCACCCGGAATTAATCATTGGTCTGCAATAACTCGCTATGCAGATCAAATCGCTCCAAGCTATGTGCACGTGACATTGGCTTTTTGGGGAGGTAGAATTATACATACATGTACTTCATATTGATATTTTCGGGAATTATTCATCCAAAATTGCTCAAATAGCGTCTGTGTAGTCACGCTCAAAGGGGTTGAAGGAATTCAATGTCAAATCGAATTTTCCCAGGAAAAGATGTCTGATGGTAATCGCATGAGTTGCGTTGCATGTGCGAAAAACGTGTCCGCTGGTCACAAGTCGCAGCTCGAGCAACACAACAAATCGGCTGCTCACTCGAAAAACATTTAATATAAATATACATGCAGAATCGAGTCATGGGATTATTGCGTCTCGAAGCAAAAGTCCCAAATGTCACCTCTACCATGAATATTTCCAGTGTAGTATCTCATGTTTTGCCAAGTCCTCGTATCTTTTTCATTAGAAAAAGATGTCACACTCCCCACCGGAGAAAGTCTGGCGCCGCCTCTGCACCACTACCATTATAGAAAGGCTCAAACAAGGTAAATTATTTGCCACGTATTATAAGAATTTCACCTCTCTAAGAGTGGCACCCAATGGAATGTCGCTGGATACATGCTTAAAATGGCAAAACTCTAAGAAAGAGTCCAAAATTCATATATTACGTGAAAATTAACAACATATCTTGGATTTTTTGACAAGATATTTGCACATTTTTGTCACATAATATAAACAAAAAAAACGCCAAAAATTATCACTTAAAATTCCCGAACTCTGGTCATGAGTTTTGAGTCATGAGTCATGAGACTGAGTCTTCCCCTTCGTGCAGTTGTCATAACCATATTTGAAGTTTTTTTATTGTGTTTTCTGGTTTGTGAAACAGGCCGGTATTTTGTTCCAATCGTTGATGTTTCGGTTTGGAAAGCCATATTTCTCTAAATAACTATAAATCCGATTCTAAATAAGCTTTTGTTATTTCCTCGTATAGATGTATATATATATATATATATATATATATATGCGTGTGCTTATGTGCGCTTCACCATTCATGTGTAGGCAGGTTTTTCTACAAAGACGTGAAATGCTATGCCTAAACAGTTGCCTCTATGACGTCAGGTAAATGCTGTTTGTGACCGCGTTAGATGAGTGTAATGAACACGCAGGCAGGCAGGCGCAATATCGCCGCAGCAAAGTGAATTATTGTGTTGAATTAAGAGCAGCCGCCCTATCTCTCACTGTGTGGCCAGTGTGCAATTACGGGTCAGGTCAGGTCAGGTCAGGTCAGTGACTGACATTCCCCAACCAGTATCATACCCCGAACACACACACACACACACACACACACTTACACTCTCATATATACGCACACGTTATGACTTCTAAGCGTGGATGAACGGGCATAAACATTAAAAGAAAGGAGCTACGTCAACCGCCTGGCTTTTCCACGCTTGTGTATATACGTGTGTGTGTGTATGTGTGTGTGTATCGGTGTAGGTGCCACTCGACCTTATGCTACATGATCCAATGCAGTGTTCATCTCGAGAAAACAGCACTGAGACGCCTCAATGCCGCCATACACGCTGATCAACATTGCAATGATGCAACCCGTGGCGCTAAGGCGCGTGCAACATTCACTGCAACATTCCCCTGATACTCTGTGCCAGGCGCAATACTTCAGTGTCATTTCTACTTGCAACATTCTCCCCTTTTTGGTGATTCAATCGACCATTCGTGTGTGTGTGTGTGTGTGTGTGTGTATGTGTGTGTGTTTGTGGGGGTGTTTGTGAATGCATGTGAATGTTTTTCGGGAGTTTACGTGAGAAATTATATTAAAAACCTATTAGCATGCAGCATCAGTTGTGGAGAGGCCCCAGGGAGACATTGGGTGCAATGAGTGTGTTCAGGCATGGAATTGCTGCAATTATTGTGCCAGACCGAAATGAGATTTTCATTTGTGAAAGCCTGAAAACCCCGGGGGATTCGTGGAAAATTGACAGCACATTAGCGACAATTCAGACTGAACTTGCACAAAATGTGTGTTCTCGTGTTTTCTACAAATAACATCGCTATTTTGGAGACTGTACAATGAACTGTCGTAATGCAATAATGACATTTTATGCCGTGACCAAACTTTATCTGCTCAATCATGAAATGTTGCAAACATTGCATGCAATGATAATCTAATTGATATATTCATCCTTCTGACTCACTTTTGAAACGAAATTTCGAACATGTGTATTAGTTGTGTTTGAAGCGAATGAATGATTTATTTGATATAATTCACAATAAACACCTAAATAATCCACCTACCTGGTATGTATGTGTGTGTGTGTGTTTGTATATGAATGTGTGTGTGTATATTTGCTTAGGTGGGTGAGGGTATGTGTATTTGTGTATATTTGTGTATATGTGTATGTTTGTATGTGTATGCGTTTACGTGTGTATATGTCTATTTGTGTATGTGTGTATGTGTGTATGTGTGTATGTGCTTGTTGTCTGCATGTGTTTGTGTATGTGTCTATGTGTTTGTATGTGCCTTTGTGTGCTTGTGTGTGTGTGTTTGTGTGTGTGTATGTGTGTGTATGTGTGTGTATGTGTGTGTATGTGTGTGTACGTGTGTGTGTGTATGTGTGTGTATGTGTGTGTGTATGTGTGTGTATGTGTGTGTGTGTGTGTGTGTGTGTCAATGCGTGTACTTTCAGCGTATGAATTCATTGACGACCGACAACAATATAACACATTCTATATTCACTAAACTGGGTGTGTATGTATGTATGTGTGTGTGTGTGTGTGTGTGTGTATGTGTGTGTGTATGTATGTAACAGCGTTCTTCTGGGTCGTACTGGTGACAAATGTGATGGATGTGAAGGTCAGTGGTTTTAACTGTAACGAATCAAATCTGAAATTGATCTTACAGTACACACACGCACACACACACACACACACACACACACACACACACACACACACACACACACACACACACACACACACACACACACACACACACACACACACAGCTGTACAGGATTGCTAATCTTTACAGAAAGCTGACTTGAAATTGTAAAAATTTGTTGAAGTTAGCTCAACAATTAAATCAATATTTTTCTAAGTGTTATTCACAAATCAATGATAATTGTATGTTTAGTCAAAAGTTTCCACAATTAATGTGAACAAATATCATATAAGTCTATTGTTTTCATATAAGTCTTTTTGTAGCACAAATATGCTTTCAGTGTTATCTATTTTACTCAAGTGAAATGAAAGCTGATATCAGGTTAAATCATTAGGTAGTAATTAGTGAAATATACTCATCTGGGATACTTCAACTTAGCAAGCGCTATTGGAATAATATTTTTCACTAGCTGACAGAATATGGCTTGCTAGGCTTATTCAAATTCCCCTAACGCAAAGCCACTGACATTACCTGCTATATGTACGAGATGACACGAACACACATCACGAGAATGTTTGCTCCTGAATTCAGCCAGATAACATCTTGTTTCATCTCATCTCATCTGGTCGAGGCTTTCAGGTCGTTGCGTCAATTTGTCGAGTGCCGCGGCACGGAGCAGCTACGTCGCACAACCCTGTCAGGATTCACTTTGATCCAGCATCGTGCATTCCCCAGACATTCAGCCAGTTACGCTGGTGATGTCAGCACTGCTGCAGCACACTCAACTGTCAACACACCCACTGTGCCTCGTCTCCAAGATGATCCACTCGCCATCAGAGAGGCTGCTTATGCCGGCAAGTGCTTCAACAACATTTACGAGCCATCAACAGACAAGCATCACAAAAGTGGCGAGATTAATCGAAACTGACATGAAAAACACTGTTTTCCCAAACTGCGTTGCCAATCTATCATTGCGACTCTTTTTTCTCGAATTTTTCGTAATTTGTTCGTGATTATACATATAATAACGATTTATCACAATGAATCAATGTAGACATCGAGAATAATGAGATGGTGGGAAAATGAACAACTACAGTGTGATGCGGTATTAGTGATGGCAGTGATGGTGGCAGTGATTGGTTGAGGTTGATTTCAAGTGTAACGGGATGACCGGTGCAACAGAAATATGTGTATCTCGTTTCTCAGTTATATCACTATATTCCACACATACACACATACACACACACACACACACATACACACACACAAATATAGACACAAAGAGACACACAGAGACACATAGAGATACACACAGACATACAGAGACACACAGATGCACACAGAGACACACAGAGACACACACAAATACACAGACATACAGACATACAGAGAGACACAGAGACACACAGAAACACACAGAGACAAACAGAGACGCCCAGAGACACACAGAGATACACAGAGACACCCAGAGACACACAGAGACACACAGAAACACACAGAGACACACAGAGACACACAGAGACACACAGAGACACACAGAGACACACAGAGACACACAGAGACACACAGAGACATACAGAGACACAAAGAGATACACAGAGACACAGAGAGATACACACAGAGACACACAGAGACACATAGAGAGACACAGAGACACATAGAGAGACACACACAGAGACACACAGAGACACACAGATAAACACAGAGACACACAGAAACACACACAGAGACACACAGAAACACACAGAGACAAACAGAGACGCCCAGAGACACACAGAGATACACAGAGACACCCAGAGACACACAGAGACACACAGATAAACACAGAGACACACAGATAAACACAGAGACACACAGAGACACACAGATAAACACAGAGACACACAGAGACACACAGAGACACACAGAGACACACAGATAAACACAGAGACACACAGAGACACACAGATGAACACAGAGACACACAGAGACAGACAGAGACACACAGATAAACACAGAGACACACACAGAGACACACAGATAAACACAGAGACACACAGAGAAACACAGAGACACACATATAAACACAGAGACACACACAGAGACACACAGATAAGCACAGAGACACACAGATAAGCACAGAGACACACAGAGACACACAGAGAAACACAGAGACACACAGATAAACACAGAGACACACAGAGACACACAGATAAACACAGAGACACACAGAGATACACATAGACACACATATAAACACAGAGACACACACAGAGACACACAGATAAACACAGAGACACACAGAGAAACACAGAGACACACATATAAACACAGAGACACACACAGAGACACACAGATAAGCACAGAGACAAACAGAGACGCCCAGAGACACACAGAGATACACAGAGACACTCAGAGACACACAGATAAACACACAGACACACAGAGACACACAGATAAACACAGAGACACACAGAGACACACAGATAAACACAGAGACACACAGAGACACACAGAGACACACAGAGACACACAGATAAACACAGAGACACACAGAGACACACAGATGAACACAGAGACACACAGAGACAGACAGAGACACACAGATATACACAGAGACACACACAGAGACACACAGATAAACACAGAGACACACAGAGAAACACAGAGACACACATATAAACACAGAGACACACACAGAGACACACAGATAAGCACAGAGACACACAGATAAGCACAGAGACACACAGAGACACACAGAGAAACACAGAGACACACAGATAAACACAGAGACACACAGAGACACACAGATAAACACAGAGACACACAGAGATACACATAGACACACATATAAACACAGAGACACACAGAGACACACAGATATACATAAAGACACACAGAGACACACAGAGACACACAGAGACACACAGATATACATAAAGACACACAGAGACACACAGAGACACACAGAGACACACAGAGACACACAGAGACACACATAGACACACAGAGACACACAGATAAACACAGAGACACACAGAGACACACAGAGACACACAGAGACACACAGATAAACACACAGAGACACACAGAGACACACATATACACACAGAGATACACAGAGACACACAGAGACACACAGAGACACACAGAGACACACAGAGACACACAGAGACACACAGATAAACACAGATATACATAAAGACACACAGAGACACACAGAGACACACAGAGACACACAGAGACACACAGAGACACACATAGACACACAGAGACACACAGATAAACACAGAGACACACAGAGACACACAGAGACACACAGAGACACACAGATACACACAAAGACACACAGATAAACACACAGAGACACACAGAGACACACATATACACACAGAGATACACAGAGACACACAGAGACACACAGAGACACACAGAGACACACAGAGACACACAAAGACACACAGAGACACACAGAGACACATAGAGATACACAGAGACACACAGAGACACACAGATAAACACAGAGACACACAGATAAACACAGAGACACACAGAGACACACAGATACACACAGATACACACAGAGACACACAGAGACACACATAGACACACAGAGACACACAGATAAACACAGAGACACACAGAGGCACACAGATAAACACAGAGACACACAGAGACACACAGAGACACACAGAGACACACAGATAAACACAGAGACAGACAGAGACACAGAGACACACAGAGACACACAGAGACACACAGATAAACACAGAGACAGACAGAGACACAGAGACACACAGAGAGACACAGAGACACACACAGATACACACAGATAAACACAGAGACACACAGAGACACACAGAGACACACAGAGACACACAGAGACACACAGAGAGACACGAGGTCTGGCGGATCAAGTCTTGTTTGAATAGGTGATGCATTATTAGCATGTGAGATCCACGCAGGTTTTCTATAAGCCCACATACACGTATAGAAACGTCGTGCATAAAAACACTGTAAGAGCCCGTGTCATTGCATTCTGTGAGGCAAACACGGATTAAGCTGTCGGTTTTTGCACGCACAATCTATCTCCCTCTCTCTGTCTTTCTCTCTCTCTCTTGCTGACCGCCTGGTAGACTGCTCTATCCTCATAAGAACTAGTGTGTATGCATTTGCGTCTGCCTGTTTTGCGTTGCGTGCTATGGTGATACCAGGGTTGCATTTGTACCAGCGCGTGTGTGTGCGTGTGTGTGCGTGTGTGTGTGTGTGTTCACACACACCTGTGTCTCCTGGTGCGGAAAACGAGTGTGCTTTTTATCGTTGCTCAACGTTAATCGCTGTACCGACACTCAAACACACACACGCAAGAACACACACACGTTCAGTAGTGGGTGGATGAATCAGGGATGTCTGTCACGTTGTCTTCAATCACGAGTGATCGCACCTGAACGTGTAAGAACGTGAACACAGCAGAGCGATAGCGACCTGCATGCATCACTGAAATGTACGCTCAGGTGATGAACAGTGTGATATCGTTGATAGAGAGGTAAACTCCCGTGTTGACATCAACATCATTAATAAAAGTACTTCACCACAATAAGTTATGGCAAGGTGAGATTAATTGAGTTATCCTTGTGCCTCAGATGGCTGCATATAATACGGGTTGGATGGTCATCGCGGGTTTAGCATGTAGGCGTTGCATTGTGATGTTATCATAGTCATTTCGTCCTTTCAGTAGCCTCTCGTCTGTCCTACCGCTCTTCATGAACCCACCTGGTCAGCCCAATCCTTCTACTTTTCTGCTCCCCGACTTAACAACTCACTTCCTCCTCACTTGTGGAAACTAAGATCTTACTCTGCCTTTTCTTCTGCGCTACATAAATATTTGTTGTCCTTACCTTCTCCCCTAACTCCTCCCTTCCGCTATCACTGACCATTCCGCTTTCCTCGCCTACAAATTATCTCTTCGTTCCGTTAATCTGGTGTTAACCATGTCATATAGCTTAATGTGTCCTCATAGATGTCCTTGTTCATAGTGTGCACATAGTCAATCATTTTATTTACCGTCTCCGTGAACTCATTCTCTCGCCTCCTTGAACTCCTGCATTAATGTTTTCTCTTATCTCTGTTGTTTTATATTATGCGCGCCCGTGGAAAATATGTGCGCTAAAGCAAATACATGTTTTGTTTGTTTGTTTGTCATATAGATGAATACAACTAGGTGTGGAATAATAGCGTTCTGCTGGAAATATTCCTCATTCCTCACACATTATTGTATTATCACCTCAATTCTCACCCTACACAATATGAAATTCCTTATAAATTGAAAAATAGAAGGGACGATGGTTTTAATATGATTTTGCGTCGTATTATTCCATTATTTATCTCCAATTAGTAACTTCTTCATCTGAGCCCGTCCGTTTCCTGTGATATTCTCGTAAACAGACAATTGAATTAGGATCATTTGATCTCGGCACATATCGTTGATCACGATCGCGCCAGTGGTGACGTTTGTGGTGGCGTTTGTGCTGATGTAACAACACCTCTGCGCTCCTGTGACAACTCAACAGAACAACAATCAAGTCAAAGTTGTCAAGTGTCAGCTCGCTGGCAGTTTGTGAGTGTGTCAGCTTGTGAGTGCAGTGTTTTCACTCGCAGCTTATCATTCCCCGAGTTACTATTTGACACGTACTGTCTGAAGTGACCGAACAGCCACTCACAACACTCACAACACTTGAAGACGAACGCATTGACGCTGTCAGCTCGTGCCAAAGTTGGACCGGCGGTCTCAGATGGTCAGGCGGATCGGAGATTTGTTCCGTGTCAAACTTGCCTCGTGCATTTCCTACCAGCCGACCATCACACGCACTCAACCAATTCGCCGCTGAAAGCTCACTGAAAACTTTTATATTTGCTTTTTGTTGTGATGAAGCAAAAGAGCAATGAGATACAATGGAAAAGCCGACCAATAAGAGATATTTTTAAATTTATGTATGAAACTGTGTTAAATACAGTGTCGGTATTTTGGCTTGTTAAATATAAATATTTAAATATCTTTGATATAGGAATTTTGTTAACTGTGCAGAAAATATTATTTGTAAGGGAATGAATAATATTTGATTGATGATTTGATTGATTATAATCAATTGATTGATTGATATGATTTGAAAAGGGTTAAGGAGCACCGCTTTGAAGTGCTGCTACAGCCTCGAATCACTCGGATGAGAGCTCATATAAGTCAGAGGCATTTGAATTATGTCTGTTATGCCTCCTGATTTTGATCTACCCAAGTGTTTCCAGCCTCTGTGATTCCAGGGGTCACCAATCTGAACTGAAGCTGGCAAAAACGAAAGAATGTCGAGTGTATGAGTGAGGACCGCTGGGACTAGCTAATTCCAGGTCCCAAAATATACCAAGTCCCGCAATGGGTCGATATTTCCAAGAAAAACTGTAGACAACGCAGAAGATGTAATCATCAAAGTGAACAACAAAATCTAGATGCAATGAATCCAAATTTACAATATTAAATTTGTGGGAAAACAATTGTTTCTTAATTATATCCGATATTTGTATGTTTCTTGTTTAATGAAGAGCCGCCAGCCGTTCTAGCTCAATCACCTTCCACCTGCAAATGGACGAATATAATTGCATATATATGAACGGGCGACACAATATACTACCAACAATGTGTAATACAAAGACGGATATATTAAAGAACAGTTTGCTTGAAACTCGCAGACACGGAAATCATCAAGGGCCATATATCTAGACTTTCAATTTGAGAAGCGAAATTGCCCCGGTGGAAATGTTGTGGGTATCGCATATTGGTGGCACCAGTACTGGAAGTGTTGTTGATGGAAGTTGTGGCGGCAATAGTGGCGAGACAAGCGGCAGCGTCACAGCCGCGTGACGGATGCAGTTTCTCGAAACTGACCCGCTTTCGACAATTGTTTTATTTGACTGTGACCGCTACGGCGGCGGCGGCGAGCTCAGAGAGACGCTTGATTGAATTGGCCGCAGGAATGCCTCGGCGTGTTTTATTGTTGTTGTTTCTGTGTGCCGGCCCGTCCTGAATCGGCCAGATAATTTGCGATAGCTGAAGTTGCCGGACGATAGTCGGCACTTTGAAAGTGCTAGCATTTTGCCGGGGGTCGTTCCGCAGACCGCTTCCTACCTTCCTTGTTCGCACACCACCTCGTGTGCCGATACATCATCGCCGCTGTCATGACCCATAATGACCTGACCCGACCTCAAAGGTCAGCTGTAGTGATCCATCATGGAAGCGTTTGTTGCTTCGCCACGCGCCCCGCTACGTTGATAAGCGTGTCCTCTTGTCAGCCTGCTAGTCCCCTGGCCGCGACTTTGTGCCCAACTTGGCAACAACATCAGTTGCGAGGCGGCGACGGTGTGGTCAAATGAGCGTGGGATTCTGGCGCCGCGGATCGATCAGTGTCACGCGCTGTGTCAAGGGCTTGGACGGCGCCAATGTGATCGATATGCCACAGGCGTCGCTCCGACCCTCCTGATCTCCCGGCCCTGTGTGTATCCCTTGTGACACCGAGACTCCTGCGCAAATGGAGGCGAGGTGATGCCACCAAGAAGCGCCGTGTGGAAGGGCAAGTAATGCGGTCCTTGTGAGCAGTCGGCTTATGTTGTGTTGTGTTGTCGGAACATGTCCGATCATGCGCCCTAGCACCCACACGCTAGCATATTTCATGGGAAAATGCTGCCAGTAGCCATATAATACAACACCAACACCGCCACTTCAACCACATACACATAACATAACGCTTGCATACAAACATATACACATGTGTTTATTGATATACACTCATAATTATGCTGAGAACAATGTGTTGAATGTCAAATATATTAGTTCGCTGTGCCAGTTGATACGAAGTCATCGTTGCATCCAGTAAGCAGCAAGAGTAATCCGTCATCACATTGTCAGACTCGGTGCAAACAAGATGTCACTGCCAGATTAAGTTGTCGCCGGCAAAGATTAATAGAAACACGCGTGCACACAGGCCAGCTCTGTCATTCTCTTCGTGTGAATGTTGCATCAGTAGATTTCGTGTTGGTGTTGAACACACGAGCGTTTGTTCACTTGTTGAGATACCACAGGTGCATGATGAACACTGGACCTGTGTATAACCCCCCACTGGTGGCGAATAGAGGAGTTGCCAAGTGAGGACATCGAAGGTCGGACAGATTATAAATGTGTTTTTATCAATCCGAAATAATTTATTTTCGTTTCAAATATGTATTGTCTGAGCGTTGTTGCTGAAAATTACGAGTTGGCGCATTCAGAGGTTGGGAATTAGAGGAAACAGTTTACGCACCACTACTGTAGAGCAATTGTGCATTTATTGAATGTCTGTGTGTCTCGATGTGTATGTGCGTGCATGTTTTCCCTTGAACATATCTGTATATTACACTACACAACTATAAGAACACGCATATGTGTACATGTGTGCATATGTGTGTGTGTGTGCGTGTGTTTACATAGTTTGTGTTGTGTGTTTTTTAATATTTATAATTAGATGAACAGATGACAAAAGCGAAAATATCAAGTTAATAATGTATAAATTATTTATTGCATACTTTTCTGCTTTTCAAGTGACATTTCTGTTTTTTCTGCTTACGGCACCTGTACGAAAGTCAATACTAATATGCTTGAATACCTATAGTCAGAAACTTTCAAAATTCTTTCCAAACATGGGCTGCATATGCGTGGTTGTGTCCGTGACAATGTACCATTACGCTGTGATGTGTGTGTGTGTGTGTGTGTGTGTGTGTGTGTGTGTGATCGTTAGCTTGTGTGCGGTAGGCGCACCCTTTGAAACCCGGCCATTCATCACACACACACACACACACACATACACACGCACACACACACATACATACACACACACACGCACGCACACACATACAGAATCACATGTGAGGCGTGTTCACAGTGTGCCTTAATGCCGGCCATGGCTAATTGTACTGCCAATCTGCTTGTCTGTCTGTCTGTCTGTCCGTGTGTCTGTATGTGTTATGTATGGAAAATTACATGTTGCAGCCGCGGTACCTGTGTTGCTGCATGTTTACATGTGATGCATGCACTATATACACACACACACACACACACACACACACACACACACACACACACACACACACACACACACACACACACAGACCGACGTACAGACGCGCAGACATACACTTAGCTTGAGTGCATCGTGCGAGTTTATGTCTGAGTTGATTGTGTTTGAACGTTTGTCATGATCCAGTGTGCCTCCATGAACAACCATCCACGTGACAACACAAGATTATCTCTTATTTCTCATCATTTCCCCTCATCCGGCAGTACGGCACATGTTGCTATCAAGTGAGATTGCAATGAGTATTGTTTTCACGTTCAATGAAAACTATCTGAGTCCATCAGAGAAGACTGAGTTACATATTGTATAGTTGTTTTTTTCTTAATAAATTATCTCTTTTCAAATGTACGTTCAAGATTGATTAAAAACAGGTGCTTGGAAATTTTCCGAGAGAAAAATTGTTTTCTTTTTTAGTATCCAGCTTGTACGTTGCATGATCGTTGCATGTTGTCAATATTTGCACAGTAGTGGACACATGTCTGGCTCGTGCGTATTGTTGTGTGTTGTGACTGTGCTCGCCTCATAACGGGCCGCTTGCAATTTATGACTATAATAGAAATACTGCGATATTTGAGCTCAGCGCACGGCACACATACACAAACACACAAACACACACACACACACACACGTACATACACACATACATACACACACACACACACACACAAACACTCACACACACAAACACACACACACACACACACATACACACACATACACACACACACATACACACACACACATACACACACACACATACACACACACACACACACACACACACACACACATGACTTGACAATGCCCGATGCACGACTTTGCGAGAAAAGGAGAGAGGATTGAAGTGAGTAGGGAGAGAGGGAGAGAGTGGAGATGTTTGAGAAAATAGGTCGCATCGCCGCGGGCGTTCAGCACTTGTCACAGCTGATGTGCGGCAATTGTGATATTGTGCGCGATATTTGCCGTTGACGTCTCGTCCGCGCCACTATTGCACAAACAAAATGGCGCAATGAACGTGCCAGATGCGCCACCAATTGTCACAGTGGACAATAGCGCTTCCAGATGCGTACGTGAGAGGCAATTGTGAGATGGCTGGCACATGTACGTTGTGTGTTTGTTTAGGGCTGACAGATAGTGGAACAACACCAGCTACACTGTCCAATGTGGCCAAGCTTGCAATAACCAACTGGACTGTGAATTCAACATGGACAGACAACGATCTCTAGAACAATTCTGCTAATTCTGAGTGCAAACTGTTCAATTTAATCATTGTGCATTTTTGATAGAAATATTGGCACAGTTGGAACGAAGCTGTGAAAGAAACATGCATAATAAATTGTCATGTCTTAGAAATCATACCTGTCTATGTGTGTGTTTAAAATAGAGTTTTTCACGGGTGCATCTTCTTAGTGGATTTCTTGGTAGACTTGCTAGCGAATGGCAAGTTAAAGAGAAAGCTCTTAATGCCAACTTCGAGGTAACAAGGCTCCCAGCAGTACCATTGCGTCATTCACATTCACTGAAAATGCAATTGCAGTACAGTGCAGTAATCGCCTACACGCTAATACGAGGCAACTAGGATTACTTGAGTGATCATTGGCTTAGATAAATACCATAAGGCGATTGTTTGAGTGCGATACTTCAGCGAAAATCTCGTTGGTTTTTGCAAAGGCTTTAAGCAGAATTTCACCGGGATTAAGATAATGAATGGCGGAAGAATGAGATGCGAATCATAAAATCCACGGTACAGTTAGATATTTCATATGCCAAGTCGTGGGACATATTGTTTCAGGCGGTTGAAAATCAGTACTGGTGTATATGGTGGCTGGACCGTTGGTGAGGATTGTGGCCCGTGTAAGTGCTTCCACTTCTAATTAACATGCTGATGACGGAAACACGTTCGTCTGAAACAATTGTATCTCGCGCCGTTGCGTTTGTGAAGCTGATCTTTGGCGACACATTATCCGGTGTCATTTGACAGTGCAGTGACGTCATCGTAGACCGTGGATGACCCTGAGCAGGACTGTTGTAGACCTGCTATTTCCCAGCTCTCAGAATGGACACACGGCATTCTTATCACCTCCACTGTATGACCATGGTATCCAATAGCGAATATTTCGCCGGTCACGCGACCAATTTACATGGGATAGTCTAATCGCAAGTGGTCGAACAGGCATCTAATTATGCCAGCATGTGCAGCGTGTCATCTGAGCTGTGCAGGACATTGAGTCTTTCTCACGCCTTCTTGCCAACAACTACTGCCACACCTCATTATACGCCATATTTTCACTAATATATGCAAACTTATTCAATTTTAGCTAATATTTACACCGTGCTATACATATGGATGATTTGATAGGATAGTATATGAGATGCAATGGTATTGTAAGGTGATATCAATTACATCTTGTCATGGTTAATATCACAGCGGGCCTGTAATGATGTCGCGAGTTTCTCAAATTTGATTAAACACTGTATTGTATGTATTTATTTACTATATTGTATTAATTTATTGTATCTTGTATATTTACTAATATTTTTTTATAATGCTGCTCGTATATGTTCATGCAGCATTTTCTGTCTATATTTTGCCTTGTATCATTGTCTGCAAGACATCATCATTGATCAATTGTTTTTTGTCATTGGAAATTTTTCTGGCCAATCTCAATTTCATAGACGAAATTACCGAGTGAAGAAATATCATAACCGTGCCCTGTTCCACTCGTGTCTGTATGCCTGTCTGCTCGTAGGTGAATATTTGTTACACATACACATACAAACGAACACATGTGCACACACACACATGCACACACATACACATACACACATACACACACACATACACATACACACACACACGTACAAACGAACACATTTGCACACACACACACACACACATGCACACACATACATAATATTTAGCGATTAGCTACGCTTTACTCCAGGCAACATGTTCTCACCCTCCCTCCTTATATTCTCCTGCCCCTGTGTGTGTGTGTGTGTGTGTGCGTGTGTGTGTGAGTGCTTGTGTGTATAGGGGTGTAGGTTTGTGAGGTGCGCTAGTAGCATTGTTTCAAGCATACGTATCTCTGGCAAGCTGGTACAATTATTATTTATTGCGTGTACATATATTTGTGTGTGTACTTACCTATTTGAACTGAGCTATTCGTTTACCACAGGAGATGAGCTGTGCTCGTGCTGTCCTGTCTCCAACCGATCTTCTAACCTATCTTCCCTGAAGTTTCTAGTATTCAGTTTCTCCTTGAACTTTTCTACGCTGTTAGCTCCTACGGTACCATCCCCTAACTGATTCCAGACAGCAACACACACCGGTATATGAGAAACATCTTTCAAACATCTAGTTCTTTCCAGTGTATTCATCTAGTTCCTTTCAGTTTTTTCCATGACTCCTCTTGCCTGAATTATCCAAAACTATAGAATTCTCCCTATCTAGCTTTTGCAGACCCATTCGATGTCTAAACTGTGTATGTGTGTAAGTATGTGTGTGTAAGTGTGTGTGTGAGTGTGTGTGAATAAGTGTGTGTGTGTGTGTAGCCCCAGTGTCATGTTGAGAAGTTGCTTGATATGCAGGTCACGTTTGCACCACAGATGCCCAACATCACAGAACAGCTCGTGGCTTGTGCATTCTGCCGAGACGAGCCATCTTGCTTGTCCCCGGGTCAAATTGAAAAAGCTGCCCGCGGCAAGTTGACTCAACTTGCGCTGTGTTGATCTGTTCGTGCCCCAGTGTGCTCACGTCTGTGTGTGTACGTGTGTGTGTAAATGTTATGTTACACATCTACGCACACGTACATAACTTATGTACGTGTCACTCTGTGTTGTGTGTGTGTATGTGTGTGTGTGTGTATGTGTGTTTGTGATAAGAAAATGAAGCAGCGTTCAGCACACACACACACATGAAAACGCATATACAAACAAATATACACGCAAACACACACACAAACATACACACACACACATACATATATATACACGAAGACGCACGCAAACACAAACACACCCACACACACACAAACATTCAAGCTTAAATAATATTCTGAACTTGTTTCCTACACAAAGTGCAATATTATTGTTTCAACAAACAAAGTTAAATAAACACGCTATTAATATATACACGCTGTAATATTTATGAGAGCTTGTGGCTTGATAACTCCATTCTATACACAAGAATTCATGCATTTGTTGTCCACATCAGGGTTGTGGATATATAGACATGTTAAGCTCTTTTTTTATATAACTGAGAAACTGAGAAACCTAGTGACATTATAATGAACGATGATAGGACTTTTTCAAGGCGTTTACTTGCATATGCACGATGTATTGACCATCGCTGTCACGTGATCATGCAGGGAAGATGAGATGCAATTCAATGCAATATGCTCAGTTGAAAAGTTCAATTTAACACCTGGTCATTGATGTAGATATAAATAATGTCATACTGTCTTTATACTAGCTTGTATATTATATTGTTTTATTTTTAGATAATTTATCTTGTTCTGTCAAGTGATAACACCACAAGCTGGAGTGCATCAAGTTGATAAACACTGTTTCATTGTGTTTGATTGTAAAAATTGTGTAGATGCGACCCGAGCGACATTTCTATTTATTCAGGCTTCAATTTATACAGCAACAATTCAACAGCGATTCGCACGGTGATGTTAATAAATGAATCGCTCACTGATGTCTGGCTGAAACACAAAAAGTTCACCTGAAACAAAAAACGGAAGAAGCGAAAACAGGCAGTAATTTGCACGACAGACAGACCATGCAATTGCAAACAGACCTGCGGCAATTGTTGACTCGCTCTGCGTCGAATTTGTCAATTCCCAGCGGTCGTTTGTTGTGCGGGACTGTTTCCACTTTTTCTTCATTGCCACTCTTTCCCCTGTCTAAACACCACACGCTCACAAACACACACACACACACAAACACACACACACACACAAACACACACACACACACATACACACACACACACAGACACACACACACACACACACACACACACACACACACACACACACACACACACACACACACACACACAGCCACTACCTGCGTTTGCCAATGTTTCACAGTTATTCATTGTTGTCTGAGCGCCGTGGTGCCGATGTTTCGAAGTCGACAAAAATAATGTTCGCCAGACTTTTCTCTTTGTGTACCGTGTGCGTTCGTGTGTGTACAAATATATGCTTCAGCAGAGAGTAAACGAAAAATCGCATGTGTGTATGTGTGTGTGTGTGTGTTGTTTGCTGTGTTGCGTTTGTTTGTTTATTGCTGTGCGTTTGTTCGTTTTATCGCCGAGAAACGAGATAAATGAACTGAATTCACAGATAAAAGTTTGTCCTGAGAAAACACTGGCAACGACTCGGTTGGTGGAATATTTGCAGAAACGTGCCATTTGGTCTGAAGCACGCTGATATTGCTGAACACACAAGCGATTGTCGATAATCGGTGCCAAAAAGAAATAATGGAATCAATAACCACAATGCCACAAGATGTATCATAGATAGGAGAGATTGATGGTATGAGCAGAGGATGATAATGCTTGTTATAACAGCTTATTATTGACTTCACTATCAAATACTGAACAAAAGCCTTGGGCGAGGCTTGAATTACACTCCTTGAATTGTATCCTTGTGAAGAAATAACACTGTTTTTTACAGGACTCAAATCTTTTGACTATATTGTGATTTGATTGTGCTTTTTCACCTCAACTTGTTCAATTTATTCTTAGATAACCTGCCAAACATTATAATTTCATGTGCTGCTCTATGTTTGTGCCTTGTCAAACTCATTTTTCAAATAAATTCATTTTAATCAAATGAGAAATTGGCATGGATTTATTATTATAAACCAAACCGACAATAAATGGACTAAAATAAATCATATAATTTTAATACCGCCCGTTGTTATTTGTCAATAAAACCGCAGTTTTATGAAGTAATGCTATTATTATGCAACCATTTATTGGTATGATATGAACTATTTCTCTTTGTGAGCCCATCGCTCATCACTTCTTGTTGACACCAGTGCAATGAAGAGAAGATGTCTTGAACTGCCATCATCAGTTCCTGGGTGATGTACACTACTATATGATAGACATATCAGTGCTTGTCATTCGTGTCAAATATAATGTCGAAAATCGTGAGTGCCAATGTGTCTGTGTATATGTGTGTGTGAGAGAGTGTGTGTATGTGCGCGGTCTATGTTGCGTCCAGTTGTGGGTGCAATTGTGAGGGGAGCCGTGCAATAGTGATAAGCCAATGCCACCATCAGGGGAATGGGCCAATTTAGATGGGATCACCGTGGCGAATGAGTGAGTATGTGAGTGTTGGGAGAGCAGGCTGGATGACTGGTGGAGGAGATGAAGCCATCACTATGTTTGACTGGGGCGACACAGTGAGTCTCATTGACTCACGAGTCAATATCGGGCCATTGTCAGCGCCGACCGATGTATAAATAACTGTGCACCCACCATATCACCACTCTCTCTCACACACACACACACAGGCACAAATAGATGCGGATTCCTAAGAACATAAAGAAGTCACTTGTTGAAGCTCACTCGAAGGAATGTTCACGGTATGTTCACACGTTCCACTCATACACACGTACACACACATACAGACCTATACACACACACAGGCACATACACACACACACACACACACATACATGTTGCAATTATCCAAGAAGAGTATTGGAGCTCACCGGCGGATTCCAGTGCATCAGTGTCAATGCATGCACAGGCAAACATACCAAAACACATACAAACATACATACAAACATACATACGAACGCTCTCACCTGTCAATCAAAATTTTCCACCATTGATCATATCAGTGCCAAATCGCAAACTCGTTTCAGACGGCGACGGAGGCCAAAATTAAATCTGATTGATTGAGGTCGATCGCACAACATAACTGCACACACACACAATGAGTGCACAAACTCAATAACAAGCCGCGATTATACCGCAGTTCTAACATATATTATTATTATTTGTGACGAGTAGAGGCTTGTGATTATCCTGATTACAATTACTGAACTGGCACAAAGTGGCATCAAATAAATGAATGACAATGGGAAGAAGAAATAAAATAAGCAGAAAATGGAAGCAAACATTAAAAAAGTAAAAATGTCAATTTAATCAAGAATATGATGTAACGTTTGTTATCAAAACTGTTCTAAGTGGCAGTCAAGCATGCTCGTAATTAACACCAGTGAGCATCCTCATGATAATACACCGGTGAACATCCTCATGATAATACACCAGTGAACATCCTCATGATAATACACCGGTGAACATCCTCATGATAATACACCAGTGAACATCCTCAAGATAATACACCAGTGAACATCCTCATGATAATACACCGGTGAACATCCTCATGATAATACACCAGTGAACATCCTCATGATAATACACCGGTGAACATCCTCATGATAATACACCAGTGAACATCCTCAAGATAATACACCAGTGAACATCCTCATGATAATACACCAGTGAACATCCTCATGATAATACACCAGTGAACATCCTCATGATAATACACCAGTGAACATCTTCATGATAATACACCAGTGAACATCCTCATGATAATACACCAGTGAACATCCTCATGATAATACACCAGTGAACATCCTCATGATAATACACCAGTGAACATCCTCATGATAATACACCAGTGAACATCCTCATGATAATACACCAGTGAGCATCCTCATGATAATACACCAGTGAACATCCTCATGATAATACACCAGTGAACATCCTCATGATAATACACCGGTGAACATCCTCATGATAATACACCAGTGAACATCCTCATGATAATACACCAGTGAACATCCTCATGATAATACACCAGTGAACATCCTCATGATAATACAGAAATATAGCTTGGCATTTTAATTTCTGATGTGACGAGCATGATAGAGACCAGATCAGCGACACACAACATGTTACACAAACATGTGACACAAACATGTGACACAAACATGTGACACAAACATATGACACAAACATGTGACACAAACATGTGACACAAACATGTGACACAAACATGTGACACAAACATGTGACACAAACATGTGACACAAACATGTGACACAAACATGTGACACAAAAACATGTGCAACAAAACATGTGATACCAAGATATGTGACAAAAACCATGTGCCACAAAACATGTGATACAAAACATGTGGCACACAAGATGTGACATAAACATGTGATACAAAACATGTGACACAAACCAAAACATATAAAACAAAACATGTGATACAAAACATATGCCACAAACATGTGCCACAAAACATGTGACATAAACATATAACACAAAACATGTGATACAAAACATGTGATACAAAACATGTGATACAAAACATGTGATACAAAACATGTGATACAAAACATGTGACATAAAACATGTGACAAAAACATGTGACATAAAACATGTGACACAAAACATGTGACACAAAACATGTGACACAAAACATGTGACATAAACATATAACACAAAACATGTGGCACAAAACATGTGTCACAAAACATGTGTCACAAAACATGTGTCACAAAACATGTGACAATATCAACTGACATTTGGCAACAATCTGGCAACTCGCCTGACAATACCGCTGTTTGGAAGCACTAAGCGGCAAAATATTGCCATTTTATATTCATATGTATATTTACACCATTGCAGAAAATAAGGGCATATAATTTGTCTATACTGAAACCTTGTTGAAATAATTTAGCTTAATATTTTGTGTATTGTCTTTGTCTGTGTGTATATTTGTTTGTCTGTTCGTGTGTGTGTATGTATGTATGTATGTGTGAGTGTGTGTGTGAATATTTGTCTGTTTGTGTGTGTGGGCGTATGTGTAAGCGTGTGTGTGTGCAGGTCTTGTTGTTCGTAACAAATGAAGTTGGCTTGGCAAAAGTGGTGCCGTTATTGCACGAGAGAAGTGGTGTTGTCACACGGTGTTCACACGCACCTGCACTAATTGCTGGCTGCGAATACTTGAAACTTTTATGCGCCTCAACCGAGCGTGATTGTTGTGTGTGGCTGGTAACATACGTGATGGCGCCTATAGATGCATGTTTTGCACCAATCAGATACACTGTCAGTACACACACACACACACACACACATACATACACAGGTGTCTGTATGAATTTGCACGTGAAAATGAGCGAGAATTAGCGCTTGCACGCGGCCGCTAATTAAATTGTTACAATAGTGTATGCTTGTGTGTGTGCTTGTATGTACGCGTATATCTGTGTCGATATGCGTGCGTATGCGTGATTGTGTTGATGTCTGTGCACGTGCGTGCGTGTGTGTGTGTGTGTGAATGTGTGTGTGAGTGTGCGTGAGAAATAGCTAGTGTATGTTGGTCATTGTTGTTGATTTTTCAGGTCAAGGACAGGTGGAGGTTGGTGGATAAACTTGTTCATGCCTCCAGCCCAGTTCACACTGTATTATACCGGTGATAATGTATTATACTGGTGATAATGTTCCTGTGTCTGCATGATGTCAGGCCCGCGAATAATCGGCCTATTGAAAAGCGCCAGCGATCTACCACTGAATGCTCAATGAACATTCAACCACTACTGTCACCAATATACCGCAAATCGTCAACTTTGAACGGCATGTCGTTCTGTTTTTCAAACATTTCCCTCACTGCTGTGCAATGAGAGGGTGCCGCTCTATTTTACCACTAGCTGGGCAGAATTTTTCAAAGATACGGTCAATTTTATGGAAATTTATTTAAATTTTATTGAAAGAACAACCAGGTAACATATGCATATATATTTAACAAAAGACGCAAATACAGGGTGATTAATGGTTTCAAATTATTAATCAAAGATGCCGTTCAGTTAGAGGTTTACGGTAAATATAAATCCAATGTCTATAAGTCATAAATGTATGCATATAATTGAGTGTCTACATGAAATTAGTGGACAATAACTTTTCAATTTTGTGCAATCTTTATCGTAGTTGGTCTGCTTTTTTCACTGATTCATGCAAAATACTAATTAGATGCGTCAGTTTTTGCGCACGCATCAGCGAGATGCTTGATGAAAAACCCAGCCGATATTAATTGCCGAGAATTAATTATGCCAGCAGTGCGGTCAAGCGACTGGAGCGAGAAAATTGGCAAAATGCTGTCTTTATTGAAACTGAGATACCGCAGATTTTGCAGAACATTCTATCTATTTCCTATCAAAATAATCCAAAATAAAACATTAACTTGCGGGGATTTGAAAAATTAATTTGCAAAGTTTAATGAAGAGACGAACCGGCCTGTCAGACCATATGAACCTGCTCTTTTCAATGAAGAATATAATGCGGCAGTACACAAATCGCTCATGAGCGATTATCGTCTTTGATTATCGTGGTTATCATTGATTTGTACAGCGAGTAAATCATGCACCAATAGCACATTGTAATGTAACATAATGTTGTGAAACATTATGTGGCACAGCTTATGATAATGCATGACGGCATAATAGAATAAAAATACTGTCACAGATTAAGAGTATATGATGATGATTGGATGCAGGCCTGATCATATCACAAACAGAAAGAAATAATATTAATTGTGGGAGAGGAAAATGCGAGGATACCCGTGTGAAATGAGTGCGGGAATTAATGGAGGAATTAATGGAGGAATTAATGGAGGAATTAATGGAGGAATTAATGGAGGAATTAATGGAGGAAATATTGAGACGCTGCAGAACATCTCACTGATATAAGCGCAGATACGTCATATTCACTCAGAATGGCACTTTCGTCTGGTGATGAGGCTTGTGTAATTGCATTTGCTATAATGTATCTACCACTAGTACTAGGTTCTCGCAAGACTAGCGTGTACAATAAATAAACAAATATATTGGTGATAAAAACTGCTACTTATGACTGGCACACCGCAGGTCCGGCCGCCACACACAGGTTATATCTCGCAGTCACCACCAGCATACAGAAAACTGCATCATTGCGCACACATGAAACCCGTCCAGCGGCATTTGGGTTATACACTTGATAAACGAACCCAACCGTTTCACCTCGCCAGGGAATCGAACCCTGGACTTATCGTGCACAAAGCGTGCGTCTTAGTCACTCTGCTACGAGGCGGATGGATGCAATACAAATGAATGTGTAATGCTTATATTATTTATAATCTGGGTGTAATATACCTAATAAATGTACTTTGTTTGTGTGAGTGTGAAAAATGTGTATGATGTGTGATTCATGTGTATTTGTTCGTGAATGTAATGGGCTTGTGTGTGCGTGTGTGTGCATGTGTATATATTCGTCAATATAATGTACTTGTGTGTGCGGGTGTATAATGAGTTTGCGTGTGTGCGCATGTGTATAAATGTGTAATATGAACGTGTAATGTATGCCATGTGTGTTTGTGTGTGTGTTTGTGTGTTTGTGTGTGTGTGTGTGTTTGTGTGTGCTGGCCGCATTGGTTGAAAGATATCTTGCCGAGTGTCATGAGCGTCAGTAAAGTCATTAGCTGAGCCTTCAACAGTGCAATAAAGACATCGACACACACACACACACACACACATACTCACACACACCGTCAATAAATGGTTTCTATTGCTCTCGGCCGCCATGGCTCTTCCTGCTGCCCTGCGCTAGGCCCGTGTGACAGTCAGGCGGGGTAGTTGGGCCGCATCTCACCTGTACAATTGCCATCAACACAAAAACACACCGCTCTACTAGCGTTCTTGCGTGTGTGTGTGTGTGTGCTCAGTGTTTTGCCTGCTCAGCTGTGTGTTTGTGGATGAATGCGAGGAGGTACAGTGCCGTCTCCTCAATGATGTAGTTAACAGAGACCAATTTCTCAGGGATCTTTATGTCACTGGTGTACATCGCCATGTGATGGTTGAACATCAGGGATAATTATGCCCTCGGGGTGTCATTTTCACCCCATATCAAACCTCCTCACTTCCTTCCTCAACATGCATTCAGCTGTGTGTGTGTGTGTGTGTGTGTGTGTGTGTGTGTGTGTGTGTGTGTGTGTGTGTGTGTGTGTGTGTGTGTGTGTGTGTGTGGGTGTGTTTGTAGCGACATTTGTCGTACTAATGGTGTTTCAGCTTTATTGCACCCTCGCGGCAACGTGGTGTTAACCGCCGCAGGCTTCTCGGCCTCACAAACACCTGTACACACACACACACACACACACACACACACACACACACACACACACACACACACACACACGTGTTGTGCAGGCAAGTGCCGAAACAATGGACTGTGTTCTAATGGCAGTTGAATTTGCATGTCACTCTGACTTGACTAGTAAATGTTTATGTCGGTGCTACAACGAGGCGATTGTGTGTGTATGTGTATGTGTGTGTGTGTATATGTGTATGTGTATGTGTATGTGTGTTTGTGTGTGTGGGTGTACGTTTGCTGGTTTGTGGGTGTGTGTGTGTATATATGAAATGTTGGAGAGCTTATGGTTGAGAAAGGATTATTAGTGAGTCGTGTTTGGTTATTTTTGTTTGCTAGATTGTGAATATTTCCTAGTGTAATCGCATACGTATTACTGTGTGTTGTGTTCGTGTGCAGTTAGTTGTGCGAATAATGAGCCAGTTATAAGACTGTGGCTCCGATAACTTCATCAATCAATTGGAGAGCCTGTTTCAGTATTTTTACTAGAGCATTCAAATGAAGTTCAATAGGGTAAAATATATCAAGTGGACAGTGTAAATAAATGTTTGAAAACTGCCAAATCAGGTGACAAATATGTGCAATAACTCGCATAATGCAATACATGAAAACTTGAGAAAATCGGTACTTAGCTCGAACACAAAATGCATATACTAATTGTAACTGCGCTGTCGTGTACGCCATCAATTCTGATACTGGTTTTGTTTATTGTTGAGTCTAGCATGTTGAGGAAATCGTTCAATTACGACCAGGCGTCATTTCTGCCACATCCCATCACACTATCTGGGTGGTCCGACATCCGTGTGTATGTGTGTGTGTGTGTGTGTGTGTGTGTGTATGAGGATGAGAAAGTGTGCTGATGCCACCTAGAGGGCTGAGGTCCCTAGGTTGGATGTCGATCACTACACATCAGTGGGCGTGTTCCAATGAGAGGCGTGGCTTATATATCCACGCTGGTGTTCATGTACATGCACAAGTATTACTGAACAAGCTCACTCACATACCACGCTATATAGCCGGGCCGAAATGTGGGATGAGATACGCCAGAGGTGTTAATTTCACACTCGCCGAGACAAGCGAACAAACAACACTCACTGAACACAACAAACGATTATTACTGAGAAGACGAGCAAATATATTTGTAAATGAACACATATTGACATTGAAATCATTTCACACACGTGTAGCTTCTGATTTATGCAAGCTTTCACATTTGCCTCCTTCAAAATAATTCTTAATGTTGATAATGCTCTATAAATTTGCATAATTAAGATTAATTTATGTTGAGAGGAAAGACTTAGTTATGTTACGCCTAGGGCATGTTTGGTCTCGCCTTAGTCCTGCTATCTTTTCTTTACTTATTAACATTGCCTAGAAACTACAAAGGCTAACTAACCTAGAAAAAGAGAGCTGGAGTTGAAGAGGCGCTAAACGTATCCCAGACTTAACATCTTTATTCCAGAGTTTCTTCAACAATTGGCGTTAATTTGATCCGTGTACGCTAAATGCCAATCCTTCGCGCTGAAAATTGACAGATGACAACTTTTCACTGCTGCGTGTTCAATACACAACATCAACTTTGTCTTCTGAGCTCGCCCAGCATCATTGCAGAGTTTGCAAGCACTTCACTATTGTGGTGAAGAACAAATATTGCCCACACAGCGCCTATGAATATGATTTGACTGACAGACTGAGAGATCAGGTAGTTGTCAGCGCAAGTCAAACCTTTCCACTCTCCAATCAATGAGTGTGTGATGGAAGAACCCGCCATAAACAACAGGAAATGCAGATCTGCTCCATGTTGCACAATTGCAATACTGAATTGAGTGTTGCTTTTGCCTAAAATGGCATGTGCGCATGCATGTGCATTTGTATGTGTGTGTCTGTGTGTGTGTGTTATGTGTTGTGAGCATCTGAGAGAACAGTATGTGATGTTCAACAGCGAATGCGCGTGCCAGCGTCATTGTGCAAATGCCAGTGAATTAGTTGACAGAGAAGGCCCCAGTTGTTTGCTGCTAAAAGCCCGCCGTGAAGCGCTAATTAAACTCCACCTGAGCCGGCCAGGTGGTGAAAACAACTCAATCAAATTAGACAGCCACATACTAATATTCACACACACGCTCATATTCACACACATGCTCATATTCACACACATGCACAAATTAGACAGCCACTCTGTACTAATACACACGCACACGCATATGTATATATATATATATATATATATATATATATATATATATATATATATATACATATGTATATATAGCGAAGAAACTATTATGAATTGTTCTTAGAATTGCGCTTAAACAAACATACACACAAGCAAGCACACACACAAACACAGACAAGAATACACAGTAACACTTATAAGAATACAAAAACGCATGTTTAGGCATTATATCTAATTCAATACAACTAGAGCGGTAAAAAATCCAGTATATAATATATTGCATTATACTCAATTAATATTATGATTATACGTGAACAATTCGCCACGAATATCATTTTGACAGCAGATCATGTTATCAATGGCCTGTCAAAAGTTGATAATGTTACGTTTTCATCTAAAGGTCACTTTTTCATAAGCCACCTAAAATACTAAAAAACTCATATAGGATAATAATTAAAAAGTTATTAGGCTATCAAAAGTTACTCTTTCATCGTAAGTTCAGTTTCTCTGATTTTAGGTTAATCATTTTAATCTTTGAGCTACTTTTTATTAGTATTCTTGCTATTAGCTTACTTGTTCATGTTTTTGGCAATTTTTACAAATCAAACTCACAAAAACGAACGAATTTGGATGAAAGAGGAAAAGGGATGGGATATGAGAGCGGAAGTTCAAAAATGGTCAAATAGCGTGGGCTTAAAAATTGAACATTAGACAGACATAGACATCGTCAACGATGCGTGTGAAAATTTGGCCACTTCAAAAACGCATAAAACAGCAATTTGTTAAAAATTGTCAGCATAAACAACAAATAAATATCTCTCACTACGCACGATTTTCTGCAATAATACCAGGCTACATTAGTAGCTATCGAGAGGTTCATTTAATGCTAAACAAATTTCTTGCCAAACAGGAATTTTTCATCTTCAAATGTGAAGAAGCTTATGATAAATAGTTTAATTGTTCTTTACAAAAAAATCGAAGCAGAATTAATATTTATTCTTAAGCATGTCCCACATTGTATAATTGTCTCGATGCTATTTGTATATATTAAATTAAACGGTTTTATCAGCTGTTGAGAATGAATCTGTTTTTACTTTTAACTTTATCCGAAATTTGCAAGATAAGATACCAATACTATACTACTATACTATAATACTATACTACTATACAATACTATACAGTTATTTTTCCATCTAAAACTCTATTTTGTCCAAGTTGTCCCGAATCAATATTAAGGACACTGTTAGGATTATTCATGAAATAAATTATTGCATTAGCAGTGTTTTTTGTCTTGATGTTGAAGTTTAGGTTTTCGCTCATTTTTTCATGGTTATATTCATCTTTGCAATGTCGGGCCACTTTTTGAAGGTATGTTGAGTAAACGACACCAGAACAGAGATATGTACAGAGGCGGGGTATTATGGTGGGGCAATTCTTTCCTTCTTGAATAAATTTGCCTGTGACAGAACATGAGTATAATTTTGAGGTTAATTTTATAAGCTGAAAACAAAGTTCCTTTTTCAATTTTTTAAGTCACTTTTTTTTGACAGCCCTACTTACATACATATATTTTGTAAAATCTAAGATGCATTGTGCGTGTTGAAACATGCAAATCTACTGATATTGTGGTGAGACTTGGAAGCATAGCACCAGAATATAGAATGATTAACGGCCACACTGTTGACCAGCAGCTGAGAAAACAACTTGTGAGTCACAAAATTAGTTTAATTAGAGACCATGCTGCCTGTGATGTTCTCAGCAACGACAAATTTGACCAGTTTGATTAATTATTATCACGATATTGCATCTTACATCTGATCAGCACACACACACACACACACACATACACATACAAACACACACCCACACACACATATACATATACACACATACATATACATATATACGTATACTCACACGCACTCACAAACACATACTCAAATACGCACCAAAGTATTTAGGATTTAATGAGTTTTTACGGATTTTTTCTGAAACAATAAGTTTCTTCCATTACACATGCTGGTATATGCTCTAGTATTTTATGCTGGTGTAGCTATTGTTCGATGTTTTATGTTAGCCACAGGCAATTAAGTTGAGAGGGCTTTTACCTCCAATCGAATTTTATCTGCTCGCTAATGACACACACACATACATACACACATACATACACACATACAAACATACAAACACGCACACACACACACACACACTCAAGCTCATTGACGGCGATATCAGGAGAGAGACATATTGCCTAATAAGCCGAATCCCTGATTGAGCCGAGGTCAAGTTAAAGCTCTGAAAATGAGGGTTTTTACTTATTATCGCCAAATAAGCAGATGATATTTCTAGCCAGCGACAAACCACAACTATCTTCTGGAACAGTGTTTCTCAACATTTCTCAGTGTTGGCACGGCTTTCAAATCAGCAGTCAGCTCTTGTACCCCCTGGATTCTTGATAGATATATGAAAACATGAAAATATAACGACATAATAACATAAATTTTTTATTCAATATTAATTTATACAACTCCTTTAAGATGGTTAAGCAAAACTACGTGTTTCAGGGAAAATAGATTCCATAGATTAAGCATATCATTTATAAAAAAAATTACAGGGATGCTCGCACCGTTTAGCAACCAGGTTCTCACGCCCTAGGCAAGCGAGAAGCCCAGGATCCCCTACTCTAGAAACAATGGCGAATATGAACGGGTTGGATGTATTTTACCTAAGCACTACCACACTTGGTCAACTGAGCCACTTTGCATATTGTTACTTTATGTTACTAAGCCCTTTTTGTTACTAAGCCCATGATACGCCTGTAAACATCTATCTCTCATTAACTGCTGATTAATTTGCACACATATATGTCCGTGTGTCTGTCTGTCTGTCTCTCATTGTCGGGTTAGGGTGGATAATTGTGTTGAAAAGGTCACGTGACACGCAGGTCACGCTGGCCAGTTGACCACACCCTCTCAGGTCACGACACAAAGTCACGATACACTGATATTGCCCGCTATCTGTGTTTGTGTTTGTGTTTGTGTTTGTGTATGTGTTTGTGTTAGTGTTTGTGTCTGTGTTTGTGTTTGTGTCTGTGTTTGTGTTTGTGTTAGTGTTGTTATCACGGCGACAACACAGTGCTGATATGAACAGTCAGTTTTCCTGACGCTTTACTGCGCTTGTTTTGTTGTTTATTGGTAGGTGAATACATTGTGTCTTTCAGAGTTGTTCCCCACTTGAATTATTGCTATTTTTGTTAATAACACAATTACTGATTATCTTCTAGTTAATATTTCGAGCAGTTAATTTAGAAAAACGCTGGCAGACACCGTATTTCCCTTTCTTTTGAAATTCATTAAATTAGTTTCCTGTGTGCTTTGATAAATTGCTGCTCGCTTTGACACACATCGTTTGTTGTAACTTTTTCTGTGTGCGTACGCCCATGCTTCTGTGTGTGTATTAGCGTGTGTGTGTACGCCCATGTATGCGCGTGTGCTTGTGTATGCTTGTGTATGCTTGTGTGTGTGTGAGAGAGCAGTTAATCTTTAGCAGCGTCGCAGTGCATTTGCGTTTTTATTTTGAAACGACCGCTTGGGGATTTGGCATCAACAGATTGCAAAGCTTCGCCAGACAATTTAACATTTACATTATGCAGGCCCGTGTTGGCTGGTGCCCCTCTCTTTCTGTATATGGCGCGGCCCACATCAAAACCTTCTTGCGCCCGTCTCGCCAACTAAACTGCCGTCTGCTCAATTCCCCGGCAGCTGTCATCCCCGCGGCAACACATCTCCCCTCTCTGTCTGCTGTGTGTGTGTGTGTGTGTGAGAGCTGATAGTAAATCACTTAGCACTGTCGGCAGAGTCGTGGGTCATATCTCACTGTGTACAACAAGAGATTCAATGTGTGTGTGTAGATTCAACATGCTCTCTAGATTCACATGCGTGCCGACTATAACGACTACAATTCCGGTTGAGTGGTCTGTTTCCGGCGTCGGAGCCGTGTTTCCGGCTTTGCTCGGAGGTCGGAGGCTGGCTGGTCCGGGAGAACCCCCCTGGCCACGACCCCGTGGAAGGGGTGTTGTGAGGCGCAGTGCAATCATGGTGCTATTGTGTGGCGCTCCCAGCACGATTGCTCGATAAACACTGCACAATGTTCACATCAAACGAGCTGCAGTGACATTTCGTCCAGCCGTGTGTATGTATGTGTGTGTGTGTGTGTGTGTGTGTGTGTGTGTGTGTGTGTGTGTGTGCGCCTTCATGAGTGTGACCGTATTCAATGAGATTTGGGTTCACAAATGCTCAATCATAATTATTGCTGGGTCTCTCAGTTGACGCTTGTATGTTATGCTTCGCTGTGTATGAGTATTTATGGTGCATTTGCTGGTGATATCACGCATACAACCAGATACATACATGCATATATCTCAGAAAAAACTTCTGGTTAAATAAGCGATGTTTTCTCACAAATAACAGCACGTCGATTGGAATTATTTGTTGCAATTTATGAAATCAGTCCTTGTGTATATGTAATGTCTTCTTAAAATGATGTTACTGATGAAAATGTGACAGGAAAATGCCATACAAGATATAAAACAAATACATCGTATAAAATGTGCATATAATTGTGTTACTCAACGCAGATCGTTGATGTTAGGCGTATTTTTGCCTGGCAATCCGAGCTGAAAGAGAAAACAGTTGTGTGACATTATGAATGATCAGTCTGCAAAATCGACCAACACTAAACATTTTCACGTCTTCAGTAGTAAATTCAGAACAGAATATGAGGTATTAGATATTCATATAGTTTTTTTGCGAATCTAAATGCTGAATAATCAGTGTGATCGGAGTGTGTGTGTTGTGTTGCATTTTCGTTGCTAACATAACACACTTGGTCGATTTTAATATCTTCACGCACTCAAATGTCTGTCTGCCGTTCTCATTGAGCCGCTACATTGACATGTGCCGACAAGTCTGCACCGGCTGATACGAGAAATTTATGCAGATTTATGCAGATTGAGTGAAGCACGTGAGCTGCCGATGCCAGGCCGATGTTCAATGTGCACTTTTCACGTGCAAATATTTTGCCAGCGTTATCTGCAGCAGCGTGTGAAGCGACTCGACTGAACACGCCGGCCGATATTAAGCACGACACTTGGTCACGTGGGAGACTTGTCCTCGGGGAGATGACTGCCTTCAAGACAGGCTAGAAAGGTGAGCGAGTCAACTGGGAAATTCAACTTCTTGCGCGTGCAACTATTGACCGCTTCTTCATTGAACCTGCATCAATTTGCATGAATTATTCATAAGCATTTGAACAAGACAAAACATGCACGAGTTATACATTGACATAACTTAACATTGTTAAAGTTCTCAGATTTAGTCGCAAGTGTGTGACTCTCACCTCACACATTACGTCACCGCTTCACCACTTATTGTTCAATATTCACATGAAGAAAATAAACAATAAATGAATTAATAAATAAGTGTCCGAAATCAATAATACAATAAAATGACCCAGCACAGTGTGATAGATTTGCTGGATGTATCAGCACAGTTGTAAGCCCATGCCCTATAAGCTGCAGCTGCGTAATAACATTACATCATTACATAATATCATTACATCATAACATTACATCATAAGATTACATCATAGCATTAAATCTTAACATTACATCATAATATTCCATCATAACATTACATCATTACATCATAACATTACATCATTACATCATAACATTACATCATTACATCATAACATTACATCATTACATCATAACATTACATCATTACATCATAACATTACATCATAACATTACATCATAACATTACATCATAAAATTAGATCATAACATTACATCATAACATTACATCATAACATTACATCATAACATTACATCAAAACATTACATCATAACATTACATCATAACATTACATCATAACATTACATAATTACATTACTTCATAACATTACATCATAACATTACATCATTACATCATAACATTACATCATTACATCATAACATTACATCATTACATCATAACATTACATCATTACATCATAACATTACATCATTACATCATAACATTACATCATTACATCATAACATTACATCATAACATTACATCATAACATTACATCATAACATTATATCATAAAATTAGATCATAACATTACATCATAACATTACATCATAACATTACATCATAACATTACATCATAACATTACATCATAACATTACATCATAACATTACATAATTACATTACTTCATAACATTACATTATGCGGCTGTTTGTAGTCACACTTGAACACTTGATGCAGTCGTGATTGCGTGAGCAAACAAGAACCACACATACACACACACACACACATACACACATACACACTCACACACACACACACACACACACACACACATACACACACACACACACACACACACACAC